>JADRCH010000081.1:6872860-6888986 GCA_019843965.1 Rhynchomys soricoides | reverse complement strand
TCTCTCTCTCTCTCTCTCTCTCTCTCTCTCTCTCTCTCTCTCTCTCTCTCTCTCCCTCCCTCCCTCTCTCTCTTCCTTTCTCTCTCCCTCCTCTTTCTTTCTTTCTTTCTTTCTTTTTGTTTTATTTTTTATTTCTTTCAACTGATCATTTAGTTCATTTGCCATTTGTTGATTATTTTACTTCCCTCATGCCATTCTCTATGATTATTTGTAGATTCTATATATAAACCCTTCTCTTGGCTATGCCAGTACTTTGAAAGGTATCCTTTAGTTTTCTTCTAGAAGTTTAATTAAAGGGTTTTTTATTTAAATTAAAGTTTCAGTCCCCTTTAAATTGGTTCTTGTGTAAAATAAAAGATATGAATCTAATTTCAATCTTTTAAAGTAAAAATTTAATTTTTCAATGACATCTTTTATCCAAAGTATGGTTTTACTTCTTTTTTTTCTCAAAAATTCAGTGAACATAACTTTGCCATTTTATTTCTAGGTCTTATCTTCTATCCCATTGGTGTAAATGGCTATTTTTATGCCAATACTAGGCTATCTCTTTGTCTCTATAGTGGAATTTGAGGTCAAACATTGTCATGCAATACCCTTGGCTAGTAATGTCTGTAAGCATTGTTCTTACTATTAGAACTGCTTAGGCTATTTGGGTTCTTGTGAGGCTCCATATGATATCTTCTATTTTTTTGTTTTTATATAACGTGAAATATAGCACCATAACTTTGATAGATATTGCATTATATCTATAACTTACTTTTGGTAGTATGACCTTTTTCACAATATTTCTTCTCTTAATACAAGAGCATTGAATGTCTTTCTGTCTTCTCATATGGTGATTTCAAAGACAAAGTACTTTGGCCACAATGCAATTCTGTTGCCACCTGGCAATATAAAGAATATCCTCAACCTTTAAACTTCAATATGCTTTGTTGAGTGAAATAGATATTTACAAAATTTGTTAAATTTTCATCAAGAAAAGAATTACTGGGTCTGCTTTTCTGTGTTTTGGGGGTTTAGTATAAACTAGATGCAACTGAAAATTTTGTAGCTGATGTAAGGTTAATTACATAATTTGTTCAGTGATTTCTATCATTCTTACATTTTTGCTGTGCTAGTCCTATAATAGGAATTTTCCTTAATGTTTTATTTTGTCTTATATCTTATTTTTTGTCTTATATTATTAAAGTATTATTTTTGTCTTTCATCTATACTACTTAATTTGAGGTAATTAAGTTTATCCATATTAATTCCACATACTTGTTAAGTTATATTTGACAAGGTGTTTTCTATACTGAAACTATAGATAATTTCACCTAGAGTTGTGTCAGTAATTGATTTTTTTTTTACAATTAATCTCATATTTAGAGTTTATTCAAATATAACCTTACATTTAACCTGTGTATTTATCCAACTGGACAGTAAGCCATTCAACTTTTTATCTTCAAAACATGTTTTTCTTTTACCAATTTGACTGGTACTTTGGTTAAAAATAGATTTAATGTATTCAAATGTCAAATGTACTTCTTGCAATATTACTCTAATTTTTTGGTTCATGTGTTTATATACAAGTTTAATATTGTTGCAACTCAAAGTAGTTACCACTTTGTAAATATGTAGTAAAATTCCTCACACTTCATTGCTCTTTGTTTATGACATCTGAATTTTCATTTTTCTATTTAGACCATCTTTCACATCCCAGTTAAAAATAGGATGTTTGAGCTTAAATACAGTTTACATGTTAAAATAGGTTTTTTTGTTGTTTTTTGGGGGGGTTGTTTTGTTTTTTGGGGGTTTTTTTTATGCAAAATGCAAGAGGAATTGATTAATTCAGCATGCTGACGTTACTCTTCGTACTAAGACAGGAAAGAGGCCTCACAGATCCAGTTCAGAGACCTTATAGACAAATTTTAGAGCAGCCACCATTAGGCACAATGTGACTGGCAGAACAGTGTGACTTTTAAAATGATTGGTCTTTAGGGAATGAGGTAGCAGGGGCTTAATCAGCCCCTCCCTTCCAGCCCACATGAACCTGTTTCTTCCAGGAATAGAGGGGTGCCCATGTGCTCGGAGTCGGGAGAGGACCCTGGTGGAATACCTCAGAGTTCCAGAGCTGAGGTGGCTCAACAGTTAAGAGTCAGTACTGATCTTCCAGAGGTCCTGAGTTCAATTCCCAGCAACCATACATTGGCTCACAGCCATCTGTAATGGGATCTGATGCCCTCTTCTGATATGTCTGAAGACAATGACAGTGTACTCATATACATGAAATAAATAAATCCGAAAATTAAAAATAAAAATAAATTAAAATGGTTTTTTAAAATGTGATGGTGGAATAGCTGAGTAAATGACTATATAGCTGGTTCCACAATATCCCAAAGTATATGTATTTCTTTTACATCTTGCTATAATAGCTACATTTTAATAAACATGAAAGGTTTTGGTTTGCAATATATTTTGTAGTAGTACAGATATTTAAATTGATTTTGATTCTTTAGAACTTTACTGATTAATGCTTGGAAACCTAAGAATCCCACGTCATAACTTTTGGAAAGTGTATTGACCTGTGTATTCACTACTAATACCAAAGTTAAGGCTTATACGCATCCAAAGAATACTTTATATTTGATTCTTAATTTTCTAAATGTTTTATTCTGATGCTTATAAGTTTCAAATTTTATTAGACTAAGCTTTCTTTAATACACACACGTGTGTGTGTGTGTATGTGTGTGTGTATGTATGTGTGTGTCTAGAGAGGAATTTTAATTCAGCAAAACAATGTAGCTTTCTGGTAAGGAATCACATCCAAATACCCTTTAAATCCCTTTATACCCAAATGGAATAAAGACAAGCCATACAGATTTAATCCCTCTAGCAGAAATATAAACATGCCCTTACTACACACTTTTAATTCCAAACACTGAAAGTAGGGTAAGTTTGTAGAAGAAGCAAATACACACCTTTAATCCGAAACAATGAAAGGAAGGTACTTTTGTAGAGGAAGCAGCCATGTTTGAAAGTGATGTCTAATTTAGAGTGAGAGAGGAGAGAGAAAGAGAGAGAGAGAGAGAGAGAGAGAGAGAGAGAGAGAGAGCAGTTTTACTATGAAAGTTTTACAGGAACAGGTTATAGGAGAAGACAGAATGACACAGAGAATGAGAAGGAGCCAGAAAATTAGAACAGATTGTCAGAATTAGTTTGAGAGCAATTCAGTCAGAAACTGAAAATCCAGTTTATTCAGTCATGTTGGAGAGGAGTTTGACCTAGAAGAGCTGAGTTGAATCATCCAGCCAGAGTTTAGAAAGAACTTGAAAGGGTAGGATTACTTTGCAGCACATATCTGAAGCTGACAGTTTTATCTTGCAAATAAAAGTTATATTTACATATATCTTACATAAGGAAAATGACATGCTAGTCAGTTATTCAATCAACAGGATAATATCGGTGCCAAGTTATACCCCTCAAAGTCATGCCCCTGGAACACAATCATTCATCTTTGTCATATCATCAGTATCACTATCACCTTCCAAAAGTCTCTTCAAACTATAAATTCATCAGTCAACAGAGCTTTGATTAGATCAGAAATTTGCTTACATAATACCATCCAGAAAAGTGCTCATTGGCAAATCCAAAACTTTACTTATATATAGAAAGCACTTAAAGAAATGTTCAAAGTTCTTAGTCATCAAGAAAATGGAAATCAAAATGACCCTGAGATTCCACCTTACACCAGTCAGAATGGTTAAGATCAAGAACTCAGGTGACAGTAGATGTTGACAAAGATGTGGAGAAAGAGGAGTATCCCTCCATTGCTGGCAGGATTGCAAACTGGTACAACCATTCTGGAAATCATTCTAGAGGTTCCATAGAAAATTGGAGATAGAGCTACATGAAGACCCAGCTATATCACTATTGGGCATATACCCTAAAGATGTGTGACCATACCACAGGGGCAAGTGCTTCACTATGTTCAAAGCGGCCTTATCTGTGACAGCCAGAAGCTGGAGATAACTGAGATGTCCCACAATGGATACAGAACATTTGTTTCATTTACACAATGGAATAGTATTCAGCTATCCTCATGTGTTTTACTACACTCCCCCTGGAATGCCCTCTTCCCCACTTCTCCTGCATTCTCTCTTGTATGCTGCTTTTAAGAGACATATACTACAACTTAATCACAGAAATCTAGAGGTCCAAAGTAGGCTCAACATATGACATGGCATGCGTTTTTCTGTGCCTGGTATCGTTGCTCAGCTGTACATGTTTCAGTTTCATCCATATCACTTTTAAACCATAACTGTAGGCTTCTGTTTTTCAAACCCTTCTTAAATAAATGTACTTAAATGCTTTAACTCCCCTCTTAGCCCACCAACTACAAATGGTAGTAAAAACGAAAAGTTAGTAGAGCAAAGGAGGATGTGGGGCTATTTAGAAATAGTTCTTAGGGGCAAATCCCAGCTGCATTTTCAGGACATCAACAGTTCAATTTTCAGCAGCAACAGCCCATCCACTGGCAAACACCATTCACATATCTGCAATGGGAATTTGATCCAGAAGAAACATCAAGGCTCTGCCAATCAGGCCAAATCCCCAGAATACCACCAGAAGTTCTTTAGTGTTTTTCTCTCTATGGAGTTACAGCAAATGATGATCAGCAAAGAGGGCAAGGCAAACCAATGCCACAGTGTTATTAGCAAAGACCAGCATTAATAAACCCCAACAAAACCCAGCAAAACATGGCAAGATGAACCAATGCAGCACAGCATCATCCTCAGTCTGTTGTGTCGTAGTTATACCCATCTCAAACATCATGTATTCTCTCAAGCATCTGCTCCAGCAACACCTCAGATGCCCCTTTCCCAGGCAGTTTACAGAAAAACACCATGTGTCTATTTTCAGCAGAATATCCTCCCACATGTCTGCTTCAACAAAGGCATCCTCTCATAAGACCGTTTACAGAAAACATCACATGATGCATTCTGGAGGGTCCCCATAACCTCCTGTCTCCCAAGGTTGCCTGTTTCCAATCTTTCTGCTGGCCCTCAAGGCTTCAGCGGGAGGTGAGAGACTCTCGGGACTCAAAGGGAGGGACCTTAGATGAAATGCCCTATAGTAGGGAGAGGGAACTTTTAGAGCCCGCCTCCAGCAGGAAGACAGGGCATCAAATGAGGGAGGGGGTTGCCATTCCACAGTCAAAATTCTGACCCACAATTGTTCCTGTCTGAAAGAATTACAGGAATAAAAATGGAGAGGAGCTTGAGGAAAAGAAGTTTCAGGGACAGGCCCAAAGTGGGATCTAGCTCAAGGGGGGGTCCCAAGGCCTGACACTATTACTGAGGCTATGGAGCGCTCACACAAAGGGACCTAACATGACTGCACTCCGGAAGATGCAACAAGCAGCTGAAAGAGTCAGATGCAGATATTTGCACACAACCAATGGACAGAAGCTGTTGACCTCTGTGGTTTAATTAGGGAAAGGCTGAAAGAAGCTGAGGAGGAAGGCGACCCTGTAGTCTCAATTAACCCTCGAGATTACCCAAACACTGAACCACTGAACAGGCAGGATATACCAGCTGATATGAGGTCCCCAACACATATATAGCCGAGGACTGCTAGGTCTGTGTTCAATCAAAGATGATGCACCTAAGTGTAGGGTGGGTCATCCATGTGGACACAGGGGTAGCTAGGAGGTATGGGATGTGGAACGGTTGGAGGGTGAATGGCAGGGGAAGGGGGAATAAAATCTGGAGTGTAAAATAAATCAATCAATTAATTAATTAAAAATTTTTATTTGGATACTACAAAAAGAAAAAAGAAAATCACACGATACAACTGAGTCTCCAAAGAAATCAAAATTTTCACTTCAATATCTTTACAGCCCATCAGGCACATTCTTCTTTCAGGCTCTCTCCTTTTAAATAGATTGCATGCTAAAAAAAGTAGTAACATAAATGAGTGAGTCTTGCCCTCAGTGCATCTTTCATGCTCTTCTAGTACAGAGTGCTAATCTCTCTTTAATGATGTTGCTTTCTTCACTAATTATCCTGTCATCCACACTGTCTTAGTCTGAAACTTCTAACTTGTCCACATACCATTATAAACCAAACTTCACATTTTTATATTTTGCTTCAGTATTGTTTTGTCTTATTGTAGAGCATAATCAAAGCAGTGAACAGTAATGATGACACAAGCCAATGTTATTCTCTATTGAAATTTCCACCACTAACTAAATTTGTCTTAAAGTCAATCAGACTTGTGTTCTCAGGCTAAGGAGATAGCACAGTAATATTCTTTACAGAATATCATTGATACTTCCATTCTGAAACTTCATAAGCCAGGCCTCCACTTACCATCAAGTTCCTACCAACATAGCTTAGGAGCTCTGTTTATATCTTTCAAGTTCTGTTCCCCATCCTAGACTCTTCCTTATTCCTCATATAATTCAGACCAAAATAAAAAAATCTCATGGTAAGCTTCCTTTCTTCTTTATGTAGTCTGGAGAACCAGCTCATGGATTGGCATACATAACATTTAAAGTGAACCTTTCCACTGAAACTGTGATTAAGTAATTTTTCACAGACATGTCCAGAGGGTTGTTTGTACGATAACTAAAATCAGATA
This sequence comes from Rhynchomys soricoides, assembly GCA_019843965.1. Classification (NCBI taxonomy): domain Eukaryota; kingdom Metazoa; phylum Chordata; class Mammalia; order Rodentia; family Muridae; genus Rhynchomys; species Rhynchomys soricoides. The sequence continues at coordinate 6,882,362 of JADRCH010000081.1, read as the reverse complement.
TTGTAGCAATTTGATAAATTTATTTTAAAACTAATAAATTGATTCTCAATAAATTGCATTATTTGTTGCAATTTATCCAGCCAAACATGAATCAATATATCTCAACTTTTTAATTGTGCTAAAAGAAATAATTTGATTCTCTTTTGGTTGGGGTTTGTCTTTCTAACTTATAATCCACACTTATGGGAAATTTTTAGCCCATAGAATCATCTAATGATTTTAGTAGACCAAAATTTGTTTGTATGTTTTTGGTGTAATTGTTCATTCACCAGAAGATATGATGCTGTTAAGAAGTCACCGTGTCCTCACACTCAGCTTTTCAACATTTCCATTCTTACCATTCTTCAGATTACAAAACTGTCCACCCAGACTGTGTTCATGATCTCCAAATGCCTTTGCTTTTTATTTATTTATTTGATTTGATCCTTTGAGTAATTTTCTCCTTTTCCATAAAAAATAATGCTACTAGTCCCTCTTAAATGTGATTCTTACTGGCTACATATGTGAACCCTTTGATAATGTGTACAAACAAGGTATTTTATGTATCCATTTGGCTGAAGAGCAAGCTGAGCTCAGTAGGTCTGGTGATACATAAACACAATCACATATGAGAAAGCACAAGAAACAGAAATGAGTTCTCCTCTAGTCTAACTGTTCATATGGGCTTTTCATGTCTCTAAGCATAAAAGCAAACCTACTACATTCTTTAGTACCACTGAAGACATTCAAGTCAACTGACATGACTGAAACAAAAGAAATCATTGGAGCCAGCTTCATTCAAAATGAATTGAAGTAAAATGAATGACAAGACAATGAATATCTTTGTCAAATAAAATATACTAACCAAATACAGTGTTATATATCTTCAGTCAAACATAAGTGTACTATTGGCCAAGGTCAATTGTAACTTCTCCCAGTAGACTTTTCATTAGACTGTATACAGACCTCTTCTGAAAAAATATTTCTCTTTTTAAATTTTTAGTATATATTTACTCTATAGGACAATATTTTATGCCTTTTTCCCATTTCTTTATTATATCAATGTCATGCCCATATTACACTCTCTTCTTTATCACCTAGTCTGATTGTGTTCCTCTACCTATATGATTCCATTTGCAATTTCATATATTATTTTTAAAATCCATATTCCACACAGTAGAAAACATATGTGATCTTTTTCTTTTTGAGTTTGGTTTAGCTAGCTTTACATGATGAGTTTCATCTTCATCTATTTTCCATAAATGACAGAAGTTTGTTCTTCTTGATGGTTGAGTAAAAGCCCAATATGTACATAACCACATTTTCTCTCTCATTTCATATGCTGGATGCTTTTTTTAAAGGTGTTTTATTTTTATTTCATAGAATGTCCAACTTTTTCTTTCTGAAAGCATCTGAAGTGTTTGAGAAATTGCTTGCTGCAGGATTCAGTCAGACCTCACATGAATCTTTCAGCATATTTCATTTCTAACATTGCAGAAGACAATGTCTTGATGTTTTTTAAGGTGAAAGTAACTTCTGAGATTAGATGTTAGTAATAAAACCAAAGGTCTAGTATTCAATACCAAACCTAAATTAAACATACTGCTATATTTTGACATGTTTCCAAAAGCTCAACGATTCAAAACCAGTTCACATATTCTCAAAACAACATTGGAGACACACTGCTTTGGCTTCACTGTTGACTTTACTAATGACTCAAACTTCTAAGTTGACAATGTAACCAAAATATCAAATTTGTTTTCTTTTAAGCATTTAAACTTTTTTTATCAGAAAGTAATAATTTTATTTTTACTATCCCTTTGAGTATCTCTAATTTCTTGAGATAAAATAAAAAAATTACAGTGTTGTTGTAGAAAACTAAATGTAAACCTTTCATCCAGCAGTTTACTTCAGAATACTAAGAGATAGCCTTTTTTATCTGTCAATTCTTGCTTCTCAAATACATAATCTGAGTAAGTTGTTCGAATACATTCCCATTTATAATTATGAATTTCATATTATTTTTAATATTGTTTGACTTTTATTAGGTCCAAATCTAGAAGTTAAAGTCAGGCTATATTAGTAGTCAGCCTCTTTTCTTCTTAAACCCTCAACCATGGCACTTTACAGATCTTCTAACATCATACCACATATGCTAACAAACGAACCTCCTCCACTGCTCACCCATCATTGTTGGACAGAAGAGGTGACAAGTCTTTTCAGCGTTTATACAACAAATCAGACACATAAACGAGGGAAGCATGGGCCATCCCTACAACATCTCAAATTTGACAGCAGTATGAAATAGTGGAATGAAAATCTACAAGCAATATTAACAAGGAAATTCCAAGAGATATGCCCAGTAAGAACTGGGTGCTGGCTGAGTCTTTTGAAGTAGTCTAAGACTAGAGAAAAAGAACAGTTAATGGTGACATTGAAGTTACAGGGGAAGAATGAATAGTAAAGAATGGACGGGAGTATGTGTTCTCTGAAAAAGTAACTCACAAATTTAAATCTCTCAAAAACCAAATAGCCTTCTATGTGCAGTGATCTATTGTACTTGTGCCTCAGGTGACATCTATTTTGAAAATCTGACATTTTTGCTAGGAATTACTGAAAACAAAATGCTCCCCCACCAAGGTTTTCAGAGCCATGGCAACAGGGCACTCTGGCCTCCATGTTACCCTGGTGCTCTGAACTCCATTGGATGTCGTATTGTGCTTTGAGAGATAACAGGAATAGCAAGAAAGCAAACTAAAGCCATGGCATTGTCAGGATCATGTGGATTTATGCCAGCAAAACTGTGAATCTTTTGATGATGTGGAATTTAATAGCATTTGGGATATTCACTGCCATTCTGAAATTTCTTCCAAAGCTTTGAAAAATAATACACTTAATAATTTTTATCATTACCTGTATTCCATATTCAAATTTCAACAGTCAGAGAAAGTAATTGAGGCTCACAGGAAGTTAGATGAGATTTTGCTTTCAACCATGAATTTATATTATCATATTTTTCATGTGTACATTCTATGTTTGGTTTCTATAACAGTATAGAACAGAAAATTACAATGCTATATATGACTATATATTTATAGCTAATGGGTTTAAAGAAGTAACTCTATTTATTTACTATGAATCCTGTTTATACTATCATTGATTCTTTAAAAAAATTGTAAACATAGACTGTCACTTTTTGAAATGATACTTGTAGAACAATAAAATTTATAAATATCAAATTATAAAGTAGAAAATCAATGTACCATCTGGTGCATGAGTTTCTAAGAGGCATCACTTGGTACATAGAATGTTCTATATGAAGGCCAATACCTCTATTTAAACCGTCATCCTTGAAGTTTGAAGCACATACCATTTCTTCTGATCATGGCTTGCCTGCCATTCATAATTTCCATTTTTTTTTTTTTTGGTTTCCTTAATTGCCTGAGTATAACCTTATATTTTATAACCTTTTCATTTTTCTCATTAGAACTTTAAGACATATTTATGATTGACATCTTGGCATAACATTATCCATTCCTCTGCTGAGGGAAATTTGGGAAATAGCTTCTGCCTATTATAAATAAAGCTGCTGTGAGTATAGTGGAGCATGTATTCTTGTTATATGTTGGGGCATCTTTTGGGTATATGCCCAGGAGTGGTATAGCTGCGGCCTCAGGGAGTATTATGTTCAATTATCTGAGGAACTGCCAGACATCTTTCAGAGTAGTTGTACTAGTTTGCAATCCCACAAGCAGTGGAGGAATGTTCATCTTTCTCTACATCCATGATCTCAGCCATTCTGACTGGTGTGAGGCTGAATCTCAGAGTCATTTTGATTTGCATTTCTGTGATTGCTAAGAATGTGGAACATTACTGTAGCTGCTTCTAGGCCATTTGAGATTCCTCAGTTGAAAATTCTTTGTAATGCACAGCTAAAGAGAGGAGCAGAGTCTGAAGGAAAGGCTATCCAGAGACTGCCCTACCTAAGGATCCATTCCATCTGCAGACATCAAACCCAGACAATATTGCTGAAGCCAAGAAGTGCTTGCTGACAGGGGCCTGATATGGCTGTCCACTGAGATGCTGTACCAGAGCCTGACCAATACAGATGCAGATGCTTGCAGCCAACCATCAGACTGAGCCCTAGAATTTCAATGGAGGAGTTGGGGAAGGGCTGCAGGAACTGAAGGGGTTTGCAACCCAATAGAAAAAAATGTCAACCAACCAGATCCTCCTTCCAGAGCTCCCATAGACCAACCAAACCACCAACCAAAGAGTACACATGGAGGGATCCACAGCTCCAGTTGCATATGTAGCAGAGGATGGCCTTAGAGGGCATCAATGGGAGGGGATGCCCTTGGTCCTGTGGAGGCTCAAACCCCCAGTATAGGGGAATGCTAGGGTGGTGGGGAAGGATTGAGTAGGTGGGTAGGGGAACATTCTCATAGAAGTAGGGGGGAGAGGGAGGGGATAGGGCATTTCTGGAGGGGAAACTGGGAAAGGGGCTAACATTTGAAATGCAAATAAATAAAATAACCAAATAAAATATAAATATATATAAACCAATAAAATCTTTTATTTTAATCCTTTCTTGGTAATCTTTTCTAGAAGGGGTTTCTAGTCTTCAAATTGGCTACTGGACTAAATCGATACATTTTTAAATTTTAGCCTAAATTTAATATTGAGAATCAAACAGAGAACAATTTTTTCTGTGTGTGTTTTCCTAGTAAATGGGAAGGGTTAGGAAAGCATAGTTCATTCTCTGTCAAGAAGAGAATTGGGACAGAGAGAAAATACTAATATCACGAACTTCTCAAGCTCAGCACAGTATAAACTCAACTTTTTAAAGCTGGTGTCCTAAAGGTAGATGTTAGAAAAATGTGGTTGACAGATACATATCTTTGCACTCTCCTGTGAGGGATTCTGAAACATTAGCTGTGTTTCTCGGTGATAAAGAGAAAAAGTCAATTCTAGTTATGAAGTATATAAAAAGATAACTTAAGTCACTCCACTATCTCCACTTCTCCTCCCCCATGTGTCACATTCTTTCTGCACTGTAGTTAATATGTGGCTCTCCAGATTTTACTTGAATGCCTCTGTGAAGGTACACACAGGTTCTACCTGTTTTCCCCTTCATCAGTGTCCTCTATGGCTACCCTAGAAGCACCAGGCATGCAGCTGGAGATTTTGAAGTTTGGCCTTGTTACTATTTCTGTGAAGGGAAAATGATTGAGTCACTGATAATGTTCGAGTCTATGTTTTACAAAGAATTCCTTACCCTTTCTATCAAAACATCCAACTCCCCAAAGAGAAGGAGAATTCGATTTTCAGCCAATTATGGAAGATTTATGACATGTTTTATTAGTCTTGTATAATTATGTGGATGCACGTATATGGGCATTTATACATATGTTTATATAATCAAATTAAGCTTTTTCATATCTTCAGAAGATCTTGGAACAAAGGCTGAGTTTTCTTTTTCCTGTCATTACAATATCACCTGTAACAGATTTGCACCAAATAATTGCTTCATTATGAGTGAATGAAAGAGTCTCATTTGCTTCCTACTTAAGAAAATCACTTACATTCGACTATTCATTGGTAAAGTAAGATATTCTATACACAGCACAGAAGGATGAATGATAAGTGTCCATGTGCAGGAAGAATGTCTCACAGCAATTATGCAGATGCTGTACACAATAGAGAAGGGTGTTTACAAAACAGTCAATGACCTTGTCTTAAATTCTCTCTAAAATGACTGTTCTCAGCAGAGGCTTCAAGAAAGATCATCTTTTGTCTGCCACTTCTACAGTTCCATGGCTGAGGAACTAGATTTAAATGAATGAAACTATTCTCACCCCTTACTAATCCTTGTACAAACAGTATCTGGAACAGAAACCTTTAAAGTGCTTTATGATAATGCTTTTTGTACAATACTATCTTAAATTTTAACTTACTTTCAAATATGTTATTTTCTACATATAAATATGAATGATTTTGGATAGCTGCTTTATCTTGATAGAAATGTTTTCTCCTAAGGAAAGGACTTAACCTCACAAGACAGATTCAGGAATCTTTAAAAAGAAAAAATGCTCAAAATGCCCACAAGGCTCCTTCTCAAAGTGATGTAAGTTGTAAATAATTGTTTTGTTGAAAGATGATCCTTTTGATTGATGTTTTCAAAGTGCATGGAAAACTCCACTGAAATATCTATCCGTGGTAGTTATCCATGGTGCATGGGCTTTGCAGTTATATAGAGACCCCTGAGTCACCCACACTCTTCCAAGTAACTCCAACAACCTCACTGGTCACAAAGTTAGGCTTTGGTAGACATGTTTCTTTAGAGTGACCTTGCTTTATCTCAGCTGAATAAACATTTATTCATATCTCCTTAGAAAAAGGCAAATAATAAATACATAAAGTATCCTACTGATTGAAGGTGTTTCTATGCACAAAACTTATGCAACAATCCATAATGTTTCAATATTAATTCACAACTTTGCCATATATTACAATGGGCTGTAATTCTTGCCTTCAAAATTTAAAGATTGACTCCTCACACTCTTAAGTACATAAAAAGATAGATAAATAGATAGATGATAGAAAGAAAGATTATAAAGAGCACCTCCTTCAAGACAGCAAGAACAGCAAGATAATGAACGAAAAGCACAGTGCTCTTCACAGTAAAATCAATTCCTAAATGTTGAAATTTTGGTATGGTATCTGATCCATGGCAAATGCTGTATGAAAAGTCACAGCAGAGTCTTCCTGCATAGTAAGTTTGATCAATGAATCTGACTCCTCTACTTGGAGCTTTGTAGGAGTGGCTCTGATGCCAAGATTCTATTCCCCAAATGGTTCTTGATCCATCAATAAAGATACTAATGGCCAAAGAGCTGGGAGGAATAGGCAGGACTTCTGGGTCCCTGAGGTCAGGCTAACAGATGCAGGAGAGAGGACAGGAGTTCTTGCCTTGCATCGGAGAGAGAAAAGCCAACCAGTCATGTGAGATCTTGGGCAGAGTGGCTATAGGTCACTTCTCTAGGCAGGAGGTTGGGGTTTGAGCTGAGACTAAAGGTAACTGAGCAACAGAAGCTAGAGTGAGCAGGCTGAGAGGTGAAGAGCTAAGAGCATTGGGAAGGGCATGCTAGCTGCAGAACAACGTTTATGTCTGCGTTTTTTATCCTTGGATCCAATATTCTCTGAGTGGGGGCTGGTAGCACTGTCCACCTGGAGTTTAAGAGGGATAGCAAAAGCTATACGCTACAGAGCTCCTCTCTTCTTTGCTCTTTCTGGAAGCTTTGAAACACTTTGACATTTCATGATCATAGATTTTTTTTTAATTTTTATTTTTTTTTTTTTGACCATTAACTTTGTATCTTCATGCCTAACAGCATAAGAATTCAGAGTTCTCTCTTTCCTTTTCCCACACTATTGAATTATCTTTAATTTTTCTAAATATCTCCTCTCCATTTTTTTTTCATTTCCTGCATGGAAAATTTAATTTGCTTTACTGAAGCATGTGATCATTGTCTTAATTTGCTTTTTATTGTTATGAAAAACACCATGACCAAAAGCAACTTGGGAAAGAAATGGTTGCTAACACCTTTCATTTACACATCACAGTCCATCTCTAAGGAAAGTCAGGTGGGCACTTAAGCAGAGCAGGAACCTGGAGGAAGCAGCTGAAGCAGAGAACATGGATGAATGCTGTTTATTTACTTGCTTCTGGTGACTTGCTTAGCCTACTTTAGATAGATAGATAGATAGATAGATAGATAGATAGATAGATAGATAGATATATTCTGGACCCATCTGTCTAAGGGGAACACCACTTACTGTGGGCTGAGACGACCCAGAGATTTGCACATAAGTTAATCTGTGAAGTTGATGTCCTCTTTACCTAGATGACCTTTGCCGTGTCCAGCTGAAAAAAGTTAAGCAGGATGACTGACATCACAAATCCTGGCTTTCTTCCTCGTGCTTTATTAATTTCTACAAATATTGATCTTGCATAAGATTTATCAATTGGTTGTGCCTTTGTTTGATGATATAATGTCTTTTGGTGCACACTGTTTATTCTGGATCGCTCTTGTTGTGAGTTATTTACACTTTTGAAGATACATTACTGATTTCCAAGGCACATGTTTGCTAAAGGCTTTTAATGAAAATATTCCTCCTCTCCCAGGTAATGCTAGAGAGCTGGCCCATGTGGTACAAGGTGTGTGTGTGTGTGTGTGTGTGTGTGTGTGTGTGTGTGCCTGGCCTGGCCTGGCCTTACCCGGAGCAAAGCGAGGAACTGGCATTGGCCAGTGTGGGTGCAGGATAGCTGGTGGGCTGACCAACTCAGCTACCACCCAGGGCTTTGATTTGGCTCACCCCAATATCTACCCCATCGATGAACTGCTGGAGCATGTGAAGAGTCTGGTACTGCAGAACCCGTGCTACAGGATCTCTATGACAGAGGCCAACAACATGATGTCAGAGAAGAGTCTACTATTGATGGTGTATTAGAAACCAGAGGCCTCAAACCAGACCAATGAATGACTCATTGCAATGAACATTTGCAAGTAAAGTTGTTTAAGCAAAATGGTATACTGTGTGATATACTGAAGCTTCCATGGAGAATTTTTATTTTAATGTTTTTTTTTTTTTTTAATTTTATTTTTGCTTTCTTTTGGGAAAAAATTGCAAGGGCAGAGGGTGGATATGGTGTGCCAGGGAGGTGAGTGAGATTGGGATGCATTATGTGAAATTCACAAAGAAACAATAAGAAGTAAAAGAAAAGGAATCTTACTTATGATAAAGTATTCTATATTCTTTCTATTTTCCTTCAGTGTCTTGTGATTAATATGCTATAAAATAAGTAACTTACGTATACATGCATATATTTTTAAATTTGCATATCACATTGTTTATATAAGCTGATTATAAATAGCTATTTTAATAAATTTTAATAGCTGGCGGTATTATGATCTAAATAATTACAGTGAATTTTCATTGTATGTGAGGTGTACTTATTAGTTACTCAACTTTACTAATGTATATCGCTAAAGGGAATGTGAAATATTAAGAAATATCTTATAGTTTATACTTGTTTTTCTCTTATTCCGTATCATTTATGGTTGATTGTTCACTATCAATATATCTTATTTCGACATTCATATAGAGGCTATACATTGTAGAATTATTTTAGTGACTACATTTGAAGTCACAATTACCATGATTAAATTATCAAATGTCTATGTGATTTTACCCATAAATATTATGATTAATAATTTTAAGGGTAGATATCAAATTTACAATTCAGTCCTCATCACTGTATTCCTCAAGAGGCTGAAATGTGTCTATTAGAGACTGGGTTAAATACAATTAGTAAATGGGGTAAGCTGTTCAGTTATTTAAGATTAGGATAATTAATGAAATACTATTTCATAAAAGAGAATTAAGAAAAAAGGAAAGAAAAAATCTCCAGTTTTTATTGTATGTTCATCCACACTCACAGTGTGTGTGTGTTCATCTA
>JADRCH010000081.1:6788761-6872850 GCA_019843965.1 Rhynchomys soricoides | reverse complement strand
CATTGTCTCTGCTTCTGTTCCTGCCAAACTTCCCACAGATTGCAAAGTGTAAGTATAAGGTGGAATAAACCCTTTCCTTCTCAAGTTGCTTTTTGCCATGGTGACTACCATAACAATAGAAAGCAAATTTATCAATCATGTGTGTTCACTGTAGAGTATGTATTTAAATAAAGCAAATTAAATTTTTCCATATGCCTCTTAATACCATCTTGACAAGTAAAAAACCACAAAATGCATGCATATAATTTAAGTTATCTCTACCATATTCAGCTGTATTCCGTTAAATGCAGCTGGAAATACATTTGAATATCTCTTATCATAAGCAATACAACTGGAATTACATTTAGGATGCTTAAAGCAGTAAATATTAAATATTTAGGTGAATATTATTTAATCAAAATTACTAAGTTTCCAAATATATTATCTATTAGCTGGACTCCATTTCATTCAGGAAAAATATGCATTTTATAAATTATTTCACATTGTTGGTGAAGAGCAAATTTAACCAAGTATTATTAGAGATACTAAAAAAGCAATTTCTCACAACCCAGTAAAACATCAAGAAAGCAAATTACTAGTTAATCTGGCTTGGTAAGACCTCAGTTCAAACACAAAAACTGATGATCCCCGAAAACCACATGAAACAATATATAAAGACAAGCAGATCTCTTGACCTGGCTGGCCACTACTTGGCATGAGCAACCTTGGATCACAAGGAAAGAAAAAGAATTGCGACTGTTGTCCTCTAGCTTCCTCATGGATTCACATAAATGTTCTATTGTATCTGTACAGATGCATACATATATAAACGGAAAAATGACCAAACAAGACAATTTAGATGTGATCATTGTTTTCAACCAGTTAGAATGAGATGTCAACCTCCAGAACATGATATAGACTCTGTGAGTCAAGTGTTGGTGCCCTTCTAATATCCTTTTACTCAGGCAGCTGGGGTAAGAAGATAGAGTTTAGGGTAGCCTGGTCTACAAAGCCACATCCCATCTCAAATAAACAGAATGAACAAGACAAAGCTGTGACTTTGGAAGGATAACCACTATGTGTGTTCTACCACTCTGCTATTTTGCAGTAGGCACTGACACAAAAGAATTTCTCAGTTTTTCCAATTATGAAAACAAAATGTTGATAATAGTCATTACTTTTTCTGTTGCTATGACAATGAGAGACTTAAGCGAGAGACAATTTGTTTCAACTTGGTTTGAGGATATAGTTGATTAAGGTAGGAAAGTTTAGCAGCAGGAGTATAGGATGCCTGTTCATATGCTACTGTATTCAAGAATCAGAAATCAGAAGGGTTATAGTCAAGCTATAAAGGACTAACTCCAAAAACTCATGACTACAAGACTCCCTTTCCTGAAATTCCCACAACTTTTCAAACTACCATCATCAGCCAGAGAATTAAATGGCATAACACATGAGCCCATGAGAGACCTTTTTAAATTAAAACCATAATATTTTATGAACTCTGAAAGATACTGAAATGATGTATGACCTGCAGTGTAACATGCCCAGCCAAGATTTATGGGTTTTTTTGAAAATAAGCAAGCATGTCTATTACAATAGTATTCAAAGTATCCTTAATAAATAGTAAATATATCTATATGTATATTAAAGAATTATTAGAAAATACATGTGTGATTTATTGTCAGAAAATGCTTCATTTGTATCCATATTGTATATGTCTACATGCCTAGAGTCATATAAAACTCTCAGGTAAAAAGTAGTCATATGTGGAAAAAGTTTAAGTAGCCCTGATACAGACAACTGAGTGCTTGGTTTAATTGTCTAAAATCTTAGAAGACTATTAATGTTCTCTTACTCTAATGGTCCTTGATTTTAGAACTCTTAGATTTTCAATGTGCTTTCCTACCAATCTCACGGGAATCTTCACACAAAACATTGCAAAAGTGTTGAATAAAAAGCATTAGAAATCATTTAAAGAGGCATAAAACAAAATCAAGCACCTGTTTGTGAAGAGTCTTGACAACATGAGGATCAGAATTTGCTGTATATGTTAACGGAGCCATTTTCCCCACTAGATTGTATAAATGTGGTTTTATTACAATCTTAGACATTATAGTTATCAAAATAGTACTAAAAGCAATAAAAAATCCTTCAGTAGAAAAAGTGAAGGTTAACCAACTAATATAAAATGGAATTAAGCTCATAAATTTGTATGTTATGAACAAAACTTACAGCTAATTGTCATACTTTTAAAATATTAGACATATTATTTCTCAATGATCACAATATTAATTATAGAAGCCTTTTTTTAGTACATTCCTGTCATAATTGTAAATTACTGAAATATGTTAGATTCTGAAATTAATACCAGAAGAAAGACCGTAGCTTCTTTCCAATATGACTTGTCTCAATAATTATATGAAGATTTTTCCTATTGAGTAACTGTTTATTGATTTATTCTTCTTAATTCATATCCAGCAGGAGACATTTGATAGTTTTTTATGTTTGGTTCATTTGATACTTTCATTCTTTTCTTATTCATATCAGTTATTCTTCAGATATGGAAGAGTTTTAATTTTCCACATGAAGTTTGAGTTTGTTCTTGACAGACACTATTAACATCAAATGTACCTTAGTACTGTAAAACTCACTAGGGGCACAAAGGAATGAACAAAGTGGAGCCACACACACACATGTATGGAAAAGCTGGTATCAAGTGGACTATGAGCCTTCGGATGGGGCCACACTGACTACTTCTGCAACCAGAAACCTCAGAAAACTTATGTCCAGCCTGACAGCGGTTGGGTGAGAGTGGTGGAAAGTTAGTTAGTCTCCACAGCAGGTGTCTATACACCAAAAGTCTTAAGCTGTAACTATCCAGGAAAAGGATGCTGTGGTTTTACACAGGCTACCAAAATTTGAACTCAAACCAGAGAAGGCTTTTCCAGTTCTGAGCTTGACCCTGACCAGAAAGTTTTTGCCAATTTCCCAGTCTGAGTCTTTAGTGTTTGACATAGATTTGTCCATGTCAAACAATACACATTTACTCAAAACTTCATGTACTCTTTCACATTCACTGCGGTTCCCCTAATCTTCCCCTAAGCCCAAACACACTTACAAATATTACCTAAAACAAACAAACACATTTCTCTCCCCATTTTCTTTTCGCCCTCCCTCCCCTTATACAACATACACATAGATGGATATAAACATAGTAATAATAATAATAATGTTGAAAAGTTTTTAATCTGTGTTTATATCTTCATAGCATGTAAATCACAAACATTAGAGCCTTGGTAACACGCAGAATAAAAGGAGAACAGAGTAATAGTATGCTTAAATAAATAAAACTCAGTTTCTGAATGATGTGAAGATGTCCTAGAGTTTAGTCAAGGCAATCCCCATGAAAGAGTTACTTTCTCTAATGCAGCATTCTGAAAAAAAAAAAATGTATACTAATATGAAAGCCTTCTCACTTCCTTACATACTATATATAATCAACATAATAATTCTTTAAAAATAATAGTGAAATAGAGGGCCCCATATGCAGCAGAGAACAATAGGAAACTGACAAAAATGTTTATTCTGTTATAATAAACAGTAAAAGAATTGTGGGCATTTAAACAATACATATAGAAGATACTGAATTTAGTGGTTTGCTCAGTTGTTATTTTATTTTTATTTGGTTTTCCATTTGGGTCTTGCTAATTAGCCTGGTTGTCCTAATATTCCTTGTGTATCCTAAGCCAGCCTCCAGCATGAGTCAATATGCTTCACTATTCTCCTGAGTACCGCTGGGAGTCTAGGTAGCACATAAGAAATAAAGGTTCCTTAACCAGGTATCTAACTTGAATTCTGAAAAAAAGGCCACCATTCTAACCATAGAGTAGCTTACAGTTATGTATTGAACAACATCTATTAAGTATTATATTTCTTGCACTCTGACCACTATACTTTTAAAATGAATTAGTTATGATACCAGACCTGAACAGAGATTTTAGCATGGCTATAAGAAAAGTGAAACAAATATATCTAATCATAATCAAGGAGATACACAATGTTAAAAAATTATATACTAATAGAACCCCTAAAGTGACTGAAGATATATAAAACATAGCCACCAGATTATTAAATATCTGACAAAATATTCAAGTATTCATCAACTTTCAAATTAATAAACTATGCCACAAGTTGTCTCAGAGCATTAGTTTCTATTTCTGTTGCTGGAATAAAATACTCTAAATTCTGCAGCAAAAATTAAAAAAAAAAAACAAAAACAAATGGAATTAGAAATAAGCAAGGGTCAGAATAGTTCTTACTTGGTATACAAAACACATTGTAGTAATACATCATGTTAATGTAGGGTTTGAGTCAAAATTAACGAATTTAAGTTTATTCACAGTAAGTGGCCACTTCAGGATCCATATGCCCCACTGCTAGGAATCTCAGTTAGAGTCCCCTCCCCATCCCAGGTCTCTGGCATGCCCTAGAGATTGCCCTTCCAGCTGATCTCCCCTCTCTTCCCTGCTCTCTTTGCATAGGATCCCCCACCTCTCCTCTCCATCCCTTCTCCAACCCTGTTCCCTCCTTCCATCGACCTCTAATCTCTATTTGGTTTTCCCTTCTAAGAAAGACTCAACCATTCTTCCTGGTGCTCTCCTTGTTATTTAGCTTCTTTGGGTCTGTTGATTATAGCAAGGCTAGAAATTAAAAAGTGAAGCTCACTAAAATGAAGCCTTAATCAGAAATTAAAAAGTGAAGCTCACTAAAATGAAGCCGTAATCAATCATGATGACTAGCTTGAGAAGGCACTGAGAACTGCAGAAATTTCCATAGAATCAAACATTAATGAATTGACTTCTCAAACAAAATATAAAATATTCCACAAAGTTTATGTTGGTTTTTTTTTTGTGACCTTATAGTAAAAATAGAAAAGAATTCTTTAAAAACTATAATTTAAGCTGTTAGGCTAATGAGCTGTTTTGCTATAACAGCAGCTAGAACTCATTAGACTAACAGTTGATGCAAGTATGTCTTACAATAAATAAGAGATTTTAAAATGTATGTATTACAGAATGGCCCTTGTTCACTTTGGTCTTCTTTTGATACTTCTGAATTGGATATTTTAATGGTATAATAGAAATGGGAGGAGAGGCCCTTGGTACTGTGAAGGCTTGATGCCCCATTGAAGGGTAATGTTAGGGCGGGGAAGGCAGAAGTGGGTGGCTAGGTGGGGGAACATTCTCATAGAAGCATGGGGGAGGGGGTGGATAGGATAGGGGATTTCTGGGGGTAGGGAGGACAGGGAAAAGGGATAATATTTAAAAAGTACATAAAGAAAATATCTAATTAAAAAAAGAAAAAGTATAAAAAAATAATTTTATGAAATGTCTTAAAAGTTAGGAATTGGTGCTTTTGCTTCCTTGTGTGGAGACAGAAATGCTAGTCTAACGCTGGTTGTTATTGAACTTAACAGCTAGACATCTGCTAGTCTCTCCTCCCATAGATCATGAAATATACTGAAAAATTAACCTTTGTATAAGCAGACAGAAGAAGTAATGAATTTTGATACCCAAAGCCAAACACAGGTTTTCTGAAATAATAAAGGCAAATATCATGAAATATGCTTTGGTTTATCACAATTTAAC
This sequence comes from Rhynchomys soricoides, assembly GCA_019843965.1. Taxonomy (NCBI): domain Eukaryota; kingdom Metazoa; phylum Chordata; class Mammalia; order Rodentia; family Muridae; genus Rhynchomys; species Rhynchomys soricoides. Next base: position 6,867,220 of record JADRCH010000081.1, on the reverse strand, counting down.
TTTAAAAAAGAACAAGTTCACCTTCCTACAAAATGAAGCTCATAAAAATTAAAAGAAAAATATTAATTTGGTAATAAAACTATTTTTGGTTCCCTGAAATGTATATACTGAAAATTTTATACATGTATACATATGTAGAGAGATACAGAGAGACATTTATATATGTATATAAATGCATGTAAAGTTGGAGTTGTTATTCTAAAACCGTGAAAAGAATTTTTTTATTATTATTAAGTCACAGATTCTCATGTGTGAAGTACAAACAGGGAATTATCTTTATAAAAAGGGGAGAAAATTGCTACTGCTTTTCAAATGTACCCTTGACATTTTCAAAAGTGCAGTAATGGATCTATCCCCATGGTGACAAATATTTTACCCCTCATTTCTGCAGCCAAAATTCAATGCATTACACCAGTATCTCATCCTGTCTCTATCATCTGTCTCAAGGGTTTATGTCATCGAAAGATGTGTGCAAGTTAGTAGCAAAGATTCTCAGTGAACAACTGCATTCTCTGCCATTCTGTCTGATGATGTTTGTTTGTTTAATTTTAAGTTGTTCAGGACCCAAAAATCTATTTATTTAATGAAATGTAAGGTTTCAGTAAAAGAAAAATATGTATGGGAATCTCTCTCTCTTTCTCTCTCTCTCTCTCTTTCTCTCTCTCTCTCTCTCTCCATAAATATCACACAGAAATTATCATAGTTAATTTGAATATTATCATTGAAAAAATGTGTAAATTCATACCAATAGTATTTGTCAGTAAGCAAATAATTTTTTTATCCAAAGACTGGAACACATTAGTTGTCCTAATATCTGTTTATTTGACTTGGTTAATGAGTTTAGCTAGTTCCTACTTCTCTTGCTCCTTTTATACTTGAAGAGTATATTAATGCAGATACTCTATTTACTAGAAATGCATTTGAGAAAAGTCATAAAGAACTATGCAGAAGATTCTGACTTACAGTATTGCTTCTGATAAGATAGGCCCATTTGATTGAAATTTTTTTAGCAGAAAGGTTTGTGTCTATATCTGTTCTATGCATTTATTAATTTTGTTCATTAACTTGACAATATCCTGTGTGTTACAGAAGTAAACAATACTTTTCATGTCTCAAACCAAATGCTCTCATCTAAGCCTGAGGTGACAGGAGGAAACTTTCTAATTGTACATCACTTGGTTCTCATCCGGAAAGCTGCAGAACTTTTAGCATCAAATATTTACACTCTAGTTTTAGTTTTCAACTAATCCAATGAGTAAATGTGAAAAAGTGTTTACTTTATATTTAGTTGTGTTCATTTATAGTCTCTCTTCAAAACAATAGAATTTGCCATGCTCCAACAAGCTATAACAGTTTATCTTCAAGATACATTTTATTGAAGATGACATGCACATAAATAGGGATGCATATTATGCATAAAATATGACAATTTCAAGATGGCTAAATGAATGGCAAATTGGAAAATATGAAATATCCATGTATATATATATATATATATATATATATATATATATATATATATACCAGTTGCAAAAGTATATATAAATAAGAATAAACTCTTAGCAAGGAAAAAATTTGTCACAAATAAAGCAGTTATAAGTTCAACGAAAGAATTCTTGAAGTAATAAAAACTGAGCATCATAATTTATACTGTTAGATAACTAAGAAAGAACTAAGGTAGGAAAGCTGTTAACATGAGCCATAAATAAAAATGAAACTTCGGTGCAGAGGTGCAGCTCAACTCAAACTTGGCAAGCACGGGGCACCATAAAATTTCATTGGTTTCTGCAAACAATTCTACCATAGCTTTCCTTACAATCAGAATATGGACTCTATCTGATTGTTATTATCAGCAAAAAGGAGTTTTATAAAATTGAAGTTCAGTCATGCAATTCCTAGTATTGTGTCTCATGTGTATCTAATGTGCCACTGTTATTAATAATATAGGGGGGCTGATTATCGCCTTACCTTTTAAACAGTATGCTTATCACACTCAAGAGTTTTGAGTAGGTTCCAGTTTGTCCTAGATTTTTTTCTTTTTCCCCTTAAAATGTGTGAATAAGTAAAACATTTACGTGTTTCAAAATTCACACTGATATAAAAAGGCATGTGCACAATAGCAAGTTCTCAACTTTTCTTGAGCCCATTGGCTTGTTGAAGTTACAGGGCAGCCATCTGGTCCAAGATCTAAGAAAAGACTAGAGCCTACGGGAAAATACTACATATGAACAGGGTCTGACCCAGGAAGGATGCAATTGGATGATACAGAGGGTTCAGCTGGGGTTTCTTAGAAAATTGGTAAAGGATGCATTTTAAAAGAGAAAATGAAGTTCTAAGAAGAAGTTTAGGAACACTGGTTCTGCCAACAGAAGATTTTGGCACATTCCAGAATACCTTGTCTAGTAGTGGAAAACATCCAGATCCTTTTAATTTCCTAAGAAGAGTTGCCATAAGGGTCACAAAGCTCATGTGAGTCTTCTTGTTTTCCATACCTGGTTAAAATTTATACTAGTAAGAGGAAACACAGGTCTCTTCACTCATTGGAGCTAGGACTAAATGTTTACAAAGGAATTGGAACTTCAGGGGAGGGCTTGAAAAGACCCGGATTCAGAATTGCTTAAGACTGATGAAAACAAGAGACACAGCATCTAAGATGCATAGAAAACAAAGGAAAGTTGCCCCTCTTTCACTGGGCTAAGATGACTCTCTTACTCTTTCTTGCTTTTGCCCTCAAGCTCTCTTGAAGAATAACAATGCAATACAGTCTGGGAGGGGGTGATTTTTACCTGATGTAGCATGGGAAAATGTTTCCACTAAATAGTGTAATACTTAGGATGATCAGAAGCCACCAGCTAAGGATCACTTACCAAGCAAGAACTAAGTTGAAACTGTGCATGACCTAAAGTGATATGAAATTTCTGAGGGTGGCAGTCAAATTTCCATAAGCTTTTTCTTGTAGGAATACCAGTGAATATTTCCTGTAGGATCTGGGAATGCTCCCCAGTAGCTCAAGCAAGAGAGTAAAAAGAATTGTGGAAAGACTTCTTGATTTGCAATTTGAACAAATATCAAACATCAAGAATGAAAGATTTCATTAGATGTTGACCTAATTTCCTAATTAAGTATTTCCTTAATTAGTTTCCTAATTAAGATGTTTATTTCTGGAATAAAGGTTTTTCCATGTTATATAAAGGAGTTGAAGAATTATGGGAAGAGAACATCAAGGAAAAAGACCAAGACCAATGGACCTGGAGAAGGGACCAGAAGACAATGAGTACAGACAGTACCTACACATAGCAAAGTATCACATGGTTGCCCCCAGACACAGGACTTTAGAATAGACCAAATATTCTGAATAAAATAGTACAGAAAACTGAACTCACCTTCCACTGTGTCACCTGCCACAGCAGTGACAAATTCTACAAGTAGTACCTAGATTATGGTTTAAAGGTCATCAGGACAGAGGCTCTCTAATGAGATCCACAAAGGGAAAAGGAAAGCCAAGTAGGAATGGGACAAAAGTCACCATGGTAGTATGAAGCTTCCCATAATTAAACATTTAAAAGTCCTGAACTTCATCTTAGATTAATATAAATTTTCATAGAAAACCTTTATTTCATTCGTAGTTGCTATATAATAGCGACAAACATGAATCTGGTTATACCACTTGCAAGGTAACCCAAAAGACAAGAATACAGATGATCTGAAGAAGCAAAATAACCATCATAATCAGACAGAGCTATAAAAAAGATATTGAAATCATCTTTAAAACATTTAAAATAACTCTGTTTACTATGGCAAAGGCTGTCATAGAAAATATAGCCAACATGTAAGACCAGATGGAATGTCAACAGAGAGATGGAAACTGTTAGAAAGAATAAAAAAAGGAAGGCTAGAAATGAAAGACAAAGTGTCAAAAATAAAGTCTACTTTTGATGAGTTCATCAGCAGTTTTAACTTTAACAAGCTTGGGGAGTCAATGAGCTTGAGCAGAAGCAAACAGACACTTCTCAAAATAAAATTCAAAGAGAAAACACTGAGCAACGTAGGATAGCATAGGGTCAGGTAGGCCAGGCTAGGCTAAAGACAGAAAAGGGCCAGAGAGAAAAGGGTAGCTCAGGTACTACTGAACCGAACAGGAGTAGAACAGAACATCTGAGAACAGGGAAACAATATTTTAAGTTAGAATATCTATATAACTAGACCATCTGAAAGAAAGTAATAGAGACATTATTTCTAGCAATTGTGTGTGAAATTAAAATTAAATTCAAATATCAATATAGATCATGGACGTCCAACGAAGATCAAATAAATAAGTACACAAAACATCACACATAGTCAGATCTTACTCAATCTTTGGAAAGACAAAAACAAAGAAAATTATTTGCTTTAATATTTAAAATTTTTTTAAATCATTTTTAGTATTGCTTACATGGGTACTGTATTTATACCGTTCTTGCCCTTTGCTCTTCCATCTTCAGCTCATTCTGTATGGTTCCATCCCACTCCTTCTAAAAGACATACTGTATTTTTAAAATATTACTATTATTCATACATACACACAACCTACTCAGTCTACTTATTGTTGTTTGTATGACTGTGTTTAGGGCTGACTACTGGGGATTAGCTCATCTCTTAGGCAACCCAACACAGGAGAAAACTAATTTAACTGATTGTCTTCTCAGCAGCCATTATCTGCAATTCTTCTTTAAAGTCTAGTACCATGTTAATATTCTCTCGTCTGTGTTGGCATGACAGCTAGTATTTTCAGTATACAAGTCTTGTTGAGATTTCAGGGGAGCAGCACTCCATCCCTGCCTAGAAGTCTATGTCTCACAACAGGCTTCATAGCCCTCTGTCTCTTATAATTGTTCATTTCCTTCTTATATGATTTTCCCTAAGCCTTAAATTTAGATTATAAGTTCCCTCATATTGGATAGGCCTTAAGTCCAATTAAACATCTGTTGGTTTCCCCAACATAAATGCACCTGCACCACTAATGCACTATTGAAGATATCTTGCCACACTGGTCATTGTTATAATTTTTCCCCTTATGGCTAGGTAGAACTATTGATTGCTTTTACTTTCTGGTAACTTGCATTGGAGCTTTCAATACTCCTCAGGAAACAATCTATCAGGTTGATTCCATTTCAAAATCACCCAAGTCCTGTGTTTAAAGTGTAAAGTATCTTCAATAATAAGATCTCACCTTCAAGTTGGGAGACATCAAATGTCAATAGCCTATATTGTTTTGTGAGTTTCTTGGAGCCCTGTGAGACACACCTCCCCACCCCCCCACACTATTTTAAGTGAGGTTATAAAAGAATGTTTCCATGTGATGTCTACATTTTTTTTTTTTTCTGGAGCTGAGGACCAAACCCAGGGCCTTGCGCTCACTAGGAAAGCGCTCTACCACTGAGCTAAATGCCCAACCCCTGATGTCTACAGTTTTACTTAATATTTTCTCTCATGTCTTTCCTCTCAGCATACTTGTGTCCTACTCCTCCTCTCTCAAGAGGTCCTCCTTCCCCACCAAATCTTTTATTTTTTTATTTTAGTGTCTGCTGCAATTAATCTAGATTTTATATTCACATATAAGGAATGGGAACTAGGATCCACAAGCAAGAGAGAATATGCAGCGTTTATCTTTCAAGGTCACTTATACCTCACACAATGTAACATTTTCAGATTCATCCATTTACCTTCAAGTCACATGATTTTGTTCTCCTTTGTAGGTAAAGTAAAATCCAATATTATGATATTTCCATCCATCATTAATCATTTGAAGGACATTTAAATTGTTACCATTTCTTAGGTATTGTGAATAAAATGGCAATCTACATGGCTGGAAATGTATCTATATTAGGATGTCTAATCTCCTTGGTATATACCGAAGACTATGTAGTTAGCTCAAGTGATAGTTCTGCTTTCTGCTGTTTCAAAATTCCCCACACTTACTTCCATAGTCCTTCCACCTGTTTTCAATCTCACTTCTATTGAATGAGGGGTCCCTTTTTATGCATCTCACCATTATTAATTGTTATTTGTATTCTTGATGGACTAAAGATCTTAACCAAAAACAATAAAACTATTTTAAGGTACACAGACAGTATTATTTTAGATATATGTACAGTTAAGGACTTTCTGAATGGGACTCCATTCATTCAGAAATTAAAGTCAACAATAAATGTGACCACATAAGCCTAAAAGACAATTATACAACAAAGAAAAAAAGCAAGTCATGATAAAGTTCAGAGAGTAGAAGACACACACACACACACACACACACACACACACACACACTTGTGTGTATGCATGTGTGTGTGTGTATGTGTGTATGAACAACAATATGCAAAGTATACAGACAACTCCAAAAAAAACCAAATAACTTAAAATATGATGTTGTTTTAAAGAGAGGTAAAGGATCTAATGGGTTTTCTCAAAAGAAAAAATAAAACTGACTAAGAAATATCTTCTAAAACGTACAACATTATGATCAATTAGCGAAGTGCATATTAAAACTACTTTAAGATTTCATCTTCCCTGAATCAGAATGGCAGAGATCAAGAATCCAATCAACAAGCAATGATGATGAGAATGTGAGGAAAGTCAGACCTCTTACAGTTGTTGAGGTCTCAAATTATTGATGAAATCCAGGAAGAAATGCTAAGAGGCATTGTTCTTGGAGTGGTTTAATGACACTTGTAGCATAATTCTCATGAGGAGTTCTTTAAGCAAAAGATAGTGGGACAAAAATCTTTGGAATCTGTACAATGTTGAAAGAAAAATAAAGTTATCTTTTCCATCCCCAGCAAAATTATTCTTCAAAAGTGAAGATATGTGAGAAATACAGATTCTCATTATATGTAGATGGGTATAGCCAAGCCTGATCTTTTGGCTGATCATCTATTATTAATTTTAATTTTATAGTTATTTATTTCAGGTATGATTATATTTAGGAGATATCATCACAAAATTTAGAATCTACAATTTAAAACAAGTAAAGTTAAACTCTAGAGTTTAAAGTGCACATAGTGGTTGTCTTTGTCAAAGCAGTAGCTAACTGAGTGAGTTCAGAGGCTCTGAGATGCTGGTAATGATTTGCTTCATGAAATTTTTGGTCGGTTGTGCATTAGGTTTATATATTGTATATTTTTTCTATGACTTATATTTCAATATTTGCTCAAAAGATTTTTCTATGGCTCAAGCCTCTACCAGATGGCTGAGTTGAACACACATATGCACACGTGCATGTGTTTGTATATGTGAGTGTATATGCATTCTGCACGTGTTTGTGTGTATGTATATGTGGTAGTGGGGGTCTGTTTGTATGTGTGTATTTATATGTGATGTTTCTGTTTGCATGTGTTTGTGTGCGTTAGTTCTTCTTTTTTCAGAGTAGTGAATAAAAGAGATCCCATCTTATATAGAGCTAAACCTTGAGACAATGAAAATACTTACTCTACATGTCCAAATATTCAATAAATACATTTTTAAAAAAAGTAACAAATAACATTTAATTTCAGTGGGCTGTAGGACAATAGAACAAAATGTAATATATATTTGATGCAGAAAAATATGTTGATTCATGGACTTCCATACACCTTTGTATGAACCCTTGCTTGTGGTTCATCTTTGCATAGCTCCCTGAAAGCAAGCAGCCAAGAGAAAGATAGTTGAAGAACTCACTACTCTAACTGTGAAACTCTTTCTCCTTCCATAAGTGCATGTTATAACCAGTTCTCTATGTGGAGGTTGAAATAGCAACCTGGACCATAATATTTTTAAATCCTCTCTCTCTCTCTTTCCTTCTGTTATCCCTCTCTGTCTCTCTGTGTATCTCTCTCTGTCTCTTCTGTCTCTGTCTCTGTCTCTCTCTCTGTGTTTCTCTCTCTGTCTCTCTCTGTCTGTCTGTCTCTCTCTGTCTCTTTCCTTCTGTTATCCCTCTCTCTCTCTGTATATCTCTCTCTGTCTCTCTCTCTGTCCCTCTCTCTCTCTTTCTCTCTCTTTGTCAGAAAATACCTCATCATGAATGCTGTATTTTGCCTCAACTCACTCTTACTCTCTGCTTCCTACTTCTCTCTGCAACAACCTCTTTGTACCCCAGGCAGGAAAATCCCCACTGTGGTGGCTCTTGAGAGTACAGAGCTTAATAAAAAGTTAAAAGTATTAAAAGATAGTACATAGCCTCTCAGCTTCTCCGAGACACCAAGAAAGAGAGAAATAGTAAAACAAGTAGGCATTTCAGTAAACAATGAGCTGCGTGTGTGCAAAAGACCAGTTGCTTTTGTCAAGTACACACTGATCCCTAAAATCTCAGAATAGAGTTTTGAAATATGTTGTGATCCATCTTGTAGGAAGTATAAGCACATGGCATCTAACAGAACATCTCTAAAAACAGTGTTTGTGATTAAGGAGTCGTATTCTGATAAGCTTATTTGCTAGGAAAGGAGAAGGTCAGTGTTTAAAACATGTCCTTATGCACAGTAACCAAACAACTTTGAAAGTGGAGACTCTAATACTAGCTTGCTCCTTTAAATGTCAAAATGAGATTTCCTTTAACTTGATTGCATATTAATCAAAGATACTTTTCACATAAAGTAACAAAGTCATCTTGATTAATACTTACAAATTCTGCTCCTGAAAATGAAATTTAAAGCCTCCCTTGATGACAGACATTACAGAATTTTCCTTTAATATTTGTATATTATAATTTAATTATTTCAAATATATTTCAAATCATTGTAATAATCTAACCGGTATTTTCCAGTCTCCCAGTTAAGTCTCCATATTTATTGAAGAGCCCTGAGAATCAGAATTTCAGAGTGGTTCTCTATGTATACATTTTTACCTTTGAAACCAAAAGAAAAAATCATAATTAGTTTCATAAGTACTTAAATAGCATGCTTAGATTCATGGTTTTTTTTTTATAGAGTGAATGCAGAATCCCAAGGTTCTTCTTTATATTTTCTCACTCTGTTTTGTTTGTTTTCTCCAGGTTGTGTTTTTAATGGTTGCAAAAGTGCAGAAAAGAGGCAGAGTGGAGAGGGAGTACAGAAGTGAGTAGGCAGAGGGAGACTTCATTGTACGGAATGGTCATTAACTGTGATGCAAACGCCAATGTTTCCATGGCAACCTCTGTCCACTACAGAATATACTAGAGCAATTTTTGAACCATTTGTCCATTTGATTAATTATGTCTTTGTGATGAAGGCAGCTTGGCTTGATTGTCTCATCATGTATTAGAGAAGCTACCGCTCTAACAAATGGGCCTATTGTTTTGGGCCTATTCATCTTGGTGCATCCCTGTGAGCTGACAGACATTTCAACAAAATGACTGTCCCTTAATGAGCTGCAGCCTGTCAGAATTGTTTAGGGCTTCATGTGAGGCACAAACCATGATCATGACAGCCTCAGTTATTATGACAATGAGTAGGATGTCTGTGAAAGAGACTATATAAATATATTGACCCTTAATTTTTATCACATAGTAGCTTTCTAATTATCAGATTTATGTATAGCCTTGCCATAAAACACTCAGAATATTTCTCCAACATAAACTATAGAGTTTTCTTGGAAATTAAATTTAACATGAATACCATATCAAACAGAATAAATCACTGTATAATGCATTACAGTTGTTCTTGGTTTCTAATTACTAGAACTATATGAATATAGTTATGAATCCTGGCTAGTGGAAACTCACCCAGCCTTCATGTTACATTCTGAAGATCTCTATGCTGACTTGTTTAGAACTCCAATGTGCTGCAGGCTAAGTTTACAAGAAGGAGCTTTCCTCTCGTAGAAAATATTTTTTTAAACAAAACACAACAAAAAAATCTAACAAAGCAAAACAAAAACAATACTAAAGAAACAAAATTCAAGGAGACATAGTATTTAAATAGTGGCACACGTATTTTCAAGCAATATTTAAACACAGAAAATATGTTTGGGAAAGGGACAGATACAACATTTTCCTCATATGCCCAGGTCTTGTGCATGATGAAATTTTGAACAGATCTGGTCAGAAAGCAGTTAGTTACCTGTTGATTTTATCTGAAGAAGAGAGAACACTGTTAGCTCAATTTCAAGGAAGTTTTCATAGGGGTGTCCAATAGTAGCTTGTCTTTCTGTCCATATTAAACTGTAATAATCTGCTAAAAAAGAAAGAACATATTGGCAATTTTGATTTGATGTTTGCTCAAAGCAAGAATAAGTTCTCCCTCTGAACAGATGAACATACTTTCTAAGAGAGATGGTGTGCCAGTCACAGCCAGAGTCAACATGCCTGAAACATCCTCTTTGCCAAAAGTTAATTATGACACTTAAGGGGAGCTTCCTACATGTTTTTAGACTGTATATTTCAGTTTTGCTTCTCTAGCTCCTCAGGCCCAGGAACAGACAACGAAGCCTCTTTGCATTTCGTGCTTCTAGCTGTGTCTTCCCACAAAATCACAGATGGAAATCACCGCTCTATAGTCACCAACAGAACTCTTAATCAGTTAATAACTAGAGATTAAGCTTAATTCAGATTAATTTGTATTAGTATAGAGTTTGTAAATCATGTGCTCTCATATTAATTTACATGTTGTCTAGACATGACATCACATTGATTCTTTGTGTAGTTTAAGTACTAATTAAGTCTTTAAGGGTAGCAGATGCAAACGTTGTTTACAGTTCCAAAGACAAGGGAGGGCTAGCATGGTGGTCCAATTCGTTTTAGGTCAGATATTTTTAAAGCTAGGAGAAAATTAAATAATAAAATTCAAACATTTAAACACATAAGCGTCTAATGATAACAATTTTTATCTTTAAAGGGATTCTTAAAAATGAAATCAAATTTTCCAAAAGTTAATTATCAAATAAGAAAGTAAAGCATTATAAATATTATTTTAAAAGATTCAGTTTAAATTCTGGTTCCATATAAGATCTTAACCTGACATAACAGAGGTGCATCCATTTAATTCTGATAACTATTCATTTTGATAACCATAGACTTTCCAAAACTTAATATATCTAAAGCAGTTTTAGTTACCAAAATAACATAATGAATTATGGTAAAACACAAACCAGCAACAGAAAATGAGGAAAATTTCCTGTTTCATAAATGGTCACACTTACCACTTTATTTGGAGGTGTGAACCCAGAAGAGTGGAGCCTAAGAATAAGATGAACTAAAGTCTCATTTTTTTTTTTTTTACCAAGTAAAACCTTTCAGAGGACAGTTATGCTAAGCTCCTGTCAACAAGAATAATAGAGTCATTAATAATGTCAGGGATTAGACTTGCCCGTGGAATGGGTTTCAAGTTGGGCCAGTTATTGGTTGGCCAATTCTTCAGTCTGTGCTCTATCTTTGTCCCTGCATTTCTTTTAGCCAGAACAAATTTCAGGTCAGAAGTTTTGTAGATGTGTTGGTGTCCTTATCCCTCCACTGGAGGTTCTGTCTGGCTACCTGCAGCATAGTCTTCAAGTGAGTCCCCCAACAATTGGAGAGGTGGCTCTCCCTAAAGCTGTAGCATGACTGTGGTATCCAGTCCCCAGCAGGGCTGCCTTGTCTGGCCTCAGTGAGAGAGGGTGTACTTAAGGTGGTAGAGACTTGAGGTAATACCAAAGGGGTCACCCTCTCAGAGGAGAAGAGGAGGAAGATGTGGAGAGGGACTCTGTGAATAGGGTGGGGGACAAGGAGGGGTGCAGCATTTGGGATGGAAATCAATTAATTAATCAATCAATAAATAAACATAATGAAAAAAGTCATGTAAGTGAGATTCACTTGAGTTCAAGTTGTATCCAGTAAGTAATAAGATGATCAACTAAATATTGAGTAAGAGCATGGGTAATCTAATGTAAACCCAATCCTATTTACAACACTTGGTAGGAGCACAAAAGTACACCGCAAGAACAAATTCAGGTTACAGAGGAACAGAGGTTACGAGACTCCTAGTTTACTTGGAGTTTTCTCACAAGCTCTCAGAAATCTTCTCACAGGGCTTCTTCACTCCTGAACTCTGTTCTGATAATCACCACATAGTAACCAATAGCAAGTTTGGTAGGTTCTTATGCATGGTGTACAAAGTTATATCACCATAAGTTTACTCCCTCACAGGTTTTCATTTTCTCTCTTCTTTTTGACTTTGAGACAGGTTCTCACTTTGTGACTCATGCCTATGTCTCACTCAGTAAGTAGCTGAGGTTACTCTCAACTCAGGGCAATGGTCCTGTTTCAGCCAAAATAGGGCTAAGGTTACAGATGTGAGCCACCATGACAGTTTATGCACTTTTTAAAACTACCTATTCATAACCTATTAACTTTCAAATCTCATGCATTCCTTACTTTGTTCACAGAGTTCTAAGTGACAAAAATCCAACAGAATAAATTGTTCCAGCAAAAGAGCTTTTCAGTTTTCTAGATATATGGTACAGAGATGCAATTAGTTTAACTCAATCACAGTTGTGTACGTGTTTTGTTCAACTTCACCTTTATCTATCAGGAAAGATTTTCTCCCTACAGAAGAACTTCTTGTGTGTCCATGGGAAAGCCACTGAAGAAAAAACAAAATAAAACAAGATCCTATATCATAGTCAGTCATGGGGCCCAAGTTCACAGGTGAATAGAAAGGACATCTGAAGGCAATCCATGTGTGTTTACATGCTATGTAAAGCGTGACATCACCTACTCTCTACTAAGTATTGATATTGTTTTCTCTACTCTGAATTAAAAATTATTCTTACTATTAAAATCTTTTGAATTTTTGTAAAACTATCTCTAATTGTTAATAACCATTACTAAATGTTCAATTGCTTAATATATCTTGCAATGAGCCAAGCTACCATATTTGCTCATGTGTAAACAATTATTTGGAAATCTATCATAAATTTAATTTTCAAATTGATATTTATTTAAAAACTGCCAATCATTTCAAACTTAAAGAAATGTGGCAAACATAGCAAAAGAGATTTTCTAAGAAATTGTTTTTTATTTTTATTTTGTTATTGAGAAAAACATTTGTTCAAGATTTTCTCATCACTATTTGCCTTCCCCCTAAGTATTCTAAGACATTTCCCACCTCTGCACCCCCAAAATCTTCACTACTCTTATTTCCTTTCTCTTTATATAAACAAGTAAATAGCCCAATAATAAAAAAAAATATTAATAAAGAGAAGGAAACTATAAAATACACAAACACACAGAAACACAGACACACACACACACACACACACACACACACTGAATGTATTTAGCAACAAAAAGCATTTTGTTAATGGAGAAGACCTTTTAAGACTCTAAGGGTTTATAAATAAGAAGATGCCTTTTCCTAATACAGTAAGTTCTAACACAAATATAATAAGTTTTTGAGAATGCCATGTCTTCATTTGACAAAAATGAGAAAGGGCCTCCCACCCTGTGTTTAAAGCTATGGAATAAGAGAAACCTTTGTCATGAAAAGGAGGGAGGCAGCAGCATCTTACCTGCTCAATATCTCATAACATTTTCTGGCTGTAAACTCACAGGATTAAACTTTAAAGGTTATACAGATTGCAGAACAGCACCTCCTGTTGGCATTCCCTGCATCAAATGTCTTCTGACATGTGCAGGTCAGGTCTCCCTGGGCTCCCCTTTGGCTAACCATATACTCTGGAGAAGGCCATTTCCTGTAACTTCCCTCAGCACTATAATAAACAGTAACTGTGGAAGGTCAAAACAATCTCTGCTTGTAAAGTCAAGGTCTTAATAAACTGCTACATATTTGATCCCGCTTGACTATGTAGTAGCATAATAGGCAAAAACACTAACACCTACCTCTGAGAAGTCATGGCTTCTGCCTTCCTCTTAAACTCATAACCATCTTATACTTCCCTGAAACACAACAGAGAAGGTCACAATAAACCTTTCAGTAATGTTTGCTTGCATTTTCTATGGATTTCTATTAGACAATTATGACACCCACCAATGAGGTCAATTTCATATCTTGTTATGTCAGTTTTTAACTGGCATAACAAGTTTTTTCTGCTCTTGGCTTTCTTTAAGTGGTTAAGGGTATCAGGCACTGTGTGACATAGAGAAAAAGCCCTGAGTTTTAATATTCTGTGCAATACTTTGTATGTTTTTATTGTTTAAGACATCTGAGGAAGCCTACCTCTATTTCTACATTTCTGACTGACATATTCTTGGGTACTGGAGTTTACCATTTGCTTTCCCTTAGGTTTCCCTTAGGTTTAGTAGAAGAATCATTTGTTGTTTTCTTCCTTGAACTCTTAGTACGGTAGGCTGCATGGATTGATTTTTAAATACTGAGCTAGGGTCACAGAAATAAATCAGACTTGGCCATGGCATATAATATGTTTATGTTACATATATCTATCTGCTAGCATGCTTGAGAGCTTTTGGTCTTTGCTGATGTTCTTCATTGATGGTATTCTTTGCACTGGTCCTCCTTTTGGTTTAGTATCAACCTATCTTCATAAATCAACAGGGAAATATCCTCTCCTATTTCTGCAAGAAATTGTGTGGAGATGCTGTTAATTCTTCCATAAGTGTTTTGTAGAATTTTCCAAGTGAAACCATCTGGGCTTTGAAATTACTATTCTGGGAGTTTTCAAATTACAAATTCAATTTCCTCAGTAGTGATGGGGATATTAAATTTGCTTTATTTGAAGTTGTTGTAATCTGTGCTTTTTGAAGAATTATGCCATTTTGTATAAGTTGTCACATTTTGCAACTAAATGTTTGTACTATGTCTTTACTCTCCTTTTGAAGTCTGGAGGACTGACTTTCTCTCTCTCTCTCTCTCTGTCTCTTTCTCTCTGTCTCTCATGGAATTGTTGTTAGTCAATTTTATTGGTCATTTTAAAAATTCACTAAAACATTATTATAAACAACTTTTAAATAAAATTTTCATAGAGTGAAATTAGCCAGACCCAAATCCTATACATCTCATTGAACTGTGCAGTTATGCTAGCTATTCTGAAGGTATGGAACTTCATTTTGGATTTCATGTTTCATTATCAAATATTTTAAGCAGTTAAAAGAAAAAAGAAATATTCACAATACATGTAAACTAGAAAAGAGTTATTTCTATATCCTCTTTTGTGATTTGAGAGTCCATGACCTGTATCTCATATTTCCTTGTCACCTTCTTGTTCTCCTTCATATTACTGGTCTGTCTATTCAGTATAGCTAGAAAGTAGGGTCAACTAACTATTGGATTAACAAGTCAATGGATGATGAAAACATTCTGTGTTATTATATTTTATTAAGAGTTTTTGTTTTGAATAATAAATTATTTAAAACTGGTTTCTAATGTTCTAGGTCTTAAATTTGTTCTATTTTTCTGTTATTGCTTTACAGTTTAATTACATTAAAATGAAACAGATTACTCTAAAATTGACTGGAGCTGGGATGATGGTTTATTTAGTATAGTAAAACCCAAGGTAAGAGTCCTATAAGTCTAATAAAAAGCAAGACATAGAGATGTATGCCTATTATCTCAACATTAAGAAAGAAAACACATTAGGATCATCAAAGCTTGGTGGTCACCATTCTGACTAAAATGATGAAGTCTACATCTAGTGAGAGACATCTTACTCAAGAAATAGGGTGTAAAGTGACTGGGGAAGAGCTTCTACTTTAGCCTCTAGCATGCACAATAATTGTAACCTTGCCTTTCTTGTCAACACTCTTTGGTGTTGGTGGAATATCATCTGTTTCCGTGTTAATTGGTTCATACACAGTTAAGACTTCTCAGACATCCTGGTAGGATACCCGGTCCTGCATAACATCACAGAATGCAACTCAGGTTGTTTTCCTCCCTTTTAGGAATACTAATATATGTTCTTCTGCTTTATTTTGATAAGTGTTTCCATAAAATATTTTTCCTGTGATCTTTACCCTCATATGGCTTATACAATCACATTTGAACTTAAGTAAATTACTCAGCTATGTCATGTTTGAAATTTATTTAATTTATTCTAATTGTTTCAATGATGACTTATAATAACTTAATTACCACTAAATTAAATTTGATAGGTTTTAGATATTTAGGGTTTGCTTCTTTTGTAAAAAATTATATATTATCTGAAGTTTTCACTTGAACAGTTTTATTAATCATAAGCTCACTTTTCTGTAGCAATTTAGTAGTAGAAATAGTAATAATAGTAATGGTAACAATCATGTGTGTCTGAGTTTGTTTCTGTGTTTGTAGATGCCTGCAGAGAGCATAAAAAGTATCAAAACCCCTGGATTTGGAGTTACTGATGATCCTGAGTCACCTGAAGTGTGTCATGGGAACCAAACTCTTTTCCCCTGGAAGAGTAGAAAATATCCTTAAGAGCTGACCATACATCTTCAACCTTAGCATTTATATTTTTACCTATATTATTATCTGTCTAATTAACATACTACATCTACATAACTTGTCATAGTATACTGGATTTATTTTATTAGTTTGAGTTAATTACAGTAAACATTACTTTCCTTTAGTTTTCTATATATTATCTTTTAGTTTATATCTAATGAAAATACAACAGATGATGTTGTTACAGCTATTGCTTCAAATGTGAAACATCTAGAAAGGTCAAAAGAAGGAAGGCCAATTGTACTATGTACCACTTTATAAAAATTTTCATTTCTTGAGATTATAATTACATCATTCCACCCCTTGATTTCACTCAAATTAATGGCTTCTTATCCTTAATTGTTGTCGTGTTTTTGACAGCCATAATCTTTTTTACTTTACTTTTGTTTAGAGGTTTCATCTGCTTAATTCCCTTCAATTTAGAGGTGCATCTTCTGGACTCCATTGTTTCTCATAGGAAGTCTCATATGATTTATTTTTATTAAAATCTTCTAGGTAATTGGTTATTTTTCTATGCCTTATTTTAAGCAGCTAGATTTGTTTAGTTTGGTGAATTAGTTTTCGTTTTCTCAACAAAAACTTCATTGGAATTGCTGTATTTGTGTTAAACTGTTCGTTCCTTGCCAAGTATGGAAATTTTTATATGACATTTCTGTGGGTTCTTCTTTAGCCAGACTCCCTGTCTCCTCTCCTTCTAAGAATCCAGTGTTATGAATCATAGTTTCATTTCACAAGTTTCTATGTTTTTATTCTTACACCCAGACTTACCTTCTCTGTTATGCTCAGATATTTGCTCTAAGGTTCTCCGGTTCTACACTGTACCTTCTGTCCCTTGCCCATCCTTCTGTGCTAATGAGCCCAGCCTATGGACTTTTCATTTCAGTAATTATAATTTGTTGTTGTCATTGGGAAGTCTTTTTTTACCTATCTTTTGGAAAATTTGCTTCAGCCTTATTTTCTTTTGATGTACATTTCCAAGCACATTTATAGTTGTTCATTGAGGCACTTTTATTATAGTATGCTTATATTTGTCTCTGATGTTTCCAACTTCTCTGACACCTTCATGTTGGCATCAGCTGATTATGTTTTTACATAATCATGGTTTTACTTTGCTATCATCCTGGTTCTTAGCATGTTGAGGAATTTCATACTGAAACCAGGATATTTTCATACCCATATATTATACAACCGGATCTTACTTAAATCACGTGTTCCCTTCTCTTTCTAACACTGTGATGACAAAGTATACAAGGGATTACTAATATATTTTCCACTCAGTCCCACAGGTACTCTTTGATGTCAAAGTTCTCTCTTTATTGGTAGATAGAAAGAAATTATAGGTCCTAATATGGTCTCTACTGATATAACCATGGCAATATACCTAGGTCATGGTAAATATTGTGATTCTCCTCAGGCATCCTTTGAAGCCATCATAGCGGGAGAAAGGAGCAAGTATAGTATGATATTGATATTCAGTAGAGATCAGATATAAATCTTAAATCTTTTCTGAACATCATAGAGATACTGATTGCTTCATTAAAGCCTTACAAGATATGGCTGTTCTATTTCAATATGGTTGGTCAATCAATAAGGAGACAAATTCTCCACTACCACAGCAGCGTTTAGCTTGCACTATAGTGATAATTATATAAAAATGGTTTATTCTGAAAGATAATCTCTTTTTTAATTTTTTGTTAGTGAAAACAAGCTCTTCTCTGTATTCATATGTATCTCTAAGATATTCACATAATATCTAAGATACAGGCATACAACAGCAAGCTTTTTTCTCTTTTAGTTGATCACATATGGTTTTTACTTTGGTCAGTGCATCAGATCCAATTTTTTGTTGTTCTTTTGATTTGAGACAGCTCAGGGTAAAAAGAGTTTCCTGGGTGATCATAGGGACTGGAGTTCAGAATCCAGCAAGCACTTAACCTGCCAGGAATCTCTTAAATGCCTCTAATTACAGTTCTGAGAGATCAAACACACTCTTTTGTCCTCGATACAGCTCAGGAGTGTGTTCTCATTTGCATTTGTGCATTTATTCATACATATACATCCACCCATAAACATTGGCTTCTACAAAGGAACCAACAGAAATGTGCCCTGACTGCTAAAGCTTGTACTATGAGTGGGCACCCCATCCCATTTGCTCATTCGTTGAACTTTAAAATGTTTGTGTTGCCAATCACAAAGTCAACTGATTGAAGAAATATAACTTACATAGAAAACAAATGCCTTACTAAATGAACACACAGATACACAATCATTGAAAGGAGGATGTAAGCAGATGTACAATGTAATTACTGGAAAAAAATCAGATTGTAGATTAATTGGAAAATAATTCCATTTGTTTTAGAAAATAAGATGAGGCTAAACTATGATTTATAGCAAAGATACAGATCTTGTGTAGACAAAGAGTTTCACACTTGCTATGAAATAGAAAAAAGTGGCATAATTAAAGTGAAGTGTCAAGTAGGTCACGTGGAACCTGTGTTCGTCATCAATTTCATACTTTTGTATGATTGCTACAAAAGATTTCTCCAGGCCAGTTCTTTTAGGCCTACTAATATTTTACTTTATATTATTCAGTCTCCATTAAAATGTGGGTATATCTATGGAGACAGAGTTACCCCCAGAGATACCTAGATAGCCCATTGTTTCAAGAAATTTTATATTAAGGCCAGACATAGAATAATTCATGGAATGGTAGCAAGGGGAAAAAAAGGATTTTAGGCAGCTGGAGTGAGAAGAATAATTAGAAAGAAAATGTTCTCTGCTGGGAACTATTTTAAGTAGAGAATCTGGGGCAAATTTTTACATAGCTTCTTTCTAAATGAGTGAATTGATTCCTATCCCTGCAAGTTCAGTAGTGAGTGAGCTCACTTGAGTGCCACATGAAGAAGTCTATCATCAAAGAGACATGTAATATAGGAAGTTCTAAGTTAGTTTGTAGGCCTTACCTTTGGTTTAGATACATATTTCACTAGTTCTGTAAAATTACATATGGCTTATGTTAGTTTTATCTACAAACATGTTCATATCAAAATAATAGAATTAAATAATCAGCTGTACAGTGCAGAGTAATTGAAAAAGAAAATGGAGAGTTAATCTGATTCATTTGCTTCTCATAAAAGCCTTTCACTTGTACAGTTTGGAGCATCACACTGATTGTTTTATACTGCTGCTTGTGAGTCTACAATGGATTTCCTTACATTCAGCTGAAATTTGCATTTCTCTAATTTCTGCCTATAACTATTAATAATTTTCTATTTTCTAATTCCTACAGATTAACAGTTTTTTAAAATTATTCTAGAACAGAATTATTAATGAATGTATAATAAATTTAGGTTTAACTAAAGATACAAGCTAATGTCTATAGTTAATATGTAACATATATAATATATACAACACATATAACATAGTATTATATAACGTATTATGTCATATAACAAGGTTGAAGGGACAAATGACCTATAGAAAACACAGAGTCAATATTTTGTGACTAGATGACATTTATAAAAGTGTGAGTGGACAAGAGCTTCTTCAAATATGGAAGTTCACAGTATATTAGAAAACCAGAGGTACAAATATTTAGAAGTGTATATAAATGGGATTAAAGTCTAGGCAAAATTCTGGCAGGAAAATATGCAAGATAAATAAAAGGAAGCATCCAACAGAGGACTAATATCCAAAATATATAAAGAACTTCAGAAATTAACCTCTAAAAATCAAAATAACCCAATTCAAAAACAGGGTATAGTGCTAAACAGAGAAATCACAACAGAAGAATCTCAAAAGGCTGGGAAGAACTTAAAGAAATGTTCAAATTCCTTAGTCATCAGAGAAATGCAAATCAAAAGGACCCTGATATTTCACCTCACAACAATAAGAATGGCTAAGTTCAAAAACTCAAGTGACAGCACATGCAGGCAAGGGTATAGAGAAAGTGGAACGCTCCTGCATTGCTGAAAATTGTTCTAACTGAAGACCCAGCTATATCACTCTTGGGCATATTCCCAGAAGATGCCCACCACACCACAAGGACACATGTTCCACTATGTTCATAGCAGCCTTAATTGTAATGGCCAGAAGCTAGAAACAATCCTGATGTCCCTCAACTGAAGAATGAATACAGAAAATACAGAAAAAGTGGTTCATTTACACAATGGAATACTATTCAGCTATTATAAGCGAAGACATTATGAATTTTGCAGGCAAATGGATAGAACTAGAAAATATCATGCTGAGTGAGGTAACTCAGACCCAAAAGGCTATGTATGGTACATACTCACTGATACGTGGATATTTGCCAAAAAGTCCAGAATACCTAGATTGTATAATCTACAGACTTCAAGAAGTGTAACAAGCAGAAATGCCCAAGTAAGAAAGCTTCAATCTGACTTAGAAATGGGAAGGATATAATCACAGGAAGTGGGAGGTGGGCGGGTGGAGACCCTTTGGAAAGTACCAGAGACCTGGGAGGTGAAACACTCACAGGACTCATTGAGGGTGACCTTAGCTAAAATGCCCAACATTGGGGGAATGGGAACTTGAAGAGTCCCCCTCTAGTAGATAGACAGGGCCTCAAGTGGAGGGACAGGGTTACTAACCCACAGTCAAAATTCCTGACTCAGAATTGTTCCTGTCTAAAAGAACTGCAGGGACAAAAATGGAGAAGAGACTGAAGGAAAGGTGTCCCGGTCCAACTTTGAATCCATTTCGGGGGGGGGGGGGGAAGGCCTGACATTAATATGGTTTGATGTCCTAACAGAAGGGAGTCTTCCACAGCTGTCCTAAGAGAGACCCTACCAGCAGCTGACTGAGACTGAAACAGATACTCATACCCAACCACTGGACTGAATTCAGGGACCCCTCTGGTTGAATTAGGGGAAGGATTGAAGAAGCTGAAAGGGAGAAAGACCTATAGGAAGACCAACAGTCTCAACTAACCCAGACCCCAGGGAGCTCCCAGAGAATGAGCCACCCACCAGGAGAATACATGGGTTTATCCAAAGCCCCTGGAACAAATGTAGCAGAGGGCTGTCATGTCTGGGCCTCATTGGGAAAAGAAGTGCTTAATCCTTGAGATATTTGAGGCCCCAGGATAGGGGGAGGTCTGGTGGGGAGGAGCACCCTTTCTGAGACAAGGGATAGAGGAATGGGATGAGGAATGTCTCTGTAAGAGACAGGACCAAGTGAAGCAATGACTGGAGTGTAAATAAATAAAACATTTTTTTAAAAAAAATAGTGCAAAAACTGTCAAAAGAGTAATGCTTAAAGAAGAAGAGGACTGAGGAAATACCTTTGCCTTTGAGGTAGGCAGAGCAAGCATGATGGGCTGAGATCAATCCCCCTATACCCACATAAAAATGCTGGATGTGGTGGCAGATGATTGTAATCTCAGTTATTGGAGAGGCAGACAAGTCTAATAGGTGAGTTTCAGGCCAATGAGAGATCTTATCTCTAAAAAAGTAAACCTTGTTCTTGAAGATGCTCCTGATATTGTCTTCGGGCCTCCACAATTATACTCACAAATGTGTACAACCCTCACCCTACCACAAAGAATTAGCAAGAGGAGAAAATGAGAGTGGGGTGGAGGAGAAAAAAGAAGGAAGAGGAGGAAGAGAAGGAGGAAGAAAAGGAGGAGGAGGAAGAGAGGGAGAAGGAAGAACAGAAATGATATAAGAGGAAGACAACATGATCAGGTGTGGGAGCGTGCAGGACTTAAGCCCTGAGGGTCCACAGAAAGAACGGAAACAGGCAATCTCGGGAGGTTGGAGGTGGGGGAACCCTCTAGAATGTACCAGAGACCTGGGAGGTGAGAGACTCTCAGAACTCAAAGAGAGTGACCTTGGATGAAGTGCTCTACAGTGGGGAAAGGGAACTTGTAGAGTCTACCTCCAGTAGAGGGACAGGACATCACATGGAAGAATGGGATCTCCATCCCACAGTCAAAAACTCAGACCTAGAATTGTTCCTGTCTGAAGGAACTGTAGAGGCAAAAATGGAGAAGAGACTGAGAAAGGAGGTCCAGTGACAGACCCAAAGTGGGATTCAGCTCAAGGGGAGACTTGGAGCCCTAACACTAGTACTGTTGCTATGGTGTGTTTGCAGACAGGAGCCTAGCATGGCTGTCCACTCAGAGGCCCAACAAGCAGCTGAAAGAGTCAGATGCAGATACTAGCACCCAACCAATGGACAGAAGCCAGGGACCCGTGTGGTAGAACTGAAGAAAAGCTGGAAGAAACTGAGGAGGAGGGCAGCCCCATGGGAAGACCAGCAGTCTCAACTGACCTGGACCCCCAAGTTCTCTTAGACACTGAGCCACCAACCAGGGAGCATACACCAGCTGCTATGAGGCCCCTGACACATAAATAGCAGAGGACTGCCTGGTCTGGCCTCAGTGAGAGAAGATGCACCTAACTCTTGAGAGATTTAAGGCCCCAGGGAGATGGGAGGCCTGGTGGGGTGAGGGTCGAGGTGAGGTGGGGTCATCCTCTTGGAGACAAGGGTGTGAGGTGGAGGGGTGGGAGGGTAGGATGGGAATGGTTTGGGGGACAGGCTGAGAGGAGGAAGAAGTCTGGACTATGAAAAAGGATTATAGAACAAAAATTAAAAAAAAAAATAAACAAATAAAAAAAAAAAAAAGAAAGAAGCTAATGTTTGAGTCTGGCACCTTAGATCACTCTGCCAAGAAATAACCCAGATGTCCCTCAGCAGAAGAATGGATACAGAAATTGTGGTACAAATAACAATGGAATACTACAGAGCCATTAAAAACAATGACTTCAAGGAATTCGAAGGCAAATAGATGGAACTAGAAAATATCATCCTGAGTGAGATAACCTGGACACAAAAGAACACACATGGTATGTACTTCCTGATAAGTGGATACTAACCCAAAAGCTCATAGTGCCTAAGGTACAACCTACGGACCGTATAGAGAGTAGAAGGACGGAAGATAAGGAGTAGATGCTTCAGTGAGAGAAGAACAGGATGATTGTGGGAGGTAGAAGGAGAGAGAGACAAGGGAGGGAGAAAGGAGGAGGAGGAAATAAGGGTGGCAGTATCAGAAACTGGAGGAGATGTGAGAGGGGTACAGAGGGTCAGGAAATTGAATAAAAATGGGTAGCAGGGAGGAGGAGGAACTGGGGATAGCCGCTGGAGGGTCCCAGAAACCAGAGAAACTTGAGGCTACCACGACCCAATGGGATTGACTATAGCCATAATGTGCAGAGAACAGGGGAGATAGAATCTGTGGAGACCACCTCCAGTAGATGGGCACAGCCCCTGGTCAAGAGATGGGGTCACCCACCCATCTCAAAGTTTTTTAACCCAGAAATGTTCCTGTCCAAAGGAAGAACAGTGACAAAAAATGGAACAGAGACTAAAGGAAGGGCCAACCGGGAACGGCCCACCCGGATATCCATCCTGTCTGCAGATACCATACCCAACACTGTCGCTGTGGTCAAGGGGCGCTTGCGGATGGGAACCAAGTGTGCCAGTTCTGGGGAGGTCCGGTTAGCAGTGACCAATGCAGATGCGGATGCTTGGAGTCAACAGTCAGACTGAACTCAGGGAAACTGGTGGAGGAGCTGGCAGAAGGACTAGAGGAGTGGAGGGGGATTGCTACCCCATTAGAAGAACAACATAGGATGGCCTGACCACCAACCAAGGAGTGAACCTGGAGGGATCCATGGCCCGACAGCAAAGGAAGGGGAGGTTGGATGCCCCAGAGTAGGGGTTTGCTGGAGCCATAGGGTGGAAGAGTGTGGATGGGTGGGGAGCAATTTCATACAGGCAAAAGGGAGGGGCAGATGTGAGATGGAAGTAGGTGGAGGGGTAACCAGGATGTGGGATATCATGGGATGGGGGGTTGGTAAAGGGGGTAACTGGCAAGTGGGTTATCTTATGAGATGTAAAGGAACAGAATGATTAATTTAAAAAAAAAAGCGGAAGACAAGGTCCCTTGATCAGATGGCAGATGTAGTTCTCATAACAAAATACTACAGGCTCAGCAGGCTTGTTGTTCTTTGTGTCTTGTTTTGTTTTGTTTGTATGTTTGTTTTTGATTGGTTTGGTTTGGCTTGGTTTTTATGTTTGTTTTCTTTTGTTGTCACAAATATGGAGGGTGGCTGTACAAGATAAAGGAGTTAGAATGATAGGTTTCTCTTAGGTCCTCTGTTCATGGCATGCACAGGCTTCTTCCCAATAGAGCATCACACAATCTGTCACCTGGGTGAGTGAGGATTAAGTCATGGCTCTAGAGTGTTTTCTTTATTACAAAGACATTAGTTGTCTTTGTGTGTGCTATTAGGGCCCCATCCTTCAGCCTTGTTTTTAATTACCTTTCAAGAGGTCTATCTCCAAATATAATAAACGTGCAATTCATTAGACCAGTGTTCATGAGTAACTGAGAGGCATAGCCATACCTAAATGGAAAAAGGAGAACACTAAGGCTGCGGAGTAAGCTTTCAATTCACTTAGGAGTATTCAGTCTTTGGCACAAGAACTGAAGAAGCAAATGACATTTAAAACCTTCAGGATGTTTTCCATAAAGTTAGTCAATTTCTTAATAGTCTTCCTGTGGATCTTGGGGAATATATGACAGAGTTTTTTTTCATTAAGCTTACAATGCCAATAACTAACTCACACAGAGTTTTACTTGAGGGCAAAGTGTAAATAATACCCCATACCCTACCCCAGATAGCGTTGCTAGTACATAAAAACAAACAAGCAACCACCAAGCTCAAATACCCCTCTTCAACAAAATGGGTGGTTTGTACAGTTCGATCTTCTACCAAGGCAAGTGTAGTTTTGTACACAGAGTCTGAGTCTGAATGCAATATTTGAACCAAAATAATCTTGGTCTACTTGACATTCATTTTATTTTATATTTACTATGAAAACGTGTCATCAATAAAAACAGCTTCTGCCTCTCTGGCTGAGTTCAATTTAGACTGCTTTACTGCATCATGAATTATTAACGGTGCTGTCATTTCAGCCGATTTGGCTATAAAAACATAGATACAAGAATCCTTAAGATGTGTGGCAATATGAAGTGGAAAGCAAAACCTCTTATTAATCCATAAACTAAAATTTCTGCCCATGAAAGGAATATTTTGAAAATCTTGTTCCCTAATTTTCCATATACATGATTAAATATTCTCTAGCTTCATTTAGGTCAACTTAGTGCCTATGCATTTTTACTGTTATTCAATTATGTTTATGTTCATGTTTATTACAGTAAACATGCTATTAAGGCATTTTAGTCTTTCCTATCAAACTACATTAAAGGAAGTACAAATTAAATCAAACTTCTCTTCTGAATATATACATAAAGATAGAATTTCTATAACCTGTGAGTTCAGACTGAGTATTGAGCTAGTGTAAAAGGCACTGGCACAGGAGCCCAATATACTTCACGTGTCAATAGAGATTCACATGAGCCTTCTGACTCTCGGGTAAGAGGACTGTAAAATGTGTGCTAAGTCTAGTTTATTGCTCCTGGTCAATTTCTGAAAGTCAGTTTTACATAGAGTTGTAAGGAAGTCTCACCTGAATGAAAGTGGGTGTCAAGTTCATTGTGAAAATATATACTAGCAATTACTCAGGATCTTCCAAATGATAAACAGGAACATTTGGTAAGGAAGAACATATTGAAAATCTAGGAAGAATTATATTTTTAGGAGTTAAGTGATATCTTTATGTTTTCTGGTCTTATACCTTTAGTTTGTTTGTGTAGTAAGGAAAAAGTAAGGGTGATTCTGTGTTGGGAAGAGCAGAGCCTGGTGGAAGGGAGCATAGCTCTGCCCAGGCCACTGTATTAAGGGAATGATGGGACGGTGAAAACAGAAAAGGAAGGAAAGAAGCTTGAATCTTGCTTATTGTTTATTTGTCTCACCTTCCACTCTTGACAGGAAAAAAAAGGTGGTGATGATTCCCAGGAAGGTGAGCAGGAGGCTCAGCAGGTTCAGCAAAGGACAAGGAAATGTTGAAGTGTCAGGGAATTGAAGAAAGGGTGGGAGGCCCTCTCTCTCTCTCTCTCTCTCTCTCTCTCTCTCTCTCTCTCTCTCTCACACACACACACACACACATACACACACACACACACACACACACACACACACACACTACAGCAACTATCCAGAGCCTCATTTGATTGCAGATTTCTATTTTGTTTTCCTTTACCCCAACCTCACAAATAAGAAAACTGAATTGAGGGTCAGAATGGGAGAGTTTTTTAAGTAAAGTGATTTAGTTGCCACCTACTGTTTTCACTGCACCATCCCAAGCAATGTTTGATCTGACACAACAGATACACAGTGCAAAATATTTCTTTATTTTCATGGAAAATAAATTTCTAGCATACAATTTTAACTTTTGAAGATTTCCTATGTACTTTGTGGGCTTTAGAACTTCAAATTTATAAGTGTGTATTTATAGACCCCAGATATTTATAATTGTACTGAATAACCCCATATCTACAACACACCAATTAAACTTCACAAAAATCCTGAAGACAAAACAAGGCATATACTACGATGATCAGCCTTTATTATTCCCATAAATATATTAAGTGATATCCTTAGAAAATTACTACAAATATCATCACTGGTAGAAGTTTCATTCTAAAATATATTTTTAATTATGTTATTCCATTATACTGTTTAATATTTTTATCAAATATAGTAATATGTCCTTATATCTCTGGTCTTAAGTAAAGCTTTTGCTCCCACTTAGGTATTACTTTGAGTATTGTAAATGTTCATGTGTTCTGAAACTGCATATTTTGGGCTAGTAAGGTGGCTCAGCAGATATAGACACTTGCTGATGAGCCTGGAAACCTGAGCTATATCTCTATGATTCATAATTGTAGAAAAATTGAGCCTCTGAGCTTCATACATGCCATGGTGCACATGTGTGCATACACACAAAATAAATATAATTTAATATAATGTAAGTAATATATAGTGTAGTATAATGGAAATTATATAATTAATGTAATATAGACTAGAATAGAATAAAAATATATAGAGTTCTCAAAGGCTAACTTGCTACTGAGTTGATGGTAGACACTAAGCCATCTAGTTCTGTATTCAGTAGTTCTTTTCCATATTCCCTCAGCCTAAACTTTTAATAAATAATTCAAAGCGTTTGTATGTAGACACAGTAGCTAAATATATTTCCTAAATATGTTAAATATTTAAGTAGGACAAAACTATTGAAATTCATTTATATTAGACATATATATTACATATAATAGCTTATTGATATAAAAGTACGTTCCCATAAATTGAGACGTTGGGTAACAAGGATGTATATACAGAAGCTCATGAAAACCAAATCGACAATAATACCACACTGATGCATTCAATTATATATAATATGTTTATGCCTCTTTTAATCAAGAATTTAAGATAATTTCTGTAAGGTATTTTAATTGTATACAATTTTGTGATACGTGCTTAATTTCAAAGCTACTATCTTCTAAGATATTTCCCCATTGTAATTCATGCAGTTAATTATCTTCCAGATAGATAATAATAAAGTAAAACCAAAATACAGTTTTATAGGCGGTATTGGATATTTAGCCAATAAAATCTAAGGGTGATGTGAGTTTTTATGAATGCAGTGTGAAGAATTTTCTCTTTTTCCATTTCTGATTTGGATGTTTTTTGTTTCTGTCAAGCAAGATAGACTGGGGCACCTTAAGGTTCACAGAGATAAGCCATCATTTACTGCAGAGGAAGATAGAAGAAGGAAAAGCAAAACACTGGAAGGGAGTGGTGTGAAGCTTAACAGGCTTTTCTTTCAATTAACTAATTATTTTATTTATTTACATCTCAAATGTTGTCCCCTTCTGATCCCCCTTCACAGAATTCTTCCTTCCATCCTCCAGCCCCTTCACATTTGAGAGGGTAGTCCCCTGTGCATCTCCCTTCCTGGGGAACCGAGTCTCCATGTAATAGTGTTGGAGAATAATCATGGGGGGATTAGTCTGTAAACCAAGGAGTTACAGTCATCATCTCTAGGATTTGTGAGGTAACAGAGAGTCATTTTGATCAGCTTTTTGTATGGTCTTAAACATGGGTTGAAGAAAAGATGGTACAAGAGTGAGAATTCAGTTGGTCAGTGTGGTAACCAAAGTGATTTCCACACATTGCAACACACAAGTGTCCAGTGACAAGGAATAGAAATCAAATTTGAGATTCAGTAGAACCAATGGACTCTAGGTCTGGCTGCTCCATAGCTGCCTAAACAACAAAACCATGCCTCAAATATCATTTTCTGAACAAATATAAAACCAGTATCAATGAACTATTAGCTATCACCTCTAAGTCCACATTGGAAAAACTGTATGAAGATGATTTTGAAGTTACCATTTGGAAAAAAAAAATCTACTTTTTAATTGACATGAAAAGCACCATAGATTTGGCGACTAGCAAGAAAAGTTTGTTTTTATATTTTTCTTCTTTCTTTCTTTCTTTTTGTTTGTTTTGTTTGTTTGTTTGCTTGCTTGCTTGCTTTAGTACTATCTAATGGAGCATGATTAGCCTATCAGGTACTACATATTTGTAGAAAAATAACTCCCTCCTTCCCCAAAACTACCATTTGCCAATAGTTCTTCAGCTAGAGCTGGAGCCTCATGATCCACTTCATCCAAGCTACTACTTTGATGAGTTTGATTTGTGCAGGTCTCATAGGTGCATCCTCAGTTTCTGTGACCCTGTGTTGTCAAAGTCACTCATGTCCAGCAAATAAATGCTGCTTTGCTGGGACATCAATGACTTTTGGCTCCTTCAATTTTTCTATACTCTCCTCTCTGTTCATTCCTGAGCCTTTATGTGTAGTAGGGGGATGTCTTATCTGGAGCTGAACACTCAACCGTTTCTTACTTTGTATATTGACCATTTAAAGGCTTCTATATAAATCACCCTCTACTCTAAAGATGAAGTTTCTCAGATGGCGGTTGAGAGATATATTAATCTATGTTTATAAGTAAAAGAATTGGGGAAAATATTTTTTACTAGGTCCGTTTAGCAGAATAATAAATTTGTGTTTTCCTCTCAGGCCTATCAGCCAGTCACAGTTTGGGGCCATTAGGTATACCAGGCACCACTTTGTACAATTCTACATCTTGTAGAACAGGTTTTAAATCCCATCAGTGAAAGCTATTCCCACAACATTTATGCTAATAGTGCATTGTTTATTTCAATTTATTTACTTTGTATTAAACATATAAATGCTTTAATTACTTCCATACATGTGAACCATGTACAAATCTGATATGTTCAGAGGTCAGAAGGGAACATGAGATCCCTGGAATTAGAATTACAGATAGTCATGAGCCACCATGTAGGTACTGAAAACTGAATATGGGTCCTGAACAAGAACAACAAATTCTCTTAGAAACTGATCATTCTCTTCAAAGTCGCAACTTTCCATACCGGTTGTTCATAGAGGAAGAGCTTAAAAAAATCCCAAATGAAGGCTAAAAAGCAAGGTTGGTTTCTGTTGAGGACCTGTTTGTCATGCAAGGGGCAACTTCCCCACTGTCCACAAATGGTAGGTTCTGGTGTTGCTTCCTTTTCTCATAAGCACATTAGTCATGTAGGATCAAAACCAATCTCTATACTTTCATTTAATTTTTATCACACTGTTGTAGGGCCTATCTCCTAGTACAGTCTCTTTGTTGGTGAGGGTTTGACACACCTGAAGCTGGCAGAGACATAAAAAAAAGAAAACAAAAACACACATGAATAAATAAAAAAATAAATACTATGCTTTAATAATTATATTTTACCTTCAAATAATAAGATATTGAACACATTGTTACTTTTAGTTCATGAAAATAATCTACATAAAATGGAGGTAATTCTGTTGTCGTGTACTGGAATCTTTATTCCTCTGTAATAATAGCTTTTCTATGAAGAGTGAGACTGTCCTTGAAGTGGGCAGAGGCTCGCCTCTTCTCTGTGTCAGTGTCACCCCTGATCTCATTGGCAGTTATCTCCACAGGACTCCTACTGGGCTTGGCTTTCCCCTGCCATCATCCCCAGTACCCCGTTAAACAGGGACCAGAAAAGGGTCAGCTTCTAGCCACTTAAGATGAGGTCAAGCAAACTTCACTCTAAAATAGAAAACTCAGTTTAACTCTGAAGTTAATTCACTCTACAGTCTTCATTTGCCTTTGAGACTTATTAGAGCCTAATCAAAAGAAACAGATCTGTACATCATTCATGAGCAAGTAACTAAGTTTTAGCTAGAAACTGTTTCTAGTCTCTCACTATAGTTCAGATTGTGCAAAGGCTCCATGGTGGGAAGATTGAATGGCCAGCTTAACTGCCAAAATAATTATTTCAATCATTTTACTCAATACGGTTGGAGCGACTTTTAAGGAGGTCTGAAAAATATTCTAGTATATTACTTCTATATGCAGGAACGTTACAAAAGCAGTCCAATTCATAATGTGTTTTGTTAATTTAATTTTTACTTGTTTTAACATCAAAAATAGAAATCATCTAGTGACCTGTGTCTTTCTCATTTATCTAATAGAGTTAAAATTCATCTTTTTTCACCACGAGATAAGAAGTATATTTTAGTACAAGCATTCTTTGTATCTTTTCTGTAGGTACAGATATTCACATAGCTTTGCCATGTCAACTTATTTTTTTCCAAATTTCTCCCTTCATCTTCCTGCTTACAATGGATCATCCTTTCTACTTTCACCTCCAAAAAATCCTGTGTAAGCAACTCTGCATGTGACTATGTGTATTTTATCTACAGTTTAATTATATTTGATAGATATTCTGTCGTGTATATATATACATGTACACAAATATAAAGTGCATGTGTGCACAATAGCAAAGTAGATTGGATTCAAACACAGACTAGTGTTGTGTTTTCAGAATTATTTACTCTATGTATATGAGTTCACTGTAGTTATCTTCCAGATCCCATTACAGATGGTTGTGAACTAGCATGTGGTTGCTAGGAATTGAACTTAGGACTGCTCTGGGAGAACTATCAGTGCTCTTAACCACTAAGCCATCTTTCCAGCCCCAGACCACGGTTTTAATGAGAAGTTAAATATTTTTCCACTGTCACCTTATTGCATTATAGCAATATTGATTAATCTGAATTAAAAAGAAAATAATTAGCAATCAATAGAAATAGAATTTTGCAAAATTTAATTCAACACATTATATAATTACATTGTCATATAGATAAATGTGATTATATACATGCATGTTTATATATGTTCATGTGTGTGCATAAGAAATCACTGAACTTTGTAAAAAAGAAAAATATTTTAAAGACACATCTAGCCACAAAAAGTTCTGTGTGTAAGATAAATACAGATAGACTTAAAGATACAATGTTTTTAAACATAAAAGAGAGTGTACATGAAGTCAGAATATAAACATGAGGTATAATTATATGGGTTATCATAGCATTTATGCCACATTTGCATTCCAAATTTCAGATTAACTCTTAAACTGGATATCATAGATAGTTTCTCTCGTTATAGATCCTAATATACCAACTTAAGTTATCGTATTTTGGCAACCAAACATCTTATACCCTTCTAAAGTAGTAGTATGGGAAATATCAAATGTATATAAAAATTATTTCAGTTGACACATTAAGCAAGTAAATATACAAGTCATTTTGTTAAACAAAATTTTCAATTGAATATTTTAATTTAATTCTATGCCTTACAGTTCTTATGATACTGACAGTTATTCCTTGTTTATCTGATATTACAATTTAGAAAAATGTCCTGTACTTCACTAGCGATATTGTCTAACACATTCAAACCACTGCTCATTTTTCATATTAAAAAAAATGTAACAACCATTCACATAGCTAAAAAGGACCATTACATAAACCTATGCTACAAGTGTGATGAACTGCATGCATTGCAGTGAATATCATCTACTGTGTTTCACTCTAACTCACAAGCAAGTTCAGTATAGTCAATTATACTCATGTTACTGGGCAAGCCATGGACAGAGCATTGTGGTTTGTCTTGCAGTACTAAAATTCTGTAATCATTAAACATTTTCTGTTTCTCCCTAACCCTATGCATAATCAATCACCACACCACCCTCTGCCTCTATGAATTTTACTACTCTAGATATTGTACAGAGGTAGCATGGTAGAGTATTTGCCTTTTATGGACTTATTTTACTTTATAGCATAATGCGCTCAAATTTTATCCATGTATTACTGTGCTCAGTGTCTTCTTTTTAATGGCTGATTTGTATTCCACTGTAAACCTGTATTGGCAGTATATTTATCTGTTCAGTTAATCCATCTTACCCCCCCCCCCGTTTTTCACATTTCTCTTTTAAAATATATATTTATTTTTTTCTTTTCCTTTTTTATTGGTTATTTTATTTATTTACATTTCAAATGTTGTCCCCCTTCCTGGTTTCCCCTCTACAAACCCCTAATCTCACCCTTCTCGCTTTGCCTCTATGAGGGTGCCATGCCTATCTCTCATTCCCACCTCGCTGCTCTAGTGTCCCCTTATGGAAGGATATCAAGCCTCCACAAGATCTAGGGCCTTCCTTCCCATTGATGCCAGATAATTCAATCCTCTGTTACATATGTCGCTGGAACTATGGGTTGCTCCATGTGTACCCTTTGGTCGGTGGTTTAGTCAATGCAAGCTCTGGGTGGTAAGGTTAGTTTATATTGTTGTTCTTCCTACAGGGTTGCAATCCCCTTCAGCTCCTTCAATCCTTCCCCTAACTCTTCCATTGGGATCCCCAGGCTCAGTTGGATGGCTGTGAGTATCTGCATCTGTATTGATCAGGTGCTGACAGAGTCTCTCAGGGGAAAGCCATACCAGGCAGGATCCAGTCAGCAAGCACTTCTTGGCATCAGTAATAGTGTCAGGATTTGGTGTCTGCAGGCAGGATGGATCCCACATCCTTAGTAACCTTACTCATTTTGACTACTGTCAATAATGCTAGCTCTGAAGATCAATGCTCAAATGGATCAACAGAAGAATACTTTGAAATCTTTTAAGTATTTTATTGGTTTTCTAGGACTTACAGGAGAAAAAAATAGAATGGGTGACATAGACAACAGACATTCATTTCACGAACAATGCTAGAATGTAAAAGGTCAAGCACAAAGTCTTGGAAGGTTTGCTTTCTCTGAGGCCTCTCTTCTTGACTTCAGTATGTCCATCTTCTTTGACTTCAGTATGTCCACCATGTCTCTTTGAGTGATCTACCATCTGTGAATAGCTCTGTGCTAATTTTATTAAAAGGATATTAATCAGTGAAATTAGTGCTCAACCTAATGATTTCATTTTAACTTAATCAAAACTCTAAAACTAATGTGAATGTGACCACATTTTGAGGAATTGGAAATTAAGATCTCTATGTAGCTAGTGACATAAGGACCCCATCAGCCTAAAGCAAACACACACTTAAAAATAGAATTGCTGTGTCATATAAAAAAAATTTATTGTCACTTTTATTCTATTTCTTAATTACCATTCAGAATAATAAACAAGTTTGCTTGTGGTATTTCCATATCAAATTTTATTTTGTACTTTGGAAAATGTTTATATGGTTTCCATAACAACTATGACATTTTTGGCTTTTATCAATACATAGAAGCTATATTTTCTCTACATTCTTGTCATAAACTTTCCATTTGCTTACTAGACATTCTACTAAATGTGAGATTATAGATCATCATAATTTTAACTTAAATATTCTTAAGAATTTTGATGACTATTCTTGATGACAAATTAACTATATCTGGAATTAACTAAAACCCAAAAGGCTTAAGACATCTGAGATGGATTTTTCTTAATTAAATAATTTGAAATAGCAAAAACCACCTTTGATGTGGATATTGTGAGGTGGAATAATCTTCTTTTAAATTGAGGCCCATCTCCTAGTGGCAGCATATAATAAAGACATAGGAGAAGGAAGCTCTTTGCTCTTAACCTGCTTTCTCTTACTCCAGCTGGTAGATCCAATTCTTCACTGGTATGGCAGGTTAGTTCTTCAAAATTCTATAATACTCTAAAGGACACCTGAGACATCAAGCTTCATTGACTGGATAGTGTTTGGAATTTCTGTTGGTAGACATCATCATTGAACTAGCAGTATCTCTGTTTGTAGGCTAATTTAATAAAGTGTGTGTGTGTGTGTGTGTGTGTGTGTGTGTGTGTGTGTAAATTCTATCAATTCTGCTCCTTTGGAGAACACCAAGTAATACAAGAATCAATAACGCTGATTTGTTTATTGGCCATTGTATACCTTCTTTACATAAATGTTCAACTGAGACCTTTTCCTGTCTGAAATTCAGTTTGTTAGGTATTTTCCATTGTTATAATGTAGATAATGTAATATGTATATGTATATGCACGTGTGTGTGTGTGTATTACAGCAAAATTAAATTACTCTATTTACCTGTAGCTTGAAATAAGTCTTAAGAATTTTTGAGCTTCCAGTTTCCATCTGTGGCAGGAGACCTTTGCCTGGGCCACCAGGGCTCCATAGCCAAATAGCGCTGGGAGAAAGCTAGCCTCCCAGGAGTATGGAAAAGCCCTTGAGAGGGGGTAAGAGGACTAACATTGCTCAGTGGGACTCGCCCAGGATCTGTGGGACACAAGGACTGAGGAACATCTGGGAGAAAAGAGCCGTCCAGTTTACATCTGTGGTGAGAGACCTCTGCCTGGGCCACCAGGGCTCCATAGCCAAATAACGCTGGGAGAAAGCCTCTCAGGAGGGTGGGAACCACTTGGAATACCCAGGACACAGGGACTGAAGAGTGGGTTTCTGGTTTCTTTCGGTGGCTGGAGAGCAAGTCCTGTGACACAGGGCTCCATACTCAAATATTGCCAGGAGACAGCTGGTATACCAGGAATGCCAATACACCTTCAAGCACAGGCAAGACCATCACTTCTTTTCAAATTCACTGGACCAAGAGGTACACTTGCAGAGCCATCAGCACACAGGAAACAAGGGACAGTTGGAGATTAGATCCTTCTGGTTTCTGTCTACACCCCAGAGCTGACCCTGCATGACAGCTCTCCAAACCCAAATTTCTCTCAGAGAGAACTGATCTTCAAGGAGTATTGACACCTAGGCTTGCAGGAAAGACAAGCCAGTCAGAAAGAGTAAGACCAGCTAACAAGAGAGATAACCAGATGGTGAAAGACAAGGGCAAGAACAGAAAGAACAGAAACCAAGACTCTTTGGCATCATCAGAACCCAGCTCTCCCACCACAGCCAGCCCTGAATACACCAACACACTAGAAAAGGAAGACTCAGACTTAGAATCACTTATCACTTTATCCCAAAACATAAAGGATATCCAGGATACAATGAGAAGACAGAACCTGAGGATAATAGGTATAGAAGAGAGAAAAGATTCCCAACTTAAAGGACCAGTAAATATCTTCAACAAAATTATAGAGAAAAACCTCTAACCTAAAGAAAGAGATGAAAATAAATATACAAGAAGCCTACAGAACGCCAAATAGACTGGACCAGAAAAGAAATTCCTCCTGTAAATAATAGTCAAAACACCAAATACACAAAATAAGGAAAGAATATAAAATTTCCCCTTTGCCGAAGTGTTTGAAACTCTTCCCCACTTTCTCTTCTGTTAGATTCAATGAATCTGGTTTTATGTGAAAGTCCTTGATCCAGTTGGACTTGAGCTTTATACAGGGAGATAGGAATGGATCAATTTGCAATCTGCCTGGGCCACCAGGCCTCCTTAGACAAACAGCACAGGGAGAAATCGAACTGCCCACTTGTGTGGAAAAGCCAGCGATAGGAGGACTCCAGATGTAGGGTCTGAAGAACAGTTGGGAGAGAGAACTGGTTTCCCAGGAATGTTGACATCTGCGCTTGAAGGAAAGAGAAGCCACAGTCAGAGAGAGAAAGACCAGCTAATACCAGAGATAACCAGATGGTGAAAGGCAAGGGCAAGAACACAAGGAACAGAAACCAAGACTAATTGGCTTCATCAGAACCTAGCTTTCCCACCACAGCCATCCCTGGATACCCCAACACACCAGAAAAGGAAGACTCAGACTTAAAATCACTTATCAAGAGGATGATAGAAGATTTTAAGAAGGAAATAAATAACTCCCTTAAAGAAATACAAGAGAACACAGGTAAACAACAGAAAATCCTTAAAGAGGACACACAAAAATACCTTGAAGAATTACAGGAAAACAATAAAATGGGCAGAATTACAGGAAAACACAATCAAACAAATGAACAAAACCATTAGAGAATTAAAAACAGAAATAGAAACAATAAAGAAATCTCAAAGGGAGACAACCTTCGAGTTAGAGAATATAGGAAAAAAATCAGGAGTCATAGAAGCAAGCATCACCAACAGACTACAAGATATGGAAGAGAGAATCTCAGGTGCGGAAGATACCATGGAAAATTTGGACACAACAGTCAAAGAAAACACAAAATCCAAAAAGCTCCTAACCCAAAACTTCCAAGATATCCAGGATGCAATAAGAAGACAGAACCTGAGGATAATAGGTATAGAAGAGAGTGAAGACTCCCAACTTAAAGGACCAGTAAATATCTTCAACAAAATTATAGAAGAAAACTTCCCTAACCTAAAGAAAGAGATGAACATAAATATACAAGAAGCCTACAGAACGCCAAATAGACTGAACCAGAAAAGAAATTCCTCCCGTCACATTATAGCTAAAACACCAAATTCAAAAAACAAGGAAAGAATATTAAAAGCAGTAAGGGTAAAAGGGCAAATAACATATAAAGGCAGACCTATCAGAATTACACCAGACATCTCACCAGAGACTATGAAAGCTAGAAGATCCTGGGCAGATCTCATTCAGCCTCTAAAAGAACACAAATGCCAGCCCAGGCTGCTATACCCAGCAAAACTCTCAATAATCATAGATGGTGAAACCAAAATATTCTATGACAAATCCAAATTTGCACAGTATGTTTCCACAAACCCAGCCCTACAAAGAATAATAGATGGAAAACACCAACTCAAGGAGGGAAACTACACTCAAGAAATAGTAAGAAAGTAAGCTTTCAACAAACTCAAAAGAAGATAGCCACATAAACAATATAAATAACATCAAAAATAACAAGAAATAACAATCACTATTCTTTAATCTCTCTTAACATCAATGGTCTCAACTCCCCAATAAAAAGACATAGACTGACAGATTGGATCTAGAAAAAGGACCCAGCATTTTGCTGCATCCAGGAAACACACCTCCATGTTAAAGACAAACACTACCTCAGAGTAAAGGGCTGGAAAACAATTTTCCAGGCAAATGGCCCCAAGAAACGGGCTGGAGTAGCCATTCTAATATCGGATAAAATTGACTTTCAACCAAAAGTCATCAAAAAGGATGAGGAAGGGCACTTCATACTCATAAAAGAAAAAATCTACCAAGAAGAACTCTCAATTCTGAACATCTATGCCCCGAATGCAAGAGCTCCCACTTTCATAAAAGAAACTCTACTAAAGCTCAAAGCACACATTGCACCTCACACAATAATAGGGGGGACTTCAATACCCCACTATCAACAATGGACAGATCTTGGAAACATAAACTAAACAGAGACACGGTAAAACTAACAGATGCTATGAACCAAATGGGTTTAACAGATATCTGTAGAACATTTCATCCTAAATCAAAAGAATATACCTTCTTCTCAGCACCTCAAAGTACCTTCTCCAAAATTAATCATATAGTTGGTCACAAAACAAACCTCAACAGATATAAGAAGATTGAAATAATCCCATGCCTCCTATCAGATCACTACGGATTAAGGTTGGTCTTCAATGGCAACAACAACAACAACAGAAAGCCCACGTACACATGGAAGCTGAACAATGCTCTGCTCAATGATAACTTGGTCAAGGAAGAAATAAAGAAGGAAATTAAAGACTTCCTAGAATTTAATGAAAATGAAAGTACAAGTTACCCAAACCTATGGGACACAATGAAAGCAGTGTTAAGAGGAAAACTCATAGCTCTGAATGCCTCCAAAAAGAAACTAGAGAGCATACACTAACAGCTTAACAGCACGTCTGAAAGTTCTAGAACAAAAAGAATCTAATACACTCAAGAGGAGTAGAAGGCAGGAAATAATTAAATTAAGGGCTGAAATCAACCAAGTGGAAACTAAAAGAACTATACAAAGAATCAACAAAACCAAGAGCTGTTTCTTTGAGAAAATCAACAAGATAGATAAACCCTTAGCCAGACTAACCAGAGGGAACAGAGACAGTATGCAAATAAATAAAATTAGAGTCGAAAGGGAGATATAACAGACTCGAGGAAATTTAAAAAATCATCAGATCCTACTACGCAAGCTTATATGCAACAAAATTGGAAAATCTGGAGGAAATGGACAAGTTTCTAGACAGATACCAATTACCAAAGTTAAATCAGGATCAGATAAACCATCTAAACAGTCCCATAACCCCTAAAGAAATAGAAGCAGTCATTAAAAGTCTCCCAACAAAAAAATGCCCAGGACCAGATGGGTTCAGTGCAGAATTCTATCAGACCTTCAAAGAAGACAAAATACCAATACTCTTCAGTCTATTCCACAAAATAGAAACAGAAGGAACACTACCCAATTCATTCTATGAGGCCACAGTTACACTGATACCAAAGCCCCACAAAGACCCAACAATAAAAAAAAACTTCAGACCAATTTCCCTTAAGAATATCGATGCAAAAATACTCAATAAAATTCTTGCAAACCGAATCCAAGAACACATCACAACAAACATTCACCATGATCAAGTAGGCTTCAGCCCAGGGATGCAGGGATGGTTCAATACCTGGAAATCTATCAATGTAATCCACTACATAAACAAACTCAAAGAAAAAAACCACATGGTCATTTCATTAGATGCTGAAAGAGCATTTGACAAAGTTCAACATCCCTTCATGATAAAAGTCTTGGAAAGATCAGGAATTCAAGGAGCATACCTAAACATAGTGAAAGCAATATACAGTAAACCAGGGTCCAACATCAAACTAAATGGAGAGAAACTCGGAGCAATCCCAC
Organism: Rhynchomys soricoides; assembly: GCA_019843965.1. NCBI lineage: Eukaryota > Metazoa > Chordata > Mammalia > Rodentia > Muridae > Rhynchomys > Rhynchomys soricoides. The sequence continues at coordinate 6,827,781 of JADRCH010000081.1, read as the reverse complement.
TAAAATCAGGGACTAGACAGGGCTTACCTCTCTCTCCCTATCTATTCAATATAGTACTTGAAGTTCTAGCTACAGCAATCAGACAACAAAAGGAGGTCAAAGGGATACAAATTGGAAAGGAAGAAATCAAAATATCACTATTTGCAGATGATATGATGGTATACTTAAGTGACCCGAAAAACTCCACCAGAGATCTGATGCAGCTGATAAACAACTTCAGCAAAGTGACTGGATACAAAATTAACTCAAGCAAATCAGTAGCCTTCCTATACTCGAAGGATAAACAGGCTGAGAAAGAAATTAGGGAAATAACACCCTTCACAATTGTCACAAAAAAATATAAAATATTTTGGTGTGACTCTAACCAAACAAGTAAAAAATCTGTATGACAAGAACTTCAAGTCTCTGAAGAAAGAAATCCAAGAAGACCTCAGAAGATGGAAAGATCTCCCATGCTCATAGATTGGCAGGATTAATATAAAGTGGCCATCCTGCCGAAAGCAATCTACAGATTCAATGCAATCCACATTAAAATTCCAACTCAATTCTCCATAGAATTAGAAAGAGCAATTCTCAAATTCATATGGAATAACAAAAAACCCAGGATAGCAAAAACTATTCTCAATAATAAAAGGACTTCTGGGGGAATCAGTATCCCTGACCTCAATCTGTACTACAGAGCAGTAGTGATAAAAACTGCATGGAATTGGTACAGTAACAGATAGGTAGATCAATGGAATAGAAATGGAGACCCAGAAATGAACCCACACTTATGGTCATTGATCTTTGACAAAGGAGCTAAAACCATACAGTGGAAAAAAGACAGCATCTTCAACAAATGGTGCTGGTTCAACTGGCAATCTACATGTAGAAGATTGCGAATTGATCCATTCCTATGTCCCTGTACAAAGCTCAAGTCCACATAAAACCAGATACACTGAATCTAATAGAAGAGAAAGTGGAGAAAATTATTGAACACATGGGCACAGGGAAAAAGTTCCTGAACAGAACACCAATGGCTTGTGCTCTAAGATCAAGAATTGACTAATGGGACCTCATGAAATTACAAAGCTTCTGTAAGACAAAGGACACTGTCAATAGGACAAAATGGCAACCTACAGATTGGGAAAAGATCTTTACCAATCCTATGTCTGATAGAAGGCTAATATCCAATGTATACAAAGAACTCAAGAAGCCAGACTCCAGAGATCCAAAACACCCTATCAAAAAATGGGGAAGAGAGCTAAACAGAGAATTCTCAACTGAGGAAACTTGAATGGCTGAGAAGCACCTAAAGAAATGTTCAACCTCCTTAGTCATCAGGGAAATGCAAATCAAAACAACCCTGATATTCTACTTCACACCGGTCAGTATGGCTAAGTTCAAAAACTGAGGTGACAGCAGATGTTGGCAAGGATGTGGAGAAAGAGGAACACTCCTCCATTGCTGGTGGGAATGCAAGCTGATACAACCTTTCTGGAAATCAGTTTAGTGGACGCTCAGAAATATGAACATAATACTACCTGAGGACTCAGCTATTCCACTCCTGGGCATATACCCAGAAGATGCTCCAAAGTGTAATAAGGACACATGTTACACTATGTTCATAGCAGCCATATTTATAATAGCCAAAAACTGGAAACAACCCAGATGTCCCTCAACGGAGGAATGGATACAGAAAATGTGGTACATTTACACAATGGAATACTACTCAGCTATTAAAAACAATGACTTCATGAAATTCGCAGACAAATGGATGGAACTTGAAAATGTCATTCTGAGTGAGGTAACTCAGTCACAAAAGAATGAGCATGGTATGTACTCACTGATAAGTGGTTATTAGCCCAAAAGTTCCGAATACCCAAAAGTCACTTCACAGCATCCATTGGGCTGAGCATGAGGTCCCAGATGGAGGAGTTGGAGAAGGGACTGAAGAATCTGAGCAAGTTGGAAGCCCCATGGAGGGAGCAACAGTGTCCACTGTCATGAACTTTCAATGCTACCGGAGACTGGATCACCAACCAAAGAATAAACATGGAGGGACCCATGGTGCTGGCCACATATGTGGCAGAGGAGGGTCTTGTTAGCCATCAGGGGGAGGAAAGGTCCTTGAGCCTGAGGGTGTTAGATGCCCCAGTATAGAAGAATGCCAAGGAGGGAAGACAAGAGTGGGTGGGTGGGTAGGTGAATACCCCCCATAGAGGCAGGGGCTGGGGAATGAAATAGAGAGGTTCCAAAGGGGAGATCTGGAAAGGCGGAAACATTTGAAATGTAAATAAAGTACCAGAAATATAAAAATAAAATAAAAATGTTAAACCTTTTTTTAAAAGAAAGAAGTTTTGATAATGCTTAGCTCATCTATTTTAACTTCTGTTACCTGGGGTTTTGGTATCATACACAAAGAAATCATTGTCAGATACAAAGAAAATGATATTTTCTAATTTTTTATTTTAAAATTTTATAGTTTTTTTGGTTTGTTTTTAGTCTTTCATCCATTATTGCATTATGTATTATATATAGTATAAGTGCTCAGTGTCATTCTTTATCATTCAAACATCCTGTTGTCTAATCCTTGTTTGTGGTGAACACTGTCTTCCCTCTTGAATGATCTCAGTACCCTTATTGAAAGCCATTTGATTGGAAGGTTGATTTTGAACTCTTTATTATACTACTATGTTATTGACTATCTATATGCAAGAACTATGCTGCTTTGATTCATGTAGTGTAGTAATAAGTTTTGGATCCCAGAAGTATAAATTTCCTAACTTTGATGTTTTTAAATATTGTTCTTGCTATTTACTATGCCTTGAAGTTCATCACAAGTTTAGATTAAATTTACCCTTCATGGGTGAAAATGAAAACCCCTCCCCCTCACATAACTGAGACTTTAATAGGAATTACATAAATATATTCTCATTTACCTAAGGTCTCTAGAACTTAGAATCATTTATAACTTCATAACATTGAATATTGTCTGCTTGCAAAATAAAAGGCATCAATAAGTAGCACTTCTGAGGACAATAAACTTGAAAAAAATGAAAGAATTAGGCACTGTTTTCAAGTCAGAATTAATATGAAGAAAACATATTAGTCTCTTTACATTGTACTAACAGAGGTGCACACAGTATGGCTTATCTAACAGAGAATGTTCATCATGAAAATAAACACATTTATGTCCAATGAAAAGACACCTTCAAGGTCGTTTATCTTGGGCCTCTCTTTTTGGTTTGTAAAAGACCGCCTCCTCCTTGTATCCTCACAGAACTTTTAATCTAAGTGTACCAATAAAGGAATTTATGTGTTCTATTAAAAATTTTTGGCTTTTATTTTTTGGCTTAGCATTCTCACCTTACACACTATATCAGGAGCATTAGACAAAAACAACATCTGTAACTCTGATGCAGACAGAGAAAAATGAGAGAGAGAGAGAGAGAGAGAGAGAGAGAGAGAGAGAGAGAGAGAAACTAAAAACCTTGTTAAAGAAAATGAAAGTCCCTCAGGGCTTCAGTCCTGTGCTCCCACCCCAGTACCTGATCATGTTCCCCTTTTCCTCTCCCTGTTGCCTTTCCCACCCAACAGGCAACCTTAAGAGGTAGGAGGTTGGGGGACCCCCTAGAATGTATCCAAGACCTGGGAGGTAAGAGGCTCTCAAGACTCAAAGCAAGAGACCTTAGATGGAATGCCCAACAGTGGGGAGAAGGAACTTGTAGAGTCCACCTCCAGTAGAAAGACAGGACATCAAGTCCAGGGATGGGGTTGCCATCCCACAAAGACTCTGACTCAGAATTTTTCCTGTCTGACGGAACCACGGGAACAAAAATGGAGAAGAGCCTAAGGAAAAGGAGGTCCAATGACAGGCCCTGATTGAGATCCAGCTCAGGAGGAGGCCCCAAGGCCTAACACTATTGCTGATGCTATGGTGTACTTACAAACAGGAGTCTAACATGTCTGTCCACTGAAAGGCCCAACAAGCAGCTGAGTCAGATGCAGATATTTACACCCAACCAATGGACAGAAGCTGCTGACCCCTGTGGTTGAATTAGGGAAAAGCTGGAAGAAGCTGAAGAGAAGGATGACCCTACAGGAAGACCAGCAGTCTCAAATAACCTGTTCTCCCGGACACTGAGCCACCAACAAGGCAACATATACCAGCTGATATGAGGCCCCCAACACATCTACAGCAGAGGAGTGCTGGGTCTGGGTTCAGTCAGAGAAGATGCACCCAATGCTCAAGAGACTGGAGGACCCAGGGTGTTTAGAGGTCTGGTGGGGTGGGATAAGGTGGGTACATCCTTGTGGAGATAGGATGTTTAGAGGTCTGGTAGGGAGGATGTATGGGATGTAGAACATTCAGAGGGTGGACCAGGAGGGGAATAAAATCTGGAGTGTAAAAAAAAAAAAAATAAAGATTAAAAATTTTTTAAAAACCCTAAAAGCTTGAAATGGGCAATAAAAAATAAGTAATTTTTATATTATTTGTGAGATAGCACTCTAAGACATAAATTTTATAAATGTAAGCATTCAGACATACTTACCTAAGGTACAGTGAAGATCATAAAGTGGTCTGGGGCAGATCTTCTAAAAGAGTTTCAGTAACTATAAAAATTACCTACTGATCAGGGATATTTTTAGCTTTAGCACAAAGAGATGGCCCTCAACATTTCTTTTGTTCTATTCAAGCTCATATTTACAGGAAAAAATTGTAAGCGTCTTAGGGATACTGCTATTTGAAAGGTATTAACTCAGATGACTTAGAGCTAGTAAACCAAACATATATCTTAGGAATTACTATATTAACAACCCAGCTTAATCTTTAGACACCTAAGAATTGAACTGCATGAGGCAGAATTTTTCAAATTAGAAATATCTGTCATCTCTGAGACATTGATAAGCCTTAAACAACCTTGCTCAAAGGAATTCCACAATGCTTTATCTACATGTGCCTTCCTAGTTTCTGCCCAACTGTTTGATCCTCCCTAGAAAGTTAACAGCTTATGAACTTAGAAAATATTTGAACATTTTTTTAAGTGCTTCTCAGCCATTTGAGATCCCTCTGTTGAGAATTCTTTGTTAAGCTCTGTACCCCAGTTTTTAATTTAGATATTTGGGTTGTTGATGTCTAACTTCTTGAGTTCTTTGTAAATTTTGGATAGTAGCCCTCTGTCAGATATAGGGTTGGTGAAAATCCCTTCCCAATCTGTAGGCTGCTAATTTCTCCTAGTGACAGTGTCCTTTGCCTTACGGAAGTTTTGCAGTTTCTTGAGGTCCCATTTAGTAATTGTTGATCTAACAGCCTGAGCCATTAGTGTTCTGTTTTGGAGCATGTCTCTTGTACCAATGCATTCGAGGGTATTTCCCACTTTTTCTTCTATGACATTTAATGTATCAGGTTTATGTTAAGTTCCTGAGATACACTTGGACTTGAGTTTTGTGCAGAGTAATAAATAAGGATTTATTTTTATTTTTCTACATGCAGACATTCTGTTAGACATGTACCACTTTTAAAGATGCTTTCATTTTTTCCATTGAATGGTTTTGGCCTCTTTATCAAAAATCAAGTGTCTATAGGTGTGTAGGCTTATCACTGGGTCTTCAATTCTGTTCTATTGATCAACGTATCTGCTTCTGTAGTAATACCATGCAGTTATTATCACTATTGCTCTACAGTACAGCTTAAGGTCAGAAGTTGTTTCATTGTTAAGAAATGCGTTTTCTATCATGAGCTTTTGGTTTTCCATATAAAGTTGAGAATTGCTTTTACTTTCTTTTTTTTATTAAAAAAATAAAAATTATTTTAAAATACACAACTCAGTATTGACTTCTCATCAAAATCATTTATAATAGTTAAATTCCTCTTAAATATACATGATATTTTCTGAATCTAAAAGTAATATACACTCAACCAGTTTCTAAAATCTACTTGGACCCTTAAACATGATAGGAGTAGAACGAAATCTCTTATGAAGTCTTATGTGAAAGGAAATTGTGATAAGTTCCTGATTAAAAAGAAACCATTCCATCTCCAAGGGAGAATACTCAGCTTAACTGTGGCTTGAGAGAATGAATTGGGTAGTGTTCCTTCTGTTCTTATTTTGTGGAATAGTTTGAAGAGTATTGGTATTAAGTCTTCTTTGAAGGTCAGATAAAATTCTGCACTAAACCGATCTGGTCCTGGGCTTTTTTTGGTTGGGAAAATCTTAATGACTGCTTCTATTTCTTTAGGGGTTATGGGACTGTTTAGATGATTTATCTGATCCTGATTTAACTTTGGTATTTGGTATCTGTCTAGAAAATTGTCCATTTCATCCAGATTTTCCAGTTTTATTTAATACAGGCTTTTGTAGTAGGATCTGATGATTTTTTGAATTTCCTCAGAATTTGTTGATGTATCTCCCTTTTTATGTCTAATTTTGTTTATTTGGATACTGTCTTTGTGCCCTCTGGTTAGTATGGCTAAGGGTTTATCTATCTTGTTGATTTTCTCAACGAACCAGCTCCTAATTTTGTTGATTCTTTGTATACTTCTTTTTGCTTCTACTTGGTTGATTTCAGGCCTGAGTTTGATTATTTCCTGCCTTCTACTCCTTTTGGGTGTATTAGCTTCTTTTTGTTCTAGAGCTTTCATGTGTGCTGTTAAACTGCTAGTATATGTTCTCTCCAGTTTCTCTTTGGAGGCACTCAGAGCTATGAATCTTCCTCTTAGCATTGCTTTCATTGTGTCTCTAAGTTTGAATATGTTGTGCCTTAATTTTCATTAAATTCTGAAAAGTCTTTAATTCTTTCTTTATTTCTTCCTTGACCAAGTTATCATTGAGTAGACTATTGTTCAGCTTCCATGTGTATGTGGGCTTTCTGTTGTTTTTCTTGCTATTGAAGATGAGCCTTAATCCATAGTGAGCTGATAGGATGCATGGGATTATTTCAATCTTCTTGTATATTTTGAGGCCCATTTTGTAACTGATCACATGGTCAATTTTGGAGAAGGTCCCATGAGGTGCTGAGAAGAAGGTATACTTTTTTCCTTTAGGATGAAATGTTCTATAGATATCTGTTAACTCCATTTGGTCCATAACTTCTGTTAGTTTCAATGTGTCTCTGTTTATTTTGTGATTCCATGTTCTCTCCATTGATAAGAGTAGTGGGTGTTGAAGACTCCCACTATTATTGTGTGAGGTGCAATGTGGGCTTTGAGCTTTAGTAAAGTTTCTTTTACGAATGTGGGTACCCTTGCATTTAGAGCATAGATACTCAGAATTGAGAGTTCTTCTTGGTAGAATTTTTCTTTGATGAGTATAAAGTGTCCTTCCTTTTTCTGTTTGATAACTTTTGGTTGAAAGTTGATTTTATTCAATATTAGAATGGCTACTCCAGCTTTTTTCTTGGGACTATTTTCTTGGAAAATTCTTTTCCAGCCCTTTACTCTGAGGTAGTGTTTAGCTTTGACATTGAGGTGTCTTTCCAGTATGCAGCAAAATGCTGGGTTCTGTTTATATATCCAATCTTTTAGACTGTCTTTTTTTTTTTTTGAATTGGGGAATTGAGTCCATTAACGTGAAGAGACATTAAGGAATAGTTATTGTTGCTTTCTGTTATTTTTTTATGTTATTTTTATGTTTGTGTGGCTATCTTTTTGGTGTTTGTTGAAAAATTACTTTCTTGCTTTTTCTAGTGTGTAGTTTCCCTACTTGTGTTGGCGTTATTCATATATTATCCTTTGTAGGGCTGGATTTGTGGAAAGATATTGTGTAAATTTGGTTTTGTCTTGGGATATATTGGTTTCTCCATCTATGGTAATTGAGAATTTAGTTAGGTATAATATCCTGGGCTGACATTTGTGTTCTCTTAGGGTTTGTATAACAGCTGCCCAGGATCTTCCAGCTTTTACAGTCTCTGGTGAGAAGTCTGCTATAATTCTGATAGGTCTGCCTTTATATGTTACTTGACCTTTTTCCCTTACTGCTTTTAATACTCTTTCTTTGTTTTGTGCATTTGGTGTTTTGACTATTATGTGACAGGGAGAATTTCTTTTCTGATCCAATCTATTTGGAGGTCTGTAGGCTTCTTGTATGTTTATGCACACCTCTTTCTTTAGGTTAGGGATGTTTTCTTCTATAATTTTGTTGAAGATATTTACTGGCCCTTTAAGTTGAGAATCTTCACTCTCTTCTATACCTATTATTTTTAGGTTTAGTCTTCCCATTGTATCCTGTATTTCCTGAATGTTTGGGGTTAGGAGTGTTTTGCATTTTGTGTTTTCTTTAACTGTGTGTCAATGTTCTCTGTGGTATCTTCTGCACCTGAGATTCTCTCATCTATCTCTTGTATTCTGTTGGTGATGCTTTCATCTATGACTCCTGATCTCTTTCTGGGTTTTCTAACTCCAGGGTTGTCTCCCTTTGTGATTTCTTTATTGTTTCTATTTCTATTTTTAGTTCCTGAATGGTTTTATTCATTTCCTTCATCTGTTTGATTGTGTTTTCCTTTAATTTTTTAAGGAATTTTTGTTCAATTCATTCACCTGTTTGGTTGTGTTTTCCTACAATTCTTTAAGGGATTGTTATGTTTCCACTTTTAGGGTTTCTAGCTGTTTACCTGTGTTCTTCTGTACTTCTTTGAGGGAGTTATTTATGTCCTTCTTAAAGTCTTCTATCATCATCATGAAATGTGATTTTAAATCAGAGTCTTGCTTATCTGGTATGTTGGGGTATCCAGGGCTTGCTGTGGTAGGAGAACTGAGTTCTGATGATACCAAGTAGCCTTGGTTTCTGTTGCTTGTGTTCTTGTCCTTGCCTCTCACTATCTAGTTATCTCTAGTGTTAGCTGGTCTTACAGTCTCTGACTATGGCTTGTCCTTCTTGCAAACTTGTGTGTCATTACTCCTGGGAGTACTCCTAGGCCTCTGCACATATATGTAGCAGATGTGCACCTTGGTCTTCATGTCAGTCCCAAACTATGGAACCAGGGCTATCCCAAAAGCTGTTGCCTATACATGGGATATGCTCTTCTAGCTGGATTGACTTATCTAGCTTCAGTGGGAGAGAAAGAACTTAGCCTCCCAGAGACTTGAAGTGGCAGGGTGGGGGGATATCCAGGGGACCCCATCCACTCAATGGAGAAGGAAAGGAGAGATGTGGGAAGAATTGTGAGAGGGGGTGATCCAGAGTCAGGAAATGAGCAGGCTATAAAGTGAATAAGTAAAAAAAAAAATTAATTAAATATATTTGAGTGTGTCTTGATACATATATCACAGTATTCTCTAAGTATAGTTTAGTTTAGTTTAGTTCCATAATCCTTTATGAATGCTGTGAAAAGTTTAAGTGCATTTCCAAGGAAGTGAGACATTATATAAAGCAATGCTGTTTTTAAATTGATTAATCTGTTTTATCTTTAAAAGACTTTTATTTCTTTAGTTGCCTCACAGAACATGTTGTTTTCTTAAAGGCTGTACTTCAGTTTAATTATTGCATGTTTGTTGCGAATGTGACTGGGAGTAAATATTGTGTGTACACATGTTGCATGTGGAGGTCAAATGACAACTTGCAGGATTTGGTTCTTTCTTTCTACCATGTGTGTTCTTGGCTCAAACTCAAGCCCTCAGATTTGCAGCAAGCACTTTAACCCAATGCTCCATCTCATCATCCCAGAATATATGTTTTGTAAGAGTAAAGTTTGTCTTTGACCAATTCACTACAAGATTAGGAACTCAAATGAAAATGCCTTATTGATAAAACTATATTTCTTAGACTAATATCTGTAGTCCTGTGATTCGATAGACTAAGCGCTCTTTCTTAAATGGCTAAGTTATATACTCTTGGATAAGTAGTTTGTTGGAAATGCTGACACAACTTTACTTCCTATATGGTGCTCTGAGCTCACAGCTATAATAATTAAGCAATTAGGCATGACAGAGAGTGTGAGTTTCCTGAGATAATCACACCTCTGGGGCACTGCAAGTCATGATCCAAAGATAAGTGTTTTTAATCTCCCAGGGGTGTGATTATCAGTTGATAACCACACCCCCAAGGGAAGACTTATGACTCATAAAACAATCTCTACTATAAGGAAAAATGATTATGTTGCTGTATGCCGGCCATAGAGACTGTTATGTGTTTGCCACAATTAATTAAGAACAGCAAAATGTACAGCATCCTAATGGTGCCAGCATTGATTCCAGGAACTACATGGTATTCTTACAATTGTGGAAATGCAGAGATAAGAAAAGAAACCTCTACCTTTCATTTTGGAAACAAAAAAATATCTGATTAAATAAAGCATAAAGATGTTGATAAAACCTGTTAACTAGATTTGATTCCATGTGATAAATACATTCTTATTACACAAATTATTCATATGTAAGCAATGAGATCACACTAGAACGATAGCATTTGTATCTTAGCATCCATTCACTTGTCAAATTAATGATTCATTCATCTATTTTGTTTCAGTATTAAGTGAACATATGGGAAACAAGAATGCTATAGATATTTTAAAAAGCTAATAATTGATTTATGAATAATGGATACAAATAAGTAATTTAACAATAATATAATGATGCAAATGGTATTATGTTGGTGATTATAGCGTGTTATTAAGACAAAGAAAAGCTGGGAAAACTGAGTATGCACAAGAAGGCGGAATCTTCATCACTTCTTCACACCTTCCAACAAATTAACCCACAATAACATAAGCCCTCAAAATTTAAAATCGCAAAAAAGAAACATGGCTGAAATAGTTCAAAATAGACCCAGGAAAAAGATTTACCTGTTCAACTCCCATAGCTCTAGAAACAGTAACTGACTAATTCTGTTGTATCAAAATCTACAATGAAGGAAAAGTTAACATTAAGGGGACAATCCAACTATAAAATCTTTTATCTGCAGAAACCAGCACTGAGTCTCTAATAAGGCACCATTTCCAAGGAGGATCATCCAGCTAGCCTCTTGATGACAGGCTAATTACATTTAACCAAGTTCATCATATATAAGAGGAGGAGGAGTTTGTCATTTTTAAAATTGACACTAATTTCAGATATGAATTTAGCTTTCACAATGCTCTTTTTCCTAATTGACTTCTGTTATTATTGTAATCTATAAATTAATTCCTTTGACTAGCATATCTACTTCTTACTTCACAGGTAATGTTCATCAATGAGTTCACTCTCACAAAGTTTTATTTTTAATATTACCATATCATATACCATATATCGTATGAAAATGGCTTAATAACATGCTCGAATGGCTTTGGAAAAGACAGTTAAAGCAAAATCTATTTGAGCAATATTTTGAAGAGTCAAAGAAAGGTTTTTCCAGATAGTCATATATGTTCTAAATCTGTTTCTAAAATATAATATTTTACCAATAGCTCAAATATGTATGTCCAGAAATCAAGGAGGAAAAACAAAATGAGTGCACCTCACTGATCATAGTAAAGCTTTAAAGAGTTTGCTTTCCTCTTCCTATAGTCTTATACTTTATTGACCTAGAAACCTTATTTGCTGAGAACCAATATCTCTACTGGGAAACTCAAGTGATTTCACTGAGCAAGAAACAAAAGTTTCTTGAAATTAAAAGACGTTCCTCCCTGTGAGTCAATATCCTAATAGAGGCACAGATGCACTCAGAAGGCAGAAACAGGTGGTTCTCTGAGTTCAAGGCCAGCCTGGACTACAGTTAGTTCAAGAACAACAAGGACTATAAAGAAAAACCTGGTCTCAAAAACAAAACAAAATAACAACATAAAAAAGAAACAAAAATATAAAGAGTAGAGGTACAGAACTCCTTATATGAGATGCAGATTGTTTATCCAAACAGCCTCAAAAATAGAGATGGAGCAAATATTTCAGGAATAAAAGCATGGCCAGGTCAGACTGCCAGATAAATGTCTATGCTAAGGTAATTTTTCAAGATAAGGAGAGCATACTAGATAGTAAAAGAAGGTCTCTGTAAATGTCAGGCATGGTCATGTGATCTATTTCATAGATTTTCATTAGTATTCTTTCCTTTTATTGCTATGAATATGCTGGTGTATATGTGTGTGTGTTAAGCAAATGACTTTACTTTTTCATATTCCTTCACCATATAACATAATTTCATGATTTTGTATTAATATATAATTCTGACTAGGTTTATAGCATAGTTTTTATATTATGGTACATTAGGAAAGGAGTATACATCGCTTACAAACCTTACCTGTTTAAAAGCGGCCTGTACAACCAGTGAGAATCTGTATCAAAACATAACACAAAGCAAAATTTAAAAACATGTATCACTTCTCTTGGGAAAGAACTTCAAACATTTGGACTTACATGCAGGATGATTGTCTTGTATCCGATGCAGAGATGGTCATACTTGCGCCTTTATTTGGAGAAAAACTATGCTTCAAGAGGACCTATGAAAATGTCAGAGGACAATGGTGGACTTGTAGGGAGCCGCCTGAGCACCCACATCCGCCATTACAAGATGGCGCCTACATTCGGCCGAGGACAAGTTGTAAACAGGCTAGTGCGCATGCACCTGGTAATTTTCCACCTCAGAGTCTCAGCCTCTCTCATGGCATCATCTGGCCTGATGTGCGGGAGCCAATGGGGAAGCTCCATGTCCCAGGCAAGCGCTGTGACCTATATAAAGGGCGGGCGTTCTATTGTTCAGGGTCTCCACTCGTGGCAAGCTTATGCTCTCCCTCTCAAGATGCATTAAAGCTTTACTGCAGAAGGATCCTATGTGTGCCGCGTCGTTCTTGCTGGCGAGACCGTAGCGCGGGACATGGACTTGTGTTTAATTTGTTGTCAACTTGACTATATGAAGGAGTACTAAGATAAGTAATGATGCATACTTTGCAAAGGATCTGAATGGGAAGGGCCAGACTGTGGAAACACCCAATGGGTTAGTGTTTTCACGAAATGCAAAGTAGAAATGGAGGGTGCCTCTTCTGCCCAAGTCTATGTATTTTCTGCTGCTTTCAGTTGTGCATACTAGACTCAGGATTTCTCAGATTTTTCTTTTGAGCATAGACTGACACTCACAGGTATCTGGGAGCTACATAGTCTTGAACCTAAGACAAGATTTCACCATTGTTTCTGTTACAATTTGGAAGCTTCGGGCTTCTTGGCCTGAGCAGCTTCAGGTTCCCCAGCATAGAAGCAACTACTGGGGAAAAATTAGGCTCTGTGGGCATGCACTCCAATCTGAAAACAAAACAACAAACATACATATGCAGGATTTATTTATTATTCATTTATAAATAAGAGACACATAATATTGGCTTTAAAAAAGCCTTGTTGATATTAACCCATCTCTTCCCTCTGTACAGAAGACACACAGTACAATCCAGTTACCATCTCCATGACAAATTCCTGAAAATAGGGGTACTTGCTTCCAAGAACTCATTAAAACTATTATTAACAACTCATGTATTGTAGCAATCTTTTCTCATCTTACTAACTTGGTTATTAAAAACATATATATATATATATATATATATATATATATATATATATATGCAGAATACTTCATGCCACCAGCACAGGTTAGTCAAAGAAGGCTGTTTCATTATGGTGTGATTGTTAAGCAATTATTTTATGCTAAACATGTTGGCACTTTGCTGCTTGTATTATTTTTCTCAGCCTCTTAGTAGCTCTGTAAATTGAATGGTGTATGGATATAGGCTCAGTATTTAACTAAGTATGAAGTAGAGCTGTATGTATGGTTAAGTGGATGGCCCAACACCCAATACATTTAGAAAATTTGAACTGGACTCTGAGTTCTTATAAAAAGAAAGGAATATAAAAATGGGAATGGGGTGTGATGGAAGGTCTGCAGGTAATGAGAGGAGAACATACAATCACAATATATTCTACATATGTGTGAAATGGTCAAAAATTTAAATTTTAAAAAAGATAGTTACTTTAAATAAGTAAGTATACATTATATATATGCACAATATTAAAATAATAATTGCAAATTATTGATTAAAAATTTAGAAGCCTGTAGAATACCTAATCTTTGCTAGTAACAAATTTTAAAATCTAATTTTATTCCCTTAAAATATATCAGGAATTTGATGTTAATCAGACTGTAGTCATTATGTAAATTATACATTTCTTGTTGTTGTATAGAGAAACAAAATTTAAAAGTATTAATTTTGAGAACAGACAAAACCAAATTTGAATTACATACTCCATTTCTCTTTTGGCTGTGTGTTAATACAGGTCAGAAAGTATAATCCATACTATCAGCACTTATGCAACATTGATACACTAAAGGATGCCACATGTGTATGGATCATATACAAGATTTTGTTGGTTCTTACTAAACAAACCTAGTAACAATAGTAATCCATAATTTCAGTAAGGTCATTAATCATACTTGCTCTTTTAACAATAAACTCAACACCATGGGTTGTCATAGGTGGTCAATTTTCAAATAAGCATGATGAAATAGCCAAGATATAAAGTAAGGTAAAATGCAGTGGGCAACTTGTAGTGTTGCCCATTCAGTAAGCTTTCCCGATTATTTATCCTTGATGAACAAGCTCTATGGAATCTGAATGTCTGCTCCTGAAAAATAAATAATTTTCTTGGATGGCTTCCAAATCCTTAACCATAGCTCACAATTTTGAGTTTCTTAAAGAAATGAAAACACCATGAAGCACTAGATTCATCCATCAAACTGAAGCAAAGCCATACTGCTGTCTTCTGCCTCATCTACACACATCATACACAGCCATCACCTCTCCAAGATAAACACTTGCATTGGTTAGAATTAAATAATAGATGCAGAAGTTATTTAGGAATTCACTACAAGTAAGTTTATATTATGATAGGTGAACAGAGATAAATGCACAAAGTGACCAAAGACAAGTCCACTAACCAGAAGAACTCTGCAGAGAAGAATAAAGCAAGGCTTTGTCAGAGCCGTACCAATTCAGATATGGATGCTTGCGACCAACCTTCAATCTGAGCACAGGGACCCTAATGGAAGAGTTAGGGAAAGGACTGAAGGAGCTGAAGGGGTTTAAAACTCCATAAGAAGAACAACAATATCAACCAATCAGATTCCCAGAGCTCGCAAGGACTAAGCCGCCAACCAAAGAATCCAAATGGAGTGACTCACGGCTCCAGCTGCACATGTAGCAGAGGATGGCCTTGTCAGGCATCAGTGGGAGGGGAGGCCCTCGGTCCTGTGAAGGCTCGATGCCCCAGCATAGGGGAATGCTAGGGTGGTGAAGCCGGAGTAGGGGTGGGTGGGTAGAAGAGCACCCTCATAAAAACAGGGGAGTCAGGATGGGACAGGAAGTTTTTGGAGGGGAAACCTGGAAGGGGGATAACATTTGAAATATAAATAAATAAAATAACCAATTTAAAAAAAGAATTTCTGAGTAGTATTCCATTGTGTAAATGGACCACATTTTCTGTATCTATTCTTCTGTCGTAGGACATCTGGGTTGTTTCCAGCTTTTAGCTATCACAAATAAGGTCTCTATGAACATAATGGAATATGTCCTTCTGTGGCAAAAACAAAACAACAAAACAACAACAACAACAACAAAAGGTTAAAAAAAAAAAGAAAAAAAAAGAAGATAATAAAGTAGAATAAAGCCATCTGAAGAAATATTTGTCAAGCCACTTCATGAAAAGAAATCCTACATATTGAAAACATTGTATATGTTAAAAGACTAATATAGTATTTAAAGTAGAACCTATTTAATGGAATGAAAAAATGGGCCTATAATAACTGACAAATGCTGTTTGAAGGAAAATTTAATCAGGTCATGATGAAAGATTAAATATCAGTACTATCTAGATTTGGCATTGAGAATATAAATATGAGACTTGGATGATTTTTGCAGGTTTCAGGAGTG
The DNA here is from genome assembly GCA_019843965.1 of Rhynchomys soricoides. Classification (NCBI taxonomy): domain Eukaryota; kingdom Metazoa; phylum Chordata; class Mammalia; order Rodentia; family Muridae; genus Rhynchomys; species Rhynchomys soricoides. The sequence goes on along the minus strand of JADRCH010000081.1, from coordinate 6,811,923 downwards.
ACTCACGAGCAATGGAGAAAGGACAACAGGGAAATATGGATTAGAATACATAGTCATGAGTCCTTACCACAACCAAACCAATGTTTGATGCTCCACAGACTCTCTAATGGCTGATGCTCATTCACTGGCAATGACAGATTATGTGTGGCTGGATATGGCGGCCATCGGTCTTTTGCATTGCACTCTGGGGAAGAAGTGTATTTCAGGAATGTTCTTTATTCTTTTGCTGCCAGCTACTTCTTCTTATGTGGATCTCCTATCAGAATGGAGAATGGACTTGGTGATAAAGTTATATGCTTGGTGGCATATTGTACATATATGTTTTCACCCAGGTCTCCTTCTTCAACATCCAAAGCAGAAAAATATAGAGTATAATAGAGATCTGATATACAATTAAAATATATAATATTTTTCTAAAAATATAAAATTAAAAGATCAAATTATAATATATTTTGTAATACTATTATTTCAAATTATAATCAATAAAATGTTAGTGAGATATTTTACAGGTTTTATATTAATTCTTTAAAGTTCTTGTATATTTTACACTTGTAATTCTACTCAAGAGAAGCCCAGTTCACATGCCTGTCTATAGCTATTTACAACCACTATCCAGTCTGTTGAGACATGCAAGGTCTCATCAACTAGAGACCACATTTCACTATGGTAGATCCTAAATTATTTTCTCTTTTTGATCAAAGATACAATTTATTCAAACTGGGGAAAGTAGATAAATAATTTCCTAGAAAAGACACTAAATAATTGCCTTGTGATCCATCTTTCATTTTTCACATAAATGGCGATTTCACATTTTTGTTCATGTTACGTTGTCTTTGATAACTACAATTAATACTAACACATTAAAACTAAGCCTGCACAACTACAGGGCTAAGGAAGCTTTAGCATGAGAATTTCCTAGGTTTCTGCTTAATTTTCTTTTCCATTAGAGACTCCAAAGCTCTTGTTACTCTACTTTCTTATCATCAAGTGTCTTCCAGTGATTGAGAATTTGTACCACCTTAGCTCCAAATGTGAACACCTAAGCTATTTTTTCAGCCATATTTACCTGCATACGATGAATCATTTGCCTAAATTCTAGTTTGTGTGAGTAGTTGAGAGCTAACTTTTCCTGAGGGAAAAGTTTGAAGATGACAAACTTCGGAGACAACACATTTAAAATTGCCATCCGATCTAGATGTCTACAATTATGTCTTGAGTCAATAGGTTATACTGAAAGTTAATGATTTGTTGGCTCTAAAGTAGTGACCATCTTCTTGTGCATAAGTTGCAGATGGTGGAATGAAGCAAAGACGTCAATTCAAAGATAGAACTGTGGACTCTAAATGATTCTTAAAGTGACATATATTTGGCTTTTATTTCCCTTCAAACTTTTTTAAAAGAGGATAAAATCTCTGCCCTCAGTCATTTAGCACAGGATTCTATGGACTCATTTAGGAAAAGCTACAGAGATGCAGCTTCTGGTAGTAACTGGATCTTTAAGTACAATCTAGAGAAATAAGAACTCCATGTATTCCCTGTGTATGTCTGGATTTTACCTGCATCCTAAAAAGGGAGAAAGGGCATTTCTATTATCAGTTCTTTCTGCAGTGAATCGGGGCCTTTGCCTCTTTGTGAGGTGATTTAACGGTCACTAACCATTGGGAAAGAGTGCACACCTCAGCAGAAAGTGAGAATCACTAAAGCCAGGTAATATTGTCAAAGCACAGCAGGGTGGTCATGACATTGGCCAGTAATTACCAGCCAATGTAAAACAAGTTTAAGATAGGGGATGAAAAGACCAACGCCTTGTTGACTGGGTTTCCAGACACAATTAGCATGCAGCCAGAGACAGGTATATTTTTATAGTGTTTCTCAGTATAAACTTCTAAAGCCCCAGGGGTGCCTTCCTCTCAATTCTTTCACAATTGCAGTGTGCTGTTAATGTGATTATTGATAGCAATTGCAGTATTATTTCCCATAATATCTTTCTCCTTGGGACCCCAGGCTAAGTGCTACAGAGTTTATGAATAGCATTAATTAAAAATCTTTGAAAAAACATCAACTTAATGGGGAAAAATGATATAGTATTAACTTCTAATGGGTATCAACAGAAAATGATTATTCCAAACAAAAAGAAAACGTGAAAAAGGAAAGCAGCATTTGTCAATTAACAACACAACAGTAAATACAGTCGACAAAGCCATACTCCTTCAGCTAAACTAGTCTGGAAAAACTAGCATGTTTCCTTCTACATTAAAAGCACATTGCATAAGATCTTTTAAAATTAAACTAGGAGGTATAAATGACCATATTTCTAATTTTAAGCTCTGAACTGAGACCTACAATTAAAGGTATCATGGCCATTAAGTTAGACTTGGAGATAAATGGGTATTAGAATTTTCTACAGGACCACTAAGCAGACATCATGAACAAGATAAAACTGGAAGAGAGAGACATTTTTGTTGCTGAACACATCCCACTCTGAGTTAGGCATGTTAGCTCTTGCCATCACAAATTGACTATGAAGCTACTTTCTGCTCTGTGGTGGTCTTAATTTTCAGCTGTGTGAGACTACAATAGTTAATAGACAGTGTTTGTTGAACAGCTACTTCATGGCAGGCTGACATGGACTGATAATTCAGGAATGCAGTCTCTTGAGGTAAATAGTATTATTACAGGCATTATTTTTCAAATTAAAAAAAAAAAAGTAAGCTGGGTGGCAATTGTCCATTTAATCCTAGCACTCAGGAACCAGAAGTAGGCAGATATCTGTGAGTTCTAGGCCAGTCTAATCTATAGAGCCAGTTCCAGGATACCCAGAGCTACACAGAGAAACTTTGTCTTGAAAAGCCTAAATTAATTAATTAATTAATTAATTAATTAATTAATGCAGGCAAATTGAGGTACAAAACTGGATTGACTTACCCAATGCCATAGGAGTCATGAGTTGTGAAGCTGAAATCGGATCTAATAGTCTGAACCCAGAATCATCTTTTCAACCACTAGCTCATACTGACAATTGTAAATGACATTGTTTGATTCCTATAGAATACTAATAACTGTTTCATTGGGGATTGCATATATGCTCTAATAAGAATAGAAATTAAAATCAAACATCTGAAAAAAGATGGCGTTTTGTTGCGTTATAACAAAACCTTATAACGCAAGAAATGTCCAATGACAACCTGTGCATCCACCCCACCTCCCCATTCCTTTGTGCCCCCACGTGCTTCTTTAATCTCCATCTTAAATACCATTCCATGCACTGTGATGCCTGCATGTTTGTGAACTCTAAGCATCATTCTGGATAATACTGAATTTTATAAATGTTACGGTAATTTGAACATTTCATAATTCTCTTAAATAAGACAATTACTTTCAAGTCTAACTAGAGGTTAATAATGAAAAAGTTCTGCAGAAATACCTATGCTTAGAATTGTTATGCTTTGGTATCAAATAAAAACAGCTAAGATGACCTGCCCCTACAGCATCTTTCAATTTATATTCACAATTCTAAATCATCTTATTGTTGGGCTAAAATAATCATCAACTCAAAGAAGAGTAGAGTCTAGTAGAAGTTCAGAACTCTTGCAATCAATACCAGTTGGCATAAAGTCCCACTGGAAAACAGTGAAAAATGTAGCTGCTAGATTTCAAACAATAGGTCGGGTTACTGCCATGGCATTTCTGACGAATGTGTGTGCATCTGAATTGTGCATTGAAATATATGCTGTTCTTCTGGTGGGACTGATGGTTTTGTTTCTCTGTTTTCTTGCACATAATTTGAGAGGGATAGGAATTTAAATGTACAGTTTGCACCTCTTCTACGTTGACAGTGCTTAAAATGAATACACTGCCTCTTTATTGAACTATGACTTTTTGTGTAGCCCAGGTATACAGAAATAGGATGCAACAAATCAAGGACATGGGAGCTGGATTAAATAACCTTTCCAAGGTTCTAAATGCTACTGTGGAGTGAAGACTAAACAATCACATTAGAAATGTTATGAGTATGTCTGCTTCTTCAAGGGTATATAAAATACAAAGCATTACACATTAACTATTATCTCCTTCAGAAACACATGTAGGCTAGGAGAAAATAAATGGCCAAGCTATGAGGGGCTTGAAAGGTTTCTGTTTTCTGGGTATTTGGGGAGGGTGGTTTTTGTGTTTTAATTCTGGAGCAATATGTAGTCACAGAGGGTTTTAAACTGGAGAGTTTAAAGATATGTAAGAATAATTTATTTGAGGAAAATCTATTTTGGCAGAAAATAGACTAAAGAAAATTATGGCTGAAACCGTAGGAACACGTTGTGATGCAGTTGTCCTGGTGTGGGATATTCAGCTAAGGACTATTTTGTCCATCAGGGAACAATTATCAATAGAAATAGTTTTATTTCAGAGCTAAAAATCTTACTGGCTATAGGACAGAGATATTCTGGACTGCCTACCACAATTAGGAATTACCTGGCCCAAAACAGTGACCAAAAGAGAAAAATTTCAGAGTGAAACACACATCTTGACAAGTTAACTTTTAAAAGTATGCAATCTCATATTAGTCCGTGGAAAAGAAAATTAATGATTGACCCCCAAAATGTGTAAATAAAGTGGGAAATGTATGTGGAATACATAATGTACCCATGAAGGATGAGAGAACCTTTTAATTTCTATTAAAAGGGGCTATTAGAATAGCATATAGATAATTGGTGCCTATATTGAAATGAGAGGGGGTGGAAGCACAGAAAGAAGAGGCAGTTTCAATACAGTGTGAGAGTGTGGGAACAGGGCATTAAATTTGAGGTGTTTGGGAGACATCTGCTTCCCATTAAGTTATACACGTCTGAAATAGAAATCTATTTAGAATAAACAGATTAGGAAGATATCAACAGATGGTAGTTGGAGGTGTAAGAATAGAAAAGATGCCAAAAAGAAAAGATGTGGGGGAAGAAAGATAATATTGGGGTTTGTTGAAGAGCCAGGCACAGTAGAATCCCCCAGATGTAACTGGAAAATTAGAAAGAAGACATTAGAAAAGCCCATGACCCATGGCCAGCCCCAACACGGAGAAGTCATGACTCCAGTGACATTCAAAACTATAAAAATGTTAAAATTACTCAGAAATCTGTGTGAGAAGAGAAGCAAAGGGATTTCAAATTGTTGTTTGGTGAACATTTTAAAATGAATGAATATTCAAAATGAATATGAACAGCATTTAATAAATTAAAATACTCGTTAGAGGACATTAGCAACAACCTCTAACTACTATCAAAAATATTTGATTAATCATTTAACAAGTATTATGCTGGAATTGGTAATACTAAGTTAAGAATACTTGAAAATGAGTAGTATTTTAAGGGTAAGTCACAGTTTTGATGAAGCCAACCCTTCTTTTTAGGAATGTTGATCTTCTCTAAGAGATATCATTATAAGCTATAAAGCCTGGCAGAGTATTTAAATACTATTCAGTAACTGAAACTTAAAATTATTTTGTAGTAACTGCAACCAAGAATAAAGTCTTTAGCAATTTAGTTTGAAGGAGTTTATTTGGAAACAATGTCTCTTGTGTAAAAGACTAATCAAAACCATTAAGGAATAAATGGAAATTAGTTTTTATTTTCTATCAGAGGAGTCTCTTTCTATTTCTTAGCAAAATCTAGCTTAACTAAATTCATTCTAGAACAAATCAAAAGTATATTCACCATAGAAATATTAAGCCTTATTATTTACTATTTAGAGTGAGTATTATCATTAATTTGTTAGTTGGAGAATCACATTCTTTCCGAAATTTCTTATGGAGACTCCAAATTTATTTTTCTCCAGATTTTTGGATGTTGTTTTTGTTACAGTTACTATTGATATGCTGAAAGACAATGGCCAAAATGAACTTGCAGAGGAAAGGGTTTATTGTGTTTACACATCCTGAATTGCAGTCCACTGCAGGAAACCAAGACATGAGCTCAGACATGTCAGGAACCTGGAGTCATGAGCTGATGCACAGGCCATGGAGAAGTGATGCTTACTGACCTGTCTTCTGTGGCTTGCTCAGCCTGCTTTCTTACAGAACCCAAGAGCACTAGATCAGTGATGGCTCCACCCACAGTGAGCCAGGCTTTCCCCCATCAGTTACTAGTGAAGAAAATTCCCTACAAGCAGGGCCTGTGTATAGCATAGCTTATTGGAGTATTTTCTCATCTGAGTGCCCCTACTCTTAGACGGCTATAGTTGTTTGTTTTTCTTTTTAAATCAACTTGGCATAATATCAGGTAGCACAGATGTGAATTGGAAGAAGTGAAGTAGATAAAATATCTAACTTCAACACATTGTTGAGAATACCAGAAAGAAATAAGTTTGGTTCCTAAGTTAAAACTTCAAATAACTGTAACCTCTGAGCCAACAGGGTTTCTGTGACAACAGAAAACATGGCAGTCCCAAAAGTCAGAAGATAATAACTCTATTAGCATTACATTTTTCCCAGAACTTTTTTTCACAATTACTGTAAACTCGAGTTTCTGAAGTAATTTCAGACATAGTTCTAGGTTGCAGGCTTGGGTTTTACAAGATTTATTTTCTACCTTCTGGTAAAACGCAGACTAGCCATTGTGATCCCCATTATTCACCAGGTCTAGCATCACACTCATTTCAGAAACTGAGGTTATATAACATTATTTGCAGTAACTTGTCAGGTTTCTCTGTCTCTTTCTCCCTTTTTTTTTTCTTTAAATGCCTCAAAGTAGTGAGTCGAAGTATACAAAAATACCTACAAATGCAGATTCCAATATTTATTTCTTTTCAAATCCAGAAAAGAATGAAAGTACACCTTCTAAAAAATGCTGATAATGAAAACCTCTCCCTTATGAGCTTGCAATAAATGTATTAAAATAAAGCATGCAATCTGTGCTTGAAAAGGGCAGTCCTGTGCTTTGTGCAACCATCCCCTCCTACATTCTTCTGTACTATTTCTCTCAGCCTATCTACCCATCATGCTAAGCATCATAATTTGAAACTACAATGGGAAAACTTCTTTTTAATCCATACAAAAGTGGATGGAAGATTTGCGATGCCTCACAAGCATGAATGTGGTGGAAGATTTGGGTACCAGGAAAGGATACCTTTTCCTGTTGCCAACAGAACAGCTATGCATGATTCCTTCTTCCCTCCCCTTTATTTCTCTCATGCTTCCTTCATCGTGTACCTTCCTTCTCTCATTGTCTTTTCTCCTCTCCTTTCTTCTTTCCTTCCTTTTCCTCTTTGTTTCTTCCTTCCTTCATTCCTTCCTACCTTCCTTCCTTCCCTCCTTCATTTCTTCCCTCACTTCCTTCTTCTTTGCTTCCTTCTACTTTTCCTTTTCCTGGAGATAAGAATTACACTAAGTGGCATAAAATCTGTGCACCATAATCACAAATAACATGGATCTGAAGTCTGAATTCAGTAATTAGTATGCCAGTTAGGGATGTCCAATACTGGGACAGTTAAATTTACTAATTCAGGTTCCTTATCTGTAGACTAAGAATATCAATATATACGACAATATTGTTTTCAGGATTAAAGTAACAGTCATTTATCAGAAATTGAAACCACCAACTTCTTCATGACTCTTTGCCTCAGTCATTTTTCACAAACTAAAATTTTACCAAGGAGAGTAGAAAGCCATGTAGAAGTCATAAACTAGAGCTCTGCAGAAGAAACTGAGAAGACAAACACTTGGAAGAAAACAATTACTGAGCTTCATATGTTGATGAAAGTATGAAGCAGGTTAAACTATCCTAAACTTCATATAATGAAAACCACAACTCCTTTCTCTTCCTGAAGGTATAGATCAGATTAAAGTATCCTAAACTTCAGATAATGACAATTGTGTGTCTGTTCTCTTCCTGAAGGTCTGTATTGATGGCTTTGTATAATAGTAAAGTACTCTGTGTATCTTTTCCATGATTATTGCTTCTAGGAAAGTTTTAGTGTTTTCTGATGTAACATTATCTATTAGCCCATTTCCTTCCATTTTGATCTAGAAATATGGAACTAAATTATATTAAGAACTATTTTCATTGAGTCATTATAAAATTCATGGATTACATTATAGTGGATAAATGCATATAAAACCTCCCTCCTTCATGTGCAGAGAGAGACAGAAAGACAGAGAGATAGAGTGAGGCAGAGACAGAGAGACAGAGAGAAAGAGAAAGAGAGACAGAGATAAAGAGACAAAGACAGGGATCTATTCCCCACGTGTATACATAATGATGAAAGGTAGAATATGTTCTACTTATTCAATGCCCGAATATCACCTCCTTGCACAGGATTCCTCAAACAATTTACTATGCACAATCACTTTCTGCAAAGCATTGTAAATGGAATGGATCATAATTATGAAGACTTAACAATGAAACCACTCTCATAAGGGAGTTTTACTAATGTGTGCATACTCTGCACAAAAGTGTACTGTGACATTAACTGCAATGAAAATTAACACTGCTTGTGTCAAGGGAAACTACACATGCTGCAAAGGTTTGCATGTGAACCTTTTCCCACCAGCTCTTGAGGTTTCAAAGAAACAATATTTAGAAATTGTAGTTGCAGTCATCATGTTACATACTGGTAGTCATTTGTACTGAAAATTTAATCGTGACTGTATTCAAAAGTTAAAGACAAAGTTATTTGTTGGAGGAAATTTCAGCACACCATGATGCCTGAGGTCTACTACTGCTACTGCCTCGCTACTCTTGTCTGATTTACACTGAGAAAAGCAAAAGATATAACAGAAAGATACAAAAATTAGTAACAAGGCAAGAAAAAATACAGACACATATATATTCAGGAAGCACAAGGCATGTGCAGACAACAGGACTACAACCGTTTAAGAGATCGGTGCATCTAAGGAGGAATGGCAGAGATTGCCCTGGGAAGACTGCATTGTCATCAGCAATGTTGTCTTTAAAGCCACTCAAGGCTTAAGTATGGAAATGCAAATTAAGTCCAAGGAGATGAGCCTGGCTGGTAGACATGCTGTTCTCACATTAAAAGTAACCTCCAAGGAAAGTGGTCTACATGTTGCTAGTTTTGTAGGCAGATAGATTAGAGACTTGCATCAAGGTTCCAGATTGTTGAAGAAACCAGGAAATGTGCCACAGGACTGAATTCCGATGTGGATTTACTGAGTGGATCCTGTGTTAGTGGTTTGAATGAGAAATGAGCCTCAAAGGCTCTGATATTTGAATACTTAGTTCCCACTTATCTGTGCTGTCTGTAGAGGTTATGGGTGCTGTAGCCTTGATGGAGGAGATCCATCACTGGGTGTGGGGATGGGGTGGGCTTTTACAGTTCACAGCTTCACCTCACTTCCCAAATGATCTCCCTGCCACTCCTTAGCAAATGAAGATGTGATCTCCCTGCATTCTGCTTCAGCTGCCTTCCCTGATGCTTACTCCACCATTATGGACTTACTATCTTGATGTTTTTTTTATTAATAATTCCATTTGTTTACATCTCAAATGATATCCCACTTCCTGATTACCACTCCACAAGCCCCCCCCATACCACAACCTCCCTATCGTCCCTCCCCTTTACCCCTGAGAGTGCTCCCTCACCCACTATCTCCCACCCTACCCCTCCAGCATCCCCCTATGCTAGGGCATCAAACCTTCACAGAACCAAGGGCCTCCCCTCCCATTGATGTCAGAAAAGGCCATTCTCTGCTGTCTATGTCTCTGGAGCCATGGATCCCTTCCTGTACACTCCTTGGTTGGTGGCCTAGTCCCTGGGAGCACTGGGTGGTCCAGCCAGCTGATATTGTTCTTCCTGTGTTCTCTCTAGAATTGTAAGCCAAAATTAAACCTCCATAAACCTCTTTGGGCTGTGGTGTTTTACCACCACAACAAAAGAGGAACTGATTCATTTAGTGAGGTGTCAATGTGATACCCAAGTTTTACTGGAGAACTAAAGTTGTTGAAGGTGTATAGAGCATGAGTCATCTACCAAGGAAATTCCTAAGTATTAAGTGAAGCCACTCTAAGGAAGAGGCTGCTCTGGTATAGGTAGCCAGGCTGGAAGAGAGGGCTAAGCCTCTAAGAACCTACAGAGTATCACCATGAGCCCCAGATACTGGGCATGGAATTGCAAGATTTTATGTTCATCCTGTGAGTTTTGGTTTTGCTCCATCTTTCCCTGCTATATTCTCGTTCCTCTCCTGAAGTAGAGATGTTTTGTCATGCCACTGTGCATTGCAAGTGTGTAACTTATTGTCATTTTTTAATTACAGTCACTCATGTCTAGGAGATTGCCTTTAGTGCCAGTGAGATTTTGGACTTCATTGAACCTTGTTTGGACCATAAGAAACATTTTAATTTGGACTAAACACATTTTGCATTTTGAAATGGCAATGGAGTGTAATGTAATGCTATCCTAAAACACTGAATTAGTTGAAAACATATCCACTTTTTACAACTTGATAATATTGTGGGTCAGCAAATTATTCTTTAGCAATCTGAGCATTTTCAAAGTAGACTTACGAAATATTTTATTTTATATTAGTTGTTACTGTGAGCCTTTTCTGCTTATTTGATTCCAACTTTATGAATACAAGTATTTATTCCATCTCTGCTCTTAATGGAATATTTAAAAATATATTTTCCAAATACAGAGTTTCTAAAGCCACTTTCTATATTGACCAATTTTATGTCCCTCACAAAGATTTAAATGCAATTTTGTTTTTATTCTGCTGTGATTTGTTAAAACGCTTTTGCTTCAATGTGTCCCTTTTAGTATCGGTTTTATGTATGTCAAGGCATAAGTTAAACAATTTATTTTCTGTAAGTAGTTGGTAATTTTGCTAGGTTATGAAAAATATTTGAATATGTGTGTTTTGAACTATTTCATTAAGAAAAATAGTATTTTACTTCTTTATTTATTAAATCATTTGTGTGCATATGAGTATGTGTAAGCGCATAATTAACAGCATGTGCAGCAAAACCAGAAACAACCACAAAGAGTCTCTTTCCTCTGTGTAGATCCACAAGATTGAATCCAGGTCTCAGGCTTAGCAGTAAGTGACTTTACCTACTAAATCATTGTAGATTCCTTTACAAAAATATTAATTAATTAGTGTGTGTGTGTCTGTGTGTACGTGTGTGTGTACGTGTGTGCGTGCGTGTGTGTGTGTGTGTGTCTGTATGTGTGTGTGTGTGTGCACGCGTGTGCACGTGTGTATGTTTATATCTTTGTAGTACGGGTGAGGTTGGAGATATATGTACCGGTCATAGGACAATTCCTTCAACATTTTGAGTTCTGGAAAGTGAAGTCAGGTGATTAATTAGACTGGGCAGCCAGCCCTTTATTAGGCGTCTCACTAGCCCATTAAGTAATTAAATTTCTAAATTTATTTTTATATTATGCTTTTTACTTTTATATTCATTAACGTGATAACGTAACAAAGCTTTGTTTGGAATAAGATTTTATTGAATAAAATTCTACTTTGTGAGTTATCAGTCACTAACCATCCCTTCTGGGAAGAACTAGAAGAGTCATATTTAAAAGATCGCTAGTGGGTGGCATGTAACTCTGGATGGAAGGTGGGTTATAAAGAAAAGATTCGGTTTTACAAGGTTTCTCAGCACTGGGCCAACTGCAGTTTTCAGGACTACATTTAGTTCCATGATAATAGTCCCAAGGGAGCCTTTCCTCTTTCACTGCCTATTTTTCTAATGCCTTACCTTCACAAGTCTGTACTCAGCAAGGGGCCTCCAGTCAAGCTTTCAGTGGCTTGCCTGTTCTTCAGGCCTGGGTAAACTGTGATTGTTCTTCAGTTCATGCCTCCCCAGCGATTCTTCTCCAACCCCATGGGATTCTATGCAGTGGCTGCAGATTCGTGCTCAGCAAAAGACTCAAGGTGATACCAATCCAATTTCTAAACTGCCTTTGCTTGGGTCTCATGCCTTGTCTGTATACAAATTCCAGCTACTTTTGCCTCCCTGGGCCATGATTCTGTCCCCTCATCTCAGCAAGACTGTGTTCTCTGCAGGAGAGCCCTCTCTTGGATCACAGATGTCCAGAATGAGTCTGAAGGAGAAAAGCTAGAAAGTCAGTGTGTGGGAGCCTCATTCCCTTTTATCTTTGATAAACATTCGTAGTCTGTGTTTGCAGATCATGAACTCAGATACTCCCCCATCTATTTCTCATTGTTTTATAGCTGTGACTGCTTGGAGGATATGTAAGAAACAAAAGACCACTTCCTCTCTTAGCCAAAAGTTGAATTCTGAACTGCTTTTGTTTTTTGTTTTTTGTTTTTTTTTCAGGATATACTTTTGAACTGAAATAAAGCAAAAAGCAATTATCTGGATATACGTGTGATGCTATGGTAGCTGCAGAAAATGACTAATCCTTAATGAGTGATATTATGATAATAAAATATGTGACAGCATGCTCCAGTTTGCCTGTTGTAACCACAATTACCAAGAGATGGACTGCTGCACTTATGTGGAGGAGGAGAAATGATAGGAAATGTGTAGTTTTACTTTAAAGAGATGTCCATGGAGCCAAATTGTTTTATCTCTGTCTCTGCTCCCCTTGATGTATTCAAAGCTGACTTATAATATCTTTTCTTTTACTTGTATGTGAGGAAAGGGTGAGGAAGAAGAGCCCGTAAGAAAAGGAAGCCCTTGACAGCTTACAGCAATCATATCCATGAAAATCAAATGATTAAGCAGCAGGAGTGTGGATTCACAACTCAAGCCTTTGTGAAGCACCTGTACCACAAATTGCATAGTTACATAAAGTTAATATCCACTGTCTACTTCCCAGGTGGCAACTCATCACTCAGCTCCAATGGTTTTTGTGAAAACCAGTGATAATCATTGAGTAATGTTTACAATATTTTGCTTAAAATTTTTAATCTTCAGATACCATTGAAATGATAATGTCAGGGAATAATACAATAATATACTAAAAGGTCAGGCTGAAACTTAGATTTTTAGTTGATGATGATTTGTGTATTTTCCCATGATAGCATATTATATTCTGTATTAATCAATGTTCCCAACCTTTACTTCCGCGCAATCTTTGTGAGCCATTTGTTCTGTTAAACACAGACAGGATGTGGAGTCCACTTTCAGAAAGATATTTAGGTGAACCAATCCTGTGATAAACATAAAACAGATTGATGCTAGATAGTAATATCAGCATTCCATGTATATCATGCCTTTAGACTGTGGTGAGTATCATATAGAACACAAACAAGAAAGTGACAGTACTGAGACCTTACGTTGGCTTCTTTGGGAAGGAACATCTAAGCCAGGACAACATGAATTCCCAAATCTCAAGAGCTGGATCACCCAACTCTGAAAACCGGTCCTAGAAACTGTTCTTAGGTAGAATCAGGAAATAAAAACATCTACAATTGAATGATCCTCGGTGTATTTGATGAATGAGAAGTCCAGCACTGTGAGACTATAACTAATGGAGATAATAGTGTGAGTTGAGGAAGCATAATTAAAACAGACACAAATACAAAAAAGACATCCCTTGAAGGCTACAGACAGTTGCTTAGTTTTTATCTGTAAGTATCTAGAAGTAATAGAAGTGATTAAGCAAGAAAAGCCACGTTTATAAAGAAAATTACAGGTCCATACATAGATGGTGAATCCAATACATTACAGGGTATTGATAAAATCATACCGTTGTCTATGAAAGGAGTGAAAGCGATAGGAAACAATAAATGAAGAAGGGCCTGCATACAATACGCCAACTTTTATCATGGTTGCACCAAGATCACAAATATTTACTCACACATGAACATGTGCTGACATGGAAAGAGGTTATAGAAGAAAGTTTGTATGTTAAAAATCAAGTTTTCTAAAAAAATAACTAGACTAGGTTAGAAATCACTTAGTTGGAATTGAGATTTCTCATCACTTGATACTGTTTTGATAAGAAAGATGGTAATCTTTTTTAATAACTATAGAGCAAAAACAAATGAAGTCAACTGGGAATATGGCTTAGTGGTAGAGATCTTATGTAGAATGCATAAGGTTTGTACTTTGAGAACTGAAAAAATCCTACAAAAATACAAGCATTTTATAAGCAAAAAGAAATATTGAAAAATTTGAAATCAATAAGACTAAGATCCACTGCATTTCAGAGACTAAGCCACTCATTCAAAAATTTTCATTAGTCTAGAACTTCATTACTACATGAATTGCACACTCATACATACACATATACACACACTTGTGTATTAGGATGAGCAAGAGAACTTGTGTCAGTGATAAAATCCTAAAATTTAACACAAGAGAAAACATACAGTTGTGTTTTAAGTTCAAATTCATATTAGAAATTGTTCTTTGGTCATGAATCCATGTCAGTTTTCATCTCTAATACTTTCTCAAGTTTTGTTCATTGAAAAAGTCATGAAGAATAGCCATTAATGTTACTAGAACCCAGGAGACTTAAAATCATGTCTTCCTTAGAGTTTACTAGAGTTTTTATAAAAATTGCCTGTTTGAGGTTGTGAACAAATGAATGTATCAATCCTAAGAGAAGTTCTAGAAGTATGTATGTCATAACAGTACAATCAGGCTACAACTTGTAATTGGTCATCAGAACAAAGATGAGAAATAATAGTAATATCTGCAATAGATTTAAGTTTAAAATATATTAAAGTATCTGCTTTCATAATTTTACCATATATATTATATATTATACAGTATTATATATAATAGCACATCTATAAATATGTTAATTTACTTGAAAGAGGCTAAGAAAATAATCAATTTACTAAAATTTGTGATTAATAAGCAAAACATCTCGTTGAGTCTGTATTTCCTATGCAAACTCACCTCAACATTAACAACAAACTACTAACTCTAGCAAATGATTAAAAAAATTATCGTGAAAATTGAATATTACCACCTTGCTACTTTAATAATATAATTAATTCAGGCAACAAATTTCAGTGAAATTTGAAGCATTATTATGACTGCAGCCTATTGACAACCCATTAACCTGTGGATCAGTTTAAAAATACCAAAAGGATGATAATTGCATAAGAAAGGGAAAGAAACACTGTGAAAAAGTAAGGCCCAAGGGCATGGGCAGGAGAAGAGAAGGAAGGAATACGTAGTTGTTGGTATGTTACCCTAGTCAGGTCTCATTACAGGAACTGAACTGATAGAAGGAACACTTATTAGAAAGGGGATTTAATAGATTGTTGTAAGAGATACTTGCTGGGTAGTTCAACAATGCCTATCTTCACCATGGAATGGTTGAGAGTCTGGAAGCTGCTGTTCAGTCCACAAGGATAGAGTCCTCAGCATTCCAATCTAGAGATGAAGGGTTAGAGGATTTCCAGACATCCGCTGGTTATCAGTCCACTTTGGAAGGCTGAAGCAAGTCAGAGTGAATGCCTATGAAGAATGACAGCAACAAAAACAGCCACTGTGTAGACATACTCCCTAATTGCTAATTGGGAAAGGCAGGCAAGCTTTGCACAACAACCTTTCTCTTACAACCTCTGCAAAAGACATTCCCCACTCTCGGGGACAGTCTTCCCTGATAAGGTACTCTACCCAGGAAGCACCCTCACAAGTCAGTCCGGAGATGTGTCTCATAGCTGATTCAGATCCAATCAGGAAGTTAAGAAATATTGACAGTCATAACTAGGTGATACACACACCACTGTAAACTATTCTTGCCCCAATGTGAACTTGATTCTGAAATAGTTCAGAACATAGCAATCAAGTTTCATAAAGCATGAGTCAAAGGTAAATCTTAGAAGGGCAAAAAGCTTGAAGACATACAATTCAAAAATTCCAAATGATCAAATGACAAATCTCTTCCAGAGATAAACTTGAAGAAAAATAAAAAAAATTAATAAAACTAATGATAAGATGTGTAGAAAATCTTCAAAGAAATAAATGTATGAAATATCTAAAACTTCAAAATAATACATTAACACTGCCATAGAAATTTGAATACTGAGTAGTTTGCTTCAATAGAATCGTTAGAAACATTATTTCTCAGTAAGATAATAAAATCTTTACAGATAAGTAGTATTGTGGTTGCAGTTTACCTCAGAGTATGTACAGGTGTGCTAGAGCCAGTGAAGATATATTTAAACAACTGAGAATCTGTCAACCTGGCAGGTGGTTGGCAACGCAAAGATTCATGGCACTATTTGTACTAATTTTTAGCATGTTTGGAATTTTCTATAATGGCATTTTGAAAAGAAACAAATGGTATAAATAATGAACATCTTGCTTTTATTAAGAAGGTTTCTGAAGTGGAGGCAGGAAGTTCAGCTAAGAGTTCACTGCTGTGAGGCAGGAAAGGAGCAAGTTAGATATGAAGCAAGTGTCATTTTAGAGGTTGAGACATCTATACTTTCCTTGATTGGATTCCAATTTGCATGAAATGAACCATCAAAAATGTTTCTCAGTATGAATGGTTCCTGTGAAACATATAAAATATAGGGCATTTAGACTGGGAGGAGGAGGAGAAAAGGGAAGCCACATAGAATCACTGGTACATATAAAGGAATGGCAAAGTCATTCTGGAGAACAACATGGAGTTTCCTTGGATGTCTGGAAAGAGAAGTGGGATGTGACAGCCACCCCTGGACTGGGTCATATCTAACAGAAATAAAGCCAGTGTTGAGCAGACATCACTCCCTTATTTACTGCAGCATTCATTATAATAACCAAATGGAGAAAACGGAAGGGTTCAACTAGAAATAATGGATAATGAAAATGTGTTGCTTACTGGAATACTATTCAGCCATATAAAGAACCAAATCCTTTCACTTGAAGCATGATGCAACTGAAGAAAAGTATTTTGAATAAAACTATCCAGGCATAAGTTGTCTCCTTACACAAACTCACATGGACTCTAAAGTATTTAATTTCATAAAGCAGTGAACAACAGAGGCTGGGAAGTAATGTTTAAAGATGAGCAGATGGAGTGAGGGTTAAAAGTTGATGATAGCAACTTTTTAGATGGGAATAAAAGACTCCATGAGCACATTGGTTATATGAATGTGCCCAGTGTTTTAAAAAATAGGAAGAAACTTGAATATTTTTAATCGTAAGAAAATTTAAGTTTTTATAGAAACAGATGTTTAATGTATCGAGTCTTTACATGGTATCCACAACTATGAACAATTTTATTAGGTTGCATATTAGTTTAAATTAGTACACAAAGAGAAACAGCTCTGGAATGCCTGCTGTGGATCTGGGAGATAGTATTATCTATTTGCGAAACTGAAAAGACTTAAAAGTGGCCAATAATCACATGGAAATATAACGTGAGTCAGAACCATGACCTCTGTTTCCAGGGTTATACATTGAAAACATCTATGACATTCCCCAATGAAGACAGCACAACAGGAGAAGTCAGTCCAGAGATGCACATTCAGCTTCCAGTAATGTGAACATGGAGTGTTTGCAGAGAGCTGCATGAGAACCCATCCAGACATGATGGAACCATGGAGAAGAGCTGGAAGTGCCCGTAGGAGCAAAGCTTCAGACAACAAAGAGAGTGTGCAGCACAAAGGAAGCAGAGGACAGACAGCTGGTCTGCAAAGTGAAAGGTAGAAATGAATTTCAGTTCTCCATCTTTAGAAGCATCTTCTTAATAACTCAGAAGTCAGAATTCACAGAAGTTATCCTAACAAGTGATTTACTGATAAGCAAATGAGCCCAGGGCCCCTTCAGAATCAACCTGCAAATGTAGCACCCAGCTACTGACGCCTGGTAAATTGTGCAAATGCCAAGATGCTGATTACAAATGGAAACCAACAAAGAGAAAAGCAAAAAAAAAAAAAAAAAGTCTGGAACATGACCAGTAATGCTTATAATTCCATAGCTTAACAACAAAGTCGAATACCTTAGAACTCGTTCCCATTGGGGTAAATATAAATTTTCAGTCAACTACCAGTTTACACCAATAGGGAGGCACTGCGTAGTGAGCTTCCCTAGATTTTCTTGAATTCAGTGAGAACTGATTAACCCATTTAGATGAAGCTAAACCTATCTTTACATAGAGCTAATTATGTACTAATGCATACATTCAGTAATGCCATGAGGCTGTCCATCTGCAAACTGCCAGAAATAAGCTGCCCAAATTCAGAGAAGAACTTATTTTAAGGCTGAAAAATGACACGGATTTAAAGCTTGCTTTTGCTGATTTGATAAACTGTAAGTTGAAACAATTA
The DNA here is from genome assembly GCA_019843965.1 of Rhynchomys soricoides. Lineage (NCBI taxonomy): Eukaryota > Metazoa > Chordata > Mammalia > Rodentia > Muridae > Rhynchomys > Rhynchomys soricoides. Next base: position 6,793,727 of record JADRCH010000081.1, on the reverse strand, counting down.
CATTAATGTAGCCCATGTTAAAGCCAATGATTTTTTTTTTCTAAAAAGAAAGTGAAGGAAAAAGTAATTGCGTTTAACTTCACATGTTAGCACAATAAGAATATTTTATATGCTATTTTCTCAGACTGCCTTAGAATTGCTACCTTAGAAAATCATGAGCAGAAAGGAAGTAGCCGCTAGCCTCATCTCAGTAAGTAGATGCTTCCAGAATGGTCTTTAAGGAAGGCATGTTATTTTTAAGTGGTTTTCTGAGGTCATCATTTTATCTACTGTAGGTAAAAATATCAACGGAGAATGGGTATAGTTCAAAAGCTGGAGGGGCAATTGATCCATTTGAGTGATTTAAATAGGCAGAAGACCTATGCTGAAGCAAGAGAAGAGTAATCCTTGAGGAATCCAGGACATGAGGAAAGGGGTAGCTTTACAAAGCATGACACAAAATAGTTAGAAAACCTTGAGCTTTTTCCAAGAGAATTCTGTGACAAAAAGGCCTTACCCAAACAGTCAAGGGACTGAGGAAGATCAGTAGCCAGAGTCAAACCCATAGCCTTTCTGAGGAACCAGAACAGATAATCTCATTTTCCGTCCTCTGTTATATCCTCCTGGACCAGATCTCTTGTCCTTTCCTAGAGTTTCCAAAAGGTGGAAATAGAGTTTTAGTCTTGAATTAATTAAAGGAGTCTCTACTTGATACTACCACAGCCACTAAGAATTAAGTACATCACATATCCTGTGCTTCTAATTTATATATTAGTGAATCCAGGCTTAATAAATTTTTAAAGACTTGATTTTTTTTCTCAGAAGCACTGGGGAGGGGTATGTGGTAAAGAAAGGACCAGGAAATGAGGCAACATTTGGAAAGTAAAGAAGTGAAGCAATTAAAAGACAAACAAGAAAAAAATCAATGTGGAGTTCTCTAACCTGGATCTAGTACTAGTTTTCTTTTTAAAAAATTTTTTGATAGTACATTATTTATACCAGGCTAGCCTCAAATATGCTATAACGCTGATTATTACATCCTCTACATATCTCTGGTTGATGTGATTTACAGTGAGCGAAATCAAGCTTGGGCATTTGAGGATGCTAGGCAAATCCTTTACCAACTGATCTACAGACCCAGCAATAAACTATTTTCATACACATTATGCATTTCTTTCATTACATTTGACAAATAAAACGTGCAGCCATAAGTAGAGGAATGGGAAGTCATTGAAATTTTGCAAATGATATAGTTTTGAGTAACACAAAAATGAAATCGAATATTTTTTCATTATTATAAGATAACATTCATGGAAAATTGGGTTTTAAAAAGGTATACAAATAAAAATAGGATGTATTTTTTAGTTTGAATAAAATTGATACAATTTAAGAAACAAAAATTTGCCAACATAAAGTAACTCAGCATTGCTTCACAAACTGAATTGGATAATAAGATTTAAAAAGTCAGAAAATACATGAGCTTAAATAGTCTATAGTATAAAGTAAATAGATTGGAGTAGAAAACAAAATGGTTTTGAATGTCTGCAGTCAATCCAAACTATTCTGGATATTTAATTATACTTACGTTGTTTCGGCTTAGACATTTTTTACATAGTAGGATGCTTAACAATTCAAGACCCTGGGTGATATGTGGCAAGATATGTCCAATATTCATAACGAAAGCCATCTAGTTTTAAAATGAAAATACTGCTAAGGGGCTGCCGTTGCTTTCCAGCACACTCTTTGGATGGGTGGGGCTGTGATGGCTGCCAAGAGGATAATGCGTTTCCAGGACATTCAACCTCAAACAGAACGGAGACTGAGAGATCAATACGAAAACAATTCTTTTAAAAACGCCATCACGAACCTCACGTGGAAGTAAAAAACGACTCAGAGTGCAGCTTCCAGAGCAGCCTAGTATTGTTAAATTGCAGATAATCTGGGTGAGGCCTTTAGTGCCCTAATGCTCCTGCTGCACACAAGTGTGAAGAGAGAGGGTGCTGGTGCATTAGAGACCTTTCTCCTCTAACTGAATGGGAGCTCATTTGGCTTCATCTCCTGATCCAGCTTTGCTTGTAGGACACTGTTTTGCTTTTTCAGATAAATCCCTAAAACAGCCCTGAGCAAACATGGTCTCCATCAGGGTTCTCATTTCTATAGGAGACAATGTTTTTCTTTTGGACATCATCTTGGCATTGGGGGTTCTCTTCACCACCCAAGCAATCCTTTCTATACATCATAAATAATGAAAAAAGCTTACAAAAACAAAGGCTTCAATGTGATGAAATGATTTTTTCTTTCTGTTTTGTGTACTGAACACATAGTGAAATATAAAACTCCAGATTTGTAGGCAAACATATACTGACTGAAAGTCTCATTGCCTGCAAAATCTATTGTTCTTTTCTAACTTGCAATTATGCATACTTCAAAATTGTACCCTTCACTAAATTTAAAGTTTACTAAGAAGTAACTCTCTATAAACTCTTTAGTTCAATTATAAATAATGAGGGGGAGAGAAGGAGAAAAGTGGAAACCCAGAACCAACATAACTATCAGTTCTCTGGGGAACAAGCAATTAAACTCTATTAAAATTAAAAAGCCCTAGTAATGCAATGGCAAGACCTGATACCTGTGTTCCTAATAAATGGTCTTTGAGATATGCTGTTCAAAATAAATTAAAGGTGGAAAGTATATTATGCAGTATGCTAAATACTTTAGACATTATTATTAGAAATTCCATATGAGTTAGTAGCATCTAAGAAACCATGTATGCAGCAATTCAATGCATGCCTTTGCAAAATGTATGTAAAACACCATAGTCACAATAAATTGATGTTCAATTTGTTCTGTGTACTCTCTCCAGTTTTTTCCATTAACTTATTTATTCAGTTCATTACATCCTGAGCATAGCCACCATCCCTCCTCTCTTCCCAGTCCCACCCTCAAAATATCTAAGAAGCCCACCATGGGTACCAACCCAGTCTGGCACATCAAGTTGCAGCGAGGCTGAGAATATTCTCTCCCAACGATGCCAGTCAAGACATCCTAGCTAGAGGAAGGAGATCCAAAGGCAAGCAATGGAGTCAGAGACAGTCCCCCACTCCAACTGTTAAGAGATCCACATGAAGAATAAGCTGCACCTCTGTTGCATATATGTAGGGAGCCTAGGTCCAGCCAATGCATGTTCTTTGGTTGATGGGGGTTCTCTGTGAGCCCCATTTGGCCCAGGTTAGTTGAATCTCTCGTTCTTATTGTAGGGTCCTTGATAACCTCCAGCTCCCTCAGTCTTTCCCTCAACTCACAAGACCTACTGTTTGGTTACAGGCCTCTGCATCTCTTTCCATCAGCTGCTGGATGAAGCCTCTCAAATGACAGTTATGCTGGGCTTCTGTCTACAAGATGGTAAGAGTACAAACTTGTACAACAACTTTGGAAATCAACTCAGCAGTCTCTCAGAATGTTGGGACTAGACCTACCTCAAGACCCAGCTATACCATTCCAGGGCATATACGCAAAAGATGTTCTATCATACCACAAGGACACTTTCTCAACTCTGTTCATATTAGCTTTATTCATATTAGCCAGAAACTGCAAACAACCTAGATGTCCCTCAACTAAAGAATAGATAAAGAAAATGTGATACATTTACACAATGGAATGCTACTTGGCTATTAAAAACAAAGACATCATGAACTTTGCAGGCAAATGGATGGATCTTGGGAATATCATCTTGAGTGAAGTAACCCAGACACAGAAAGACACACATGGTATATATATATTCATTTATAAGTGGATATTAGTTGTAAAGTACAGGATAAGCATGCTACAATCCACAGATTCAAAGAAGCTAAGTAACAAGGAGGGCCCAAAAGAAGATGCTTGAATCTCGTTCAGAAGGGGGAATAAAATAGATGGAGAAAGAGGATAAAGGGAGGGAACTGGGTGGTAAATGGAGTGGGGACACGACAGCAGGGATCTGGTATGATGAGAACAGGAATGGGAAAGGGGTTAAGAGTGAATGGAAATAAGTCAGGTTGGGCATCTCTGGTACAAGCTGGAGTCTATAGGGTTGACCCTAGCTGAGATTCCTAGCAGCTAGGGATATGTCAACTGAAGTTGGCATCTCCTGCAGCCAGGCAGGACTTCCAGTGGAGTGGGGGTAGGACACTAACCTCCCCACAAAAACAAAATTCTACCTGCCTACAAGATGCACAGAGATAAAGATGGAGCAGAGATTGAAGGAGTGGCCATCCAATGACTGGCCCAAGTTAAGACCCATACCATAGGGGGGATCCAACCCCTGACAGTATTAATGACAGACTCTCCAGTTTTGATGGTTTTTAATACATTGGTTGCTACAAAAACATTAAATCATAAACACAGGTTAATAATGAAACTATACAAAATTGGAAAATGAAAACAATAAATATTTATTAAGACATAGAAGTCAATATAAAAAAAATATTTCACAAAGAAATAATAAACTCAAGAGAAGTTTGTCTGGTGGCTTCCAAAGTCAAGACAATGAAATGAGTATAAACATGGGCACAAGGTAGGTTATGTACAATTAGAAAGGTATTAGACACAGGGGGAGGGTTTCAAAATGTCTTTAGAACTTTAATATATTTTAAAAGGTTTTAAAGAAATTGTAGGAAATTTCAAAATTGGAAGTAAGATTATAAACTAAAAAAAATGGGAGCCCAAATTGGATCCTAAGGCCTCACTTTGAAATGCTTATAAAGCAATGATGTTTTATGTGCTTGGGCGTATGAATAAATAAAAATGTGAGTCACATATGATCTCTGCTGCCAAACATGTATATATTGAAACATATAGAATCATATTTTACGTGCACTTAGGCTAGGAGGATAAATGAAGGTGAAGTTGAGGCATTCCATGAGTTGTATAGTCACAGATTCTATCTAGCCTCTTAGGGTGAAAATAATAATAATAATAATAATAATAATAATAATAATAATAATAATAA
>JADRCH010000081.1:6753600-6788751 GCA_019843965.1 Rhynchomys soricoides | reverse complement strand
AATAATAATAATAATAATAATAATAATAATAATAATAATAATAATAATAAAGTACATCTATACCAAATGCATATTTTCCTTTTTGTCAATATTCTTTGAATAATAGAGTGTGACAGTGACTTTCTTAGTTGTTACAACTGAAGTGATTGGAGAATATCACAAGATCTATGGATAGACTGCAGCATCCATTGTAGGATGCAGATCTTGAAATTCATCAAGGAGAACCTGAAACCAATTCCCTACCAACACTGAGAGATGTTTTTAAGCTGTTTTTCACTCATTTAAAGTGCCAAATAAGCCATGTCTGAAGCCCACTGATCATGCACAATAGGCCTCAAGCAAACCACTTATCATGTGTAAATATACTAAAATTTACTATACATGTGAAAAAACATATTACCAGAAATGTCCTCAGTGAGAATCATATTACTAACACTGATCTATACTCAGTGTTAGTGACAATTAGCCACCCTTGCATAAGAGGCCTGGAACTTTAGCTGACTTGTGTGCTTGTTGAGAAAATGGTGTTGTCAGTCTCTGTGAATTCATAGGCCCCTCAACATTGTTGTGTCTAGAAAATGCTTTTTCTTCTGAGTCATCTACCTGTAACATTTACAGTCATTTTGCCTCCTCTTGCAGAGAGATGCCTGAGTCTTGAGGGAAGTGCTATGATAATGACATCCCAGTCAGGAATGAAGAAATATGGTAAATTTATGAGTTTGTTAGATTTCTTAAAGAAGCATGGGCAACTGCAAAGAAGCTACATCAGTGGGAAGCCTCATCCCCAGAACGGTTGTCTCATGGGTCGCTGCAACACTGCAAAGTCCCTAATCCCAGTCATCCTTATACATCTTATATACTCCAGGCACACCAAGACCATAAATTACGAGTATCACCACCAGGATTTAGACTCCTGTTGGTCCTCTGCTTTTGCAAACTCCATGGAAAGACAAAATCATCATAACTGAAAATATCATCAAGGGATTGCATAATAGAGAACAACACATTTCTCAATTGTTGAGAGTTGGCAATGACCAAGACTATCATATGATTCTAGGAATATGTCATATTATATCTAAAGCCAGGACCAAGCAGTTTTCTTAAGGGACATCTTATTCTTCAGATGATTGGCATGCTCATTTGGATGAAATCTTATATGAGGGAACAATAATATGCCCTTGTTTTTCCTCAGAAAGCCTTCAGCTATGGGACTAGGAAGGTGAACTCAGTAAAATGTTTGATGCAGAACCACGAAGACGTAAGTACAGACTCCCTGGGTTCATATAAAAAGTTTGTTACAAATGCATGACATTGCAATAAATCCCAACCAATGACCTCCAAGGGAGATGACATTAGTGCCATCTCCAGTTCTAATTCTCTCACAAGTAAATTTTTGATAGGTAGAGAAGGTCTGAAAACAGGAGGATCCCTTGGCCTAGTTGGAAGACAGTGTAGTTGAAGTAGTGAGCTCTAGGTTTAGAGAGAGATCCTGGATGCAAAATTATGACAGAAGATAATTGAAGACGTCATCTAAAACCGACTTCTGACCTTAACAGGCAAACAGATATTTGTAACTGCTCACCTGCATTCACATAAACACATACATGCAAATGTGTACAGGTATGTATATCATATATACACAAACATAATATGATAATAAAATAATGAAAGTCTCCATTAGAAAGTAATTCTATGACCTTCTGGGCAGTTCAGGATGCTGTATCATTATTAGAGTAGGAGATGTTTCTCAGATTGCATCGACAGTCTTTCCACTATTAATGGGGTCTTCTTGGTGTGCAAATCTTGCTGTGCAAACTAAGGATTTACTGGCTACTGGTTGTAAGGATAGTATTGTGGGTAGCCCTGGGGCTTTTGTATTCTAATTCTGCCTTCCTGGGAGGGGCTTCAGAGATGGAGTGAGTTACACCTGTGACTCCTTTGAACCAATCCCCTAATGAATAAAAGAGCCAATCTAAGGCACCTAAGGAGGCACCCTAATGAATAAAAGAGCCAATCTAAGGCACCTAAGGAGGGACATCCATGTGGAAGAAAGGAGGAGAGGGAAAGAGGTGCCTTTTGGAATAGAGAAAGCAGATAGGTAAGATGTAGCTAGTAGAGTCTCCTGGTATCATGGCAGATCTGCAAGGATTTGCCACCAGAAGAATCTGACTTTCATAAGATTTACAAGATTAGGTTTTCGTTGATGCGCCCAGAGACTGAGTCATTGTTTCTGAACTGAGTTTGTCTTTCATTTTCCTTCATATGGCAGCTCGTCTGGGTTTCAGAGAGAAAGGTACAGTGGCAAAGTGTGGTTTGGCCTGATGTGCACCACAGAGGCCGTGGGGTTATTGAAGCATGGGGCTGGAGTGGTAGGGACCCACCAGTGGAAACCTAGTGAGCTGGCTGGAGAGACCGTGGAGCTCTGAGTCAGAGCCCTCCAGGGTTGAGAGAACCAGGGCATAGCGGGGGAACATGTGACATTTTCCTTCATTTTTAAATATTTCACGCTACAGGATAGTGTTCATTCCTGGTAAGCTCCAGACCTGCTAATATCCAACTATTCGATTAGTGTTGAGACAAGGCTACCTACATCTATGAGAGATAGAAGTGACTGAAATCTCAACTGAGAGTCTCAAGACTTCCCTCCCTCCAAGTCAATAATTCCCATCATCATAAGTCTATCAGCTATGTTCTCTGGCCTATTTTCTTGGCAGGACTGCAGGCAAAGATATTTTCTAAGTAAACACTCTCTACTTCATTGTGTTGATGGTGGGATCCCCATACAAAATGGCTACATCACAGGATCTTGCCCAGGGTGTGATATCTGAAGATTCTATCATCCAAAATCACAAGCTTTCTAATTGAAGCTATTAAAATATTAAGTGATTTATCTGTAGCCTGTAGGTTATTAACCCAAACATTTATGTATAATTTATGTTTAATGCTCTGGTTATTGTAAAGCCAAGGCAAAGGCAATCAAATAAATAGCTTCAAGAATCCATGGGTCTTATCTCTTGTATTATAGGACATCAGTAATGTATCTTACAAAGTGTGAAAAAGTGACCCCTGTTTAGGTGTTGAGGAATCTGCTCATTAAGTAACTTTGAATGTTTACTCTATTTTTTACATTAAAGACTTAAAAGAACTAAAAAGATGCTGCTAATTATGCTGCATAAATCCTTATCTGTGTTCAGTAAGTATTTATATTAAATTTAAAAATAAATGAAACAATTCTAGATAATAATTTTAATGTGCTTCTAAGGAGACCGTTCTAGGTTACTCTGTTGTTATAAAAAGCACTGTCCAAAACAAAATCAGGGAAGGGAGCTGATTATTTAGCCTACACTTCAATTTCAGGATACATCAGTGAGGAAATTCAGGTCAGGAAATGAGCAGAAACATGAAAGAATGCTGCTTACCTACTTGCTTCCCTTGGCTTTTTCAGCTGCTTTTCTTAAAGAGCCAAGGGCAATCTGCATAGAGATGGCACTGCCTACTGTAGGTTGGACACTCCCACATAAATTAACAACTAAGAAAATACTGTAAAGACATATCAATTGGCCAACCCAATAGTAATATAACCCTTAGCTGAAGTTTTATCTACCAATGTGTGTCAAGTTGACAGTCAATATTAGCCATCCCAGAGAAGAATGCATTTTTAAGACTGAGTACCTAGTTATTATTTTTAATTTGAAAAAATAAGCCCAAATGTCTAGTTATATCTTGCTCAATCACATTGGTAATGTCAAGGATAAAAGGGGGTTAAACAGTATTAGAAAAATTGCCAGAGGGTGAAATATTTGGAAAACTGAAAATCGCTTTATCTTTGTCCTTTTCTAAAAGTAATTTTTCTCCCTTGGGAAAACTGTTTGTTGTTGTTTTCTGTCCTGTCACAAAGTGGCTTCTGTGCACTCTGCAATCCCCAATAATGCCAGCAGCGTGATCGCCAAGGGGCATAACTTTGATTCTATCTGTGTCTAATTTCTTCACCAGTCAATTGTTGATATGTAGAGGGCCTGAGTTTTAATAACACAGGGGTATAGAGACAGAAACGTTATACAGACTTCCAGGAGAAGCAAAAAATACTAAGACAGATCTAGATAGTTCCTTGTGGTTGAGTCTATCCTACTCCATCCCTGCTGTCACACTTTAACTGATATCCCAAGCCTACATTATGTTTAAGGACAATTAAATGGCTAACAGCATATTGTTCTATCCACCTTTGCGATTTCTGTATAACCTTTTAGATTTTATTTAGGATGTGTTCTCAGAATCTTAAGGTTGAAGAATGATCTACTTTCTGGGGTGGCTCATGAATGTACTTTTGATACTCAACATTTGTGGGTGCTGTGGGGTTTACAAAGTAAAGACAGTAAAATCAGGGTAAGTTCTACATGATAATGCAAGTTGCAAGAGTATTTATCCATGGTGACTGAGCCACTCTCAATTTCTCAGTCCAAAATATTTGTCCTTAAAAAAAATGTGAAGTGTTTTTTTGTGAAGTGTTTAAAGGTGTAAAATTTAAATTTACAAGTTTTCACATCCTTTGAACTCACATTAACTTAAATTATTAATGCTTTTATAAACTTGTATATTATTTGATTGAATTTTTTGGTCTTGTTTTCATCCAATTGCTATCAAACTCCTTTGGAGAGCAAGCATTATTTACAATCCATCTTGCCCCAAGTACACAGCAGGAATCTTTGCACATACTAAATATTCAATAAGTATGTACTAAATGGATTGTTTTAGAAAAACAAATGACAAACATTTGTAATTTTTTTCTAAAAACAAGAATTTGAATATCATATGATTATTTTAAGAATGTCTAAACACATTTTTTTTTAAAGGACAAAGCACTTTCTTTTTCTTTTTGTTCCTGATCTTTATGGAGGGTGTGAGGTGTAATATTCTATTTATGTAACGTTCTATTTTTGCTCCAATACTAGAAATCATGTAAGAATGATTTGTAATTTTCTGTTCAATGAATTTGTTTTTCTCAAAATGTATATGCTGAAGTCTACATCTCCAGTGAGTTGGTATTTGGAAGTGAGGCCTTAGGAAATAATTAAGGAAACTGATTAGTGGCCTTACAAGAAGAGCTAAAAGATTAATGGATTAATGTTTAAATGGACTAAATCCTCTAATCAAAAGACATAGCAGGATTGCTTAAAATAAATAGAACTAATATGTGCTACCTACAGGTAACTCCTGTAGACTGAAAGTGAAGGAATGAAAGAAGATATGTTGCAGAAATGGATTTGAAAATTAGCAGGGATAGCTGGGCAATACTTACTTATTTATGCATAATAGATTTTAATGAAGATATTGATATGGTAAATGGAATCAAGATAATTTTACGATTGTCAATACAAATTTCTTCAGCTTTGAAGCAAGCATATTTATATAAAGCAAAGATTAAGAGAATCAAAAAAGGAAAAAAGACATTTACATGGTAATGATTGGGAATGTGTCCTCCCACAAGAGTTGTCGGAACATCTGTATGAAGTATGCAGAAGGGAATATTTGATTTGATAAAAGCAAGGGGAGTGCACTTATCATACACCAGATCTGCCAAACAGCCTAGAATATGCTCTCTCCTTCCAGTCCTGCTCACTGGTGCTCCTACTCTGTTCACATAACTATTTACATATTTTTTTTAACAAAATAGGCTAATGTAATGTTCAAAAACAAATGTTCCTCCACATTTGACTCAAGAAACTTCACTTCCAATTCCGAAGCAGGCTCTGCTTCTGTACGTGCTATCCCGACTAGTTAGAAGACTGAAGAAATCTGTAAGACAGTTTCTCTCTCGTTGTGATAAGACATCAGAGAAAAGAAACATCAAGAAGAAAAATGGCTTCTTGTCTCCTGGCTTCTTGGGGTTAACTGCTCAGTTGATTGGTTCTTCTGTTTTGGGTCCTATCCTATGGTGAGGCAAGAAGTAGGTGGTGAAGTAAAGCTGTTTGCCTCATGGGGGTTGGAAAGAAAGCATAAATATTGAGTAAACCATAAATCAAAAGAGAGAGAAGGAGAGGAGTGGGGATAGTAATCTCGTTTGGGTCATGCCTCTAACAACGTAACTTCCTTTCCCTAGGTTCTACAACATCCTGGGAGCACCATAGAATGGTAGCAAGGTTCCTTTACCCAGGGGCCTTTGTGGGATATTTGGAATGGGTACCATCACAGTAATAGAATAGTATCTAGTACTCTCCTCTCAGAAGGAACGTTTGTCAAGATTCCTAAGTAAGTAAACATGAAAATCACGGACATGTAAGGGTCTCATTAGGGGTAATCAATAAAATGAATTGTCTTCTATTCAGTGGTCCACAGTCAAACACCAATGATCAATGGAATCAGTGTTACCAAGAAATAAATAGTAAAAGTATGACAAAGCCAGAAAAACAACTATTATAAAATAAAATTATAAGAAACAGTCTGGCTTATTCAGGGACTTTCAGACTCCATTTTCATTTATTTAATTTCTTGGCAATTCAGATTCAGTTTTTCTTCTCTCTTTCAGATCTGTGTACATAATAATGAGAAAAGCAAGCAGAACATCTTTACTAATTCTAATCAGTAAATTCAAGCAGTCATTCATGACTTTAGGTGAGCTGGAAATGTCACTTAAATTATACAACAAGCCAACATAGTAAAATATGGAAAACAGGTAACAAACAAATCAATAAACTTAGTACTTCATACTTAATAAATCTCACAGTGATGTTTTTGTCCCATGATAACATTATTTAAAAACTTACATTAGTTTAAAAATCTAGTATCCATATTAATTCTTAAATGTGTCAATTTTTTTCTCAATGGTATGTTCTCTGATATTTTTAATTTCTTAAACACCTTGGAAACAGTATAGCTGATCTTACTGAAGCAGATGCCTCTAGCTGTAGGCAAGGGCAGGGAGTTGCAGGATAACTTCTCAATGGGGTTTGATTGCATATATATATATATATATATATATATACACATATACATACATATGAGTTTTTAAAGCCATGTAGCCTGTAATTTCCTACATTTGTTCAGAGTAAAACCCTTCAACATAGCTTCCAAGACATGGAAGCCTTTCCACCTTTTTAAACTCCTGGAACATACAAAGATTTCTGCTCCAGGCTTCTATTTAAAGTCTTTTCTTTATTATGTTCCTGCAGGGATTTCAAGGGATGCTTCTAGATCTCTTTCCACTTCATTTTTTTTTTTTTTTCAAATTCTACTGGGGCTTCTATTTTTGTGTTACTTCACCAGATGTCCAAACCATTTAAGACTCGGCCTCTAAATCCTTGATAGCTATTTGAGGGTGTCAGTATGTTCTCAATTTGCTTCATTTTTCACCTGATCCTGTCTTCTGTCCCTCCCCCAGTGAAAGGATAAACAAACACACATGTCTACTGGGTACAAATTATTGTCTTAATCACTGGGGACAACCTAAGACTTGCTTCTAGCTTTTGAGGAACTCATGTAAATTAGAGAAGAGTCTAATTCATTTACCTTTTATCTTATTTGCTTTAATTTTTGTTGTTGTTTTTATTTTGCTGTTGTTGTTTTCAAAGCCTCACATAGACCAGGCTGGCTTCAAACTCACCATGTAGGTAAAGGTATCCTTAAACTTCTTATCTTACTGCCTCTACCTCTCCAGTCCAGGAATTAAGTCCTGTATCACCATGCCTGATTTTGTACAGTGCAGGGGTTCAAAAATTTTGTGCATGGCAGGCAGTCATTCTACTAACTGAGAAACTTCTCAGCCCATGAGGAGACTATCGTTTACTAGCATTTCATACGGACTCTGAGAAATCCACATCTATGTTTTAATTGAACTTTCTTCTCCCTTTTCAAAATGTTTGCTCATCTATCCATTCCCAGTTGCTTTATTCTACACTTAGGAATTACTAGGCTGCCTAAGAGTCTCTGGAAACTCCTTTAACCTAACTTTACAATAGACCTATTAGAAATTTCAAATACCTTTCTTGTAGCTGGTGTACCAATTAACCAAAGCTCTCAATACCATAGTCAAGAAGCTTGTACTGGCTGGTTTTGTGTGTCAACTAGACACAAGCTGGAGTTATCACAGAGAAAGGAGCCTCCCTTGAGGAAATACCTCCTCCATATGATCCAGCTATAAGGCATTATCTCAATTAGTGATCAAGGATGGAGGGTTCAGCCCATTTTGGGTGGTGCTATCCCTGAGCTGGTAATCCTGGGATCTATAAAAAAGCAAGCTGAGCAAGCCAAGGGAAGCAAGCCAGTAAGAAGCACCCTCTTCATAGCCTCTCCATCAGCTCCTGCTTCTTCCATGTTCCTGCCCTGTGTGAGTTCCTGTCCTGACTTTCTTTGGTGATGAATAGCAATGTGGAAGTGTAACCTGAATAAACTCTTTTCTCCCCATCTTGCTTCTTGGTCATGATGTTTTGTGCAGGAATAGAAACCCTGACTAAGACAGAGCTAATGGGCACTTCACTACCATTTTGCTACCAAGCAGTAGCTTTTTCCATAACTTGATATATGATATTGTTATTTGGATCTGTAGTTAAAAGTATAAAATATTTTATTTCCTGACACAGATTAGGTTCACAAGAGAACACAGTTGTTCTCAACTGGAATTTCTTTTGGAGTCAATCTAATAATGTTCAAGAATATAAAGATGGAACTTTGGTATGTGGTTTAATTATATCATGAAAATACTAATACCTCTTAAGTAATTATAGACACTTATGATACAGAAAATGTTACAAAATAATTACTGCACTACTGCTCATAATGATGACTGCAATAATTACTGAATTTATTGTATATTAGATCTGAGTTGTGTGCTCTGTCTAGTAAAAAACTTTTAGCTGATTTTGATTAAAGCCTCAAATAGCACAGCTTTAAGCAATAGCCTGAATCTTAAAAGTCCAAGAAAACAGATCAGAGTTAGGGCCAGACACTTTCATAGGAGAGTAATCTGAATAGTCGCAAGCTAACAGTTGAACTTTACAGGAGCCATGGGAAATTCTTAGTGGTTTGTCTTAAGTTTGGTCAGTGAAGTCCAATTGGAAAAGGGAATTGTATGAGCAGATATATACACTGCCATTCTCTGTTGTATATTTACATATAATCTTTATGACACTGGATTGTACCATGAAGCAAGTACAATTTGTTTGTTTACTCTAAGTTGTTCAGGTGGTGCTCCTAGCAGTCCTAGAGAGGTCATACTTTTGGTACAACCAAGGAATTGTTCTAGATGGAAAAAAAAAATCCAATGTCTTCTAAGAGATGAGAAATACTCCGCAGCTTGCTTCCCATGGCTGCTGGTTACCCATGAGCCCAATTCTGCCAGTGATGAGATGATAGAAAAGAAGCAGAGATAAGGATACCCAGGGTTCCTTTGCCCAGAGTTAATTGTGCTGCTGGAATGTGTTTTTATCAGGAAATGAAATAAAATATCTTAGATACTAGTTTTCATCAACATTTCTTTCTAAAAGCAAATAAACAAGCAAGCAAAAAAACAAAAAACAAAACTGATTAAGATATTCCAGACACATTATATGTAGCAGAGGATGGCCTTGCCTGGCAGCAGTGGGAAGGGAGGCCCTTGGTCCCTGGAAGGTTTGAGGCCCCAGCATAGGTGATGCTGGAGAGGTGGGGAGGGAGAGTGTGGGTGGGTGGGGGAGCACTCTCAAACAGGCAAAGCGGAGGGGGGAGGGGGATGTGGGATTTGGGGTTGGTGGAGGGGACAGCCAGGAAGTGGGATATTATTGAGGTGAAAACGGATAGAATTATTAATTAAAAAAAAAAAAAAAAAAAGGAAAAAGGTTATGACACACAAGAGGTTGATTTTTACATTTAAGCAGATAAGTTAAAGTCTCGTTTTTTTACTTAAAACTGACATTTTAAAGAACACTAAGTCATATTAATAATGTGTCACATTTTTGTTTAAACTGAATTGGAATGCATAGTAAATTAAAAGTGTCATGGCAGAAACTGTAAAGAGGGCTCAGTACTTAAGAGAAAATACTGCTCTTTCAAAGGACCTGGGTCCTTGACTCCCAGAGTGCACTTGGTGACTCACAAACATCTGTAACTCCCACACCCTCTCCTCACTCCCATTTGCAAGGTACACACTGTGAAAAGACATATATGAAGGCAAAATAGTCATATAAATAAAACATATATATCATAAGATAGAATTTAAAAGTGCCATGACATGTTAATTACAAACAAAAACTGAAAGAAAAAACACTATATTTTGTTATATATAAAGAATATTTTTATTGGCTATTTTATTTATTTACATTTCAAACGTTATTCCTGTTAGCATTCTAAGTTCCACCCCACAGTTACCTGGCAACAGCCAGGTAAGCCTGACCCTCTATAAAAGGAGCTGCTTGCCCCCCTCCTGGCTCTCCTGTTCCTCTTTTGTTCTCTAGACTTCTTGCTCCCCGCCCCTTCCCCATTCCCTTCACTCCTCACTCTCCATGTGTTCATGGCAGCTCTCTCTCTCTCCCTCTCTCTCTCTCTCTCTCTCTCTCTCTCTCTCTCTCTCTCTCTCTCTCCTCTTAACTCCCCTCCCCATGCGCTATTCTATACTATACTATACCATCATGTGGCTGGTCCCTCAGGGGGAAGGGATGCCTTGGCACGGACCGCAAAGGCACCCCCTTACCCCACACCTGACTACACCCCCATCGAACACATTCTTTATCTTTTTATAAATACATCAATGCCCCTTTCCGGTTCCCCCTCTTCAAACCCCCTATCGCATCCCCCTCCCTATAAAGAATATTTTTAAACAAGGAGCTCCGATGTAAGAATAAAGGAGAGATTGGCTATTGGAACAGAATTTAGCTGCATTTCCCACATAGGCAAAGGGAAGGCCTGAACAGAGCAATGATTAGAGGTGCTGGGGAAGATGTCTTCCAGAAAAATTTCTGAGTCTGAGTCTGGGAAGGGAAAAGAAAGTAGTACTAAAGATAACTTTAGTTGTTTGTTTCTAGAGGACTTGGGGGGGGGGTATTTTTTATTTTTTGTTGTTTGTTTTTTGTTTTTTCATTTTTTTTTCTTTTATTGGATATTTTCTGTATTTACACTTCAAATGTTATTACCTTTCCCAGTTTCCCTTCCGGAACCCCCCCCCCATCCCATTCCTCCTCCCCCTGCTTCTATGAACATGCTCCCCCTCTAAATCACCTACTTCTGCCTCCCAGCCCTGGCATTCCCCTACACTGGTGCATCAAGCCTTCACAGGACCAAGGACCTCTTCTCCCATTGATGTTCAGCAAGGCCATCCTCTGAAACATGTGCGGCAGGAGCCATGGGTCCCTCCAGGTGTACTCTTTGATTGGTGGTTTAGTCCCTGGGAGCTCTGGGGGGTCTGGTTGGTTGATATTGTTGTTCTTCCTACGGGGTTGCAAACCCCTTCAGCTCCTTCAGTCCTTTCTCTAACTCCTCCATTGGGGACCCCTTGCTCAGTCTAATGGCTGCAAGCTGCCAGAGCCTGACAAATACAGATACCTTTAGCTTTAAAAAAAATTGCATTAATTACTTGAAGAAAATTAGAAAGAAATTAAACTAGATTCACAAATTTAAGCAGTTGGAGTCTATCACACAGTACTATTTGAGCAGATTTATTTTTCAAAGCATTTCGTATATGAATTATATACAGTAATTCTTGGCTATACAATGCAGTGTGTGATGCATGAGATGACATTACTTCAATTATTTTTTACTTTTTATATTAAGAATAAAAGAATCATTTATTATTTTATGAATTCTGTTGTATTCATGTAGACAGTTTATATTTTAGCAACAATTTTCACAATAAATAACTTAATCTCAAGTCATAAATTATCAGTAATTAAGTTATTTCTGAAAATAGGTTGCAGTTATAAATGTTTGTGTCTTATAAAATATAATTTTGGATAACGTTTAAGGTTTCAGTTACTCTTAAACTACATATCAAGAACAAAATAGTCTTAAGAATTTTTCATGTCAGGAATGATATTTAGCAGCTTTAAATTATTTTTATTATGTTAAATAACATCTCATATTAACTCACCAGTACAGTTCAGCCACTCTGAATTTTTTTTTATCGCTCGTGCTTATTATATCAGGTATACTTGGTAGGTTGTATCATACAAAATCAAATGAACATGTTAAATATTGGACTGAACTCGAAGTAGTTTTCATATAATTAACTTGAATAAAACATCTCAGCATCCAGGATAACTAAATAATTAAACAGGCCCATGTTATTATCCCCATTTTATAGATGGAATCATAGGGACAGGAATATTAAATAATTTGCTACAGCACATAGATTTAGTCAATAGCAGGGATAAATCCGAAGTAATTCTCAAAATTTGCATTATGAGAAAAAGTTCAGCAGAAATTTCTGCTACATCTGTATTCTATAAAGAAAGCTAAACTGACATTATTACGGCTCTCATTATTAATATTCATTTAGCATCAAAAATGTGCTAGGTATTATAATGCACAGGGAATGAGAGAAACCCCCTGGCCCCAGCCCAACAGTACATCTAGTTCTCTCAACTTATTACTCTCACATGCAAACCAGTGTTTTATCACCTTAATTATTTTCATGAAATGGCATCAATAGCAAAGAATCCAGTGAGTCCTACTGCTGAAGAAAATGTAGCTCATATTTATCCTAGAAGCTCTCTTGTCAGGAAAATGTAGACAGTATCTGAAATACAAGCACTGTTCAAATTACTGACACAATCCTGCAGCAGGCAGCTTGTGATCAAGTCATTAAGTGGGGCTGTGCTCATGGTCCAAACTGCTGTACAGAAAGCTTTTCTCTCATCCTGTATGGATGAGGCTTCATACTAGCCACTCTTCCTTTCCCATAAATAACCACCCAAATAACTGACATGAATTACTCTTAGCATGTGGGAAAGGTAAGTGGAAGGACAGTCAGTTGAGGGTTAAAAGCATAGCTGGTCATTAACCCAACCAATTCTAGGGTTTTCCATTAAAACTAACCACACTTGATAATATTGATTTATTAAAAAAAATCTTTCAAACTCAAAAATACTAGATATTGCCCATTTGAACTTCAATATTTAGCATTTATTAACTATGATGTGTGTATTTTTTGAGTATTTGTATTTATCATTTCAAGTTTTTAACTCACCTTCTTTTTCCCACCTTTTATGGAGTTACTTAAACGGCATTTCCCTTTTCTACCATCTTAAAAGCTATAAATTCTTTTGTTCTCATAGCAACTCAAAACTTTTATAGACAGATTTTTAAACTATAACTTGAAATCAAATGAAGTCTATTAAAACATAACTTTATGTATGTAATGAAATCCATTCATTAATCCTATAGGATTTGTTTTATTATTTACAGAATTTTTGTATAAAGATTCAAAGTTTCTATGATGAGCATATATGAAATCTCTCTATCACATATTTATCTGTTCTATACAAATATTTACTTATGTATTTACAGACCCCATACCTATGTAATGCTTAGGTCAGAAATCACATACATTTAAATTTTGGATTTGTAAATATCATGCAAAAAGTGAAAATATGTTCTGCCACACTCAGAAAACGTGTATAAATAACAGGGAGTTTTCAGCCACCATTCCTCCTCTCCTTCCTCCTCCATCTTCTCATTTTCCTCCTCCTCCTCTACCTCCTCCTCCTCTGTTTCTTTCTCCTCCTCTTCTCCCTCCTCTTCCTCTTCCTCGTGTTCCTCCTCCTCCTGCTGCTCCTCCTCCTCTCTTTTTCAGTAGTCATTGATTTGTCATTCATCAAGAATGTGTCATTATTACATGTATTATTTAATATTTTCATTATGGAAAATATATACATAATACATCATTCTTGCTATGAATGTCTTTTTTTTAATTGTATTTATTTAATGTATGAGTGCTCTGTTGCATATATATCCACCTGCCTGAAGAGGGCATCAGATCCCCTATAGATGGTTGTGAGCTATCATATGGTTGCTGGGAATTGAACTCTTGACCTCTGGAGGAACAGCCAGTGCTCTTAGCCACTGAGCCATCTCACCAACCCTGCTATGCCTGTCTTTTAACCCTGCTTTGGTAGAATTAGATATCCTCAGAAAAGGAGACTAACACCATTGTCTGTACTCAGAATTTTTTTTTTTTTTTTTTATCATTTTGGACAAAATTTGAGTTCTTATCAGAACTGTTATGCAAACTCTACCTTCTAAAGATTTGATAACCTCCCCAAACAGTGCTTGAAAACCATGCAACTGGGGGAGCTAGTATGGAGCAAGAATGATGTAGACTTGTCCAAACTCTGAAAAGACCAGCAAGAGCAGAATTATCTTTCTCCTTTCTCTGAGCACTAAGTACAAGCGCTATGATATTTATACTTGTGATATGTTGTATAAAATTAAAATGTAGCTGTATTTGCTAGTCAAATATAATCATGTTAGAATCAAAATGAAATTTATGTTCTATTGAATTTCTAATAATATATGTGCCCACTGAATTACTATTGTTTGTGCATTTTTCTTCAGGTATGTATTCTAGTCAAAATACCTTTTTATTTAGTATAGTTCCTTAAAGTGATTTCCTTAATAATTTTTATTTTGCCACCAAAAGGTGGTTTTAATTCCTTTTCACTTAAGGGTTGGAGAGATGGTTCAGTGGGAACGTTCTTATCTAGCATGTACAAGACTGAAAATTTGATCTACAATGCCATAAATGAAAACATATATATTTATCACTTTAGATTAATAACTTTGATAGTGACATACCATTAATTATGTAATATCTGTACTGTGCATATTAAAGTCAAGAAAACTCCCACAACACAAGCAGACAGTGCTCTCTGATATATCAAGAAACCTTTATAAGGTCAAGGTAAACGTCTATAGTGAAAGTTAACTCTTCAAACATGGAGACTATCATAGGTATTAAAGGCAATCATAAATGCCTAAGTTTTCAATAAAATCGGTGTTCTTAACTCAAGAAACTAATGACCAAGAAAGCTGAAGATCTCTTAGTCATCAAGTGGAGCCCAAGCCATGGGGAACTTGACTAGCATTTTTACCACAAGATGGATAAACACTCATCTGTCTTTCTATTTTCTGTATGAAATATTAATGAAGAACATCCAACATTCAAATAGCTTACAACTCCTCTAAGAATTCAAAAATTCATCTATTTATCTTTAGCAGCACTGACAGACTATTATATGGAAATGGTGCCCTTCTGTTCTCTAAAATAAATATCTGGAAAGGAAGAGTATAAAACACCATTTTCTGTTCAGAAAAAGGTAAAAAGTAGTAATAAAAACAAACAACAGCAAAAAGATAGGGAAACAAGGACATAATCTCACTGAGTCTGTATCTGTCCATTAATTCATGGAATGTTGACTCATGTCATACTATAAGAGACCGAACAGGAAGAAAAATGAATTACTTATAGACAGTGGATTTTCTTTAATCATCTACAACAGATAATGAAACAATCACACATGTCAGTATAGAATGGGGAAAAAGGACCCACGGGCTACAAACACATACTCATGGTATTTCTTATGCATTCTGAGGAAACAATGAAGACGTTTGTATGCTGGGAAGTATATATGAAGGGATTAAAACATAAATGGATATCAGAAAGTCTATATTCACTCATGTCACAAACTTTTAAAATTATTTTATTTACATTCTAGTCATTACCTCACCCTCCAGGTCCCCTTTCCCTCGATTTCTCATCCCATTCCTTCTTCCCCCTTGCCTCCGAGAAAGAGCTCCATCCACCCAAAGGCCTCCGCTTTCCCCGGGGACCTCATATCTCTCAAGGATTAAGCGCGTCTTCTCCCACTGAGGCCAGGCCAGGCTGACCTCTGCTAAACATGTGCCAGGGGGCTTGAAGCAGCCCATATATGCTCCTTGTTGGTGACTCAATCTCTGGGAGCTTCCTGTGGTCTGCGTTAATTAAGACGCAGGTTAATTAAGACCCCATAGGTCTTCCTATGGGGTCACCTTCCCCTTAAGCTTCTTCGATCCTTCCACTAATTCAACCATAGGGGTCCCTGACTTTAGTCCAATGGTTGGGTGTAAGTATCTGCTTCTGTCTCTGTCAGCTGCTGGTAGTGCCTCTCAGAGGACAGCCATGCCAGGCTCCTGTCTGAAAGCACATTATAGCATCAGTAATAGTGTCAGGTGCCCCCACCATGAGATGGAACCCAAATTGTACCCTTCATTGGACCACCTTTCCTTCAGTCTCTACTCCATTTGTGTCCCTGCAGTTCTTTTATACAGGAAGAATTCTGGGTCAGAAATTTTGGCTGTAGGTTAGTTATCTTGTCCCTCCATTTGAGGCCCTGTCTATCTACTATAGGTAGAATCTTGGAGTTCTCTTTCCCCTTTGTTGAGCATTTTGGCTAAGGTCACCTCCATTGAGTACTGAGAGTCTCTCACCTCTTCTTCGGTGTGTTTGCTTCTTTCTACTCTAGAGCTTCCACGTATGAAATTTCTCCAATTTCTTTATGAAGGAACTTAGTGCTGTGAATTTTCCCATTAACCCTGATTTCATTGTGTTCCATAATTTTGGGGTATGATGGTCTTCATTTTCATTGAATTCTATAAAGTCTTTGATATTTTTTCTTTTATTACTATTATTTATTTTATTTTATTTTATTTTTTACACTACAGATTGTATTCCTCTCCCGGACCACCTTCTGACTGTTTCACATCCCATACCTCCTCCCTGACCCCTGTCTCCACCATGATCCAACCCCCCATCTAAACTTCCTGGGGCCTCCAGTCTCTTGAGTGTTAGGTACATCTTCTCTGACTGAACCCAAACTTGACAGTCCTCTGCTGTATATGTGTTGGAGGCCTCATATCAGCTGGTATATGCTGTCTGGTTGGTGATCCAATGTCTGAAAGATCTCGGAGGTCCAGATTAATTGATACTGCTGGTCTACCTATAGGGTTGCCCTCCTCCTTAGCTTCTTCTAGCTTTTCCCTAATTCAACTACAGGTGTCTGCAGCTTCTGTCCATTGGTTGATTGGTAGGGTGTAAATATCTGCATCTGACTCTTGCTGAGCTGCTTGTTGGCTCTTTCAGAGGGCAGTCATGATAGGTTCATTTTTGTGATTTTTTTTTTTATTTCTTCTCTAACCAAGTTATCATTGAGCAAAGAGTTGATCAATTTCCATGAGACTGTGAGCTTTCTGTTATTTTTGTTGTCCTCAAAGTCCAGCCTTAGACCATGGTGATCTGATAGAATGCATGGGATTATTTCAGTATTCTTGTATCTGTTGAGGCTTGGTTTGTTTACATTTATATGGTCAATTTTAAAGAAT
Source organism: Rhynchomys soricoides (assembly GCA_019843965.1). Lineage (NCBI taxonomy): Eukaryota > Metazoa > Chordata > Mammalia > Rodentia > Muridae > Rhynchomys > Rhynchomys soricoides. The sequence goes on along the minus strand of JADRCH010000081.1, from coordinate 6,771,435 downwards.
GTCCTATGGGGTGCTAGGAAGAAGGTATACTTTCTTGTTTTGGGGTAAAAGGTTCTGTACATATTTGTTAAGTACATTTGGTTCTTTGCTTCAGTTAGTTTCACTGTGTCTCTGTTTAGTTTCTGTTTCAGTGACCTATTGGTAAGAATATTGAGTTGAAGTCTCCCAAAATTATAGTGTGAGGTTCACTCTGTTTTGAGCTTTGGTAAAGTTTCTTTTATGAATGTGGGTGCCCTTGCATTTGTGGCATAGATGTTCAGAATTGAGACTTTCTCTTGGTGTATTTTTCCTTTGATAAATATGAAGTATCCTTCCCATCTGTTTTGATAACTTTTGGTTGAAAATCTATTTTATTGGATATTAGAATGACACCTCCAGATTGTTTCTGGAACCATTTGCTTGTAAGACATTTTTCTAGCCTTTTACTCTGAGATATTGTCTGTCTTTGTCATTGAGGTGTGTTTCTTATGTACAGCAAAATGCTGGATCTTGTTTATGTATCCAGTCTGTTAGCCTGCATCTTTTTATTGGGGAATTGAGTCCAATGATGTTGAAAGATATTAAAGACAGATTATTATTAGTTCCTGTTATTTTTGTTGCTGGAGGTAGTATTATGTGTGTATGATTATATTCTTTTGGGGTTGTTGTGAAATGTTTAATTTCTTATATTTTCTCAGGTGTAGTTACCTTCCTTCTTTTGGTGATTTCCTTCCAGTATCCTCGGTAGGTCTAGAATAGTAGAAAGATATTGTTTAAATGTGGTTTTGTCGTGGAATATCTTTGTTTCTCCATTTATATGGTAATTGAGAGTTTTGCTGGGTATAGTAGCCTGGGCTGGCATTTGTGTTCTCTTAGGGTCTGGATGACATCCTTCTAGGATCTTCTAGCATTTAGAGTCTCTGTTGAGAAGTCTGGTGTAAATCTGGTCGGTTTGCATTTATATGTTCCTTGGCCTTTTTCCCTTATAGCTTTTAATATTCTTTACTTGTTCTATGCACTTAGTGTTTTTATTATTATGTGATGAGAGGATTTTCTTCTCTGGGCCAATCTATTTGGTGTTCTGGAAGCTTCCTATACATTTATGGCCATCCTTTTCTTTAGGTTAACGAAGTTTTTTTCTATGATTTTTTTGAACATGGTTTCTGGCCTTTAAGCTGGGATTTTCACCCTCTTCTATTCCTATTATTCTTAGGTTTGATTTTTAAATTGTGTCTTGATTTTCCTGGATATTTTGTGTTAGGAGCTTTTTATATATTGTATTTTGTTTGACAGATGTGTCAGTATCTTCTATGATGTCTTCTATATATCGTATATTCTCTCTTCTATCTCTTGTAATCACTGATGATGCTTGCATTTGTACATCCTGATCTCTTTCCTAAGTTGTCTATCTTCAGGGTTGCCTCCATTTGTGTTTTCTTTATTGTTTCTATTTCCATTTTTAGTTCTTGGACCATTTTGTTCAATTCCTTCACCTGCTTGATCGTAATTTCCTGAATTTCTTTAAGGAATTTCCTCTTTGTGGGCTTTTACCTGTTTGCCTGTGTTTTCCTGTATTTCTTTAAGGAAGTTATTCATATCCTCCTTAAAGGCTTCTATCATCTTCATGAGATGGGACTTTAGGTCATTATCTTGCTTTTCAGGCATGTTAGAGTATCCAGGGCTTGCTATGGTGGGAAAACTGGGTTCTTGTGGTGCTAAATTGCATTGGGTATTGTCACGTATGATCATGCACTTGCTCTTACAATCTTGTTATCTCTGATGCCAAATTGCATTGGGTACTGTCACTTATATTCTTGCACTTGCCTCTTGCCATCTTGCTATTTCTGGTGCTAACTGGTCTAGGTGTCTCTGACTGGAGTCAGTCTCCTTGGAGGCAGGCAGTACTATATCTGGTTTGGGTGGGCCACCTGTGTCTCTGATTAAAGTAGATTCTCTGTGTTTCTGGTTACTGTGGAATTTCTAGGAGGCAGACAGGCTGTAAGGGATAGGTGGGTATCATGATGCTGATCTGGCCAGGGTGAGGAATCAGACTGATAGATAGGTGGAGCTCAGGATGAGGGTTAGGACCCATGTCAGCTGGGCTCTGTGGGTGTAAGGTATAGGTGGGTATTGGGTGATGATCTAGCTGGGGTGGGGAAGAAGACCAGAATGGTATCATAAACTTGTAATTCATTCAATTCATTGATTTATTTGTATAATTAAATTCATCTCGACAAATTGCAGCATGTGACTTATTTGAGGCAAAAATTAAACATATATTATACTTTGTGAATAATACAGCTATCTGTGGAAGAATTTTAATCCAGCAGCATGGTTACTCTGGCTGGAATACAGACACACCTTTAGTATGCATATTTAATCCCAAAGAACAAAGGTAAAGTTAGTTTGTGGAGGGAAGCAGCCTGTTTAAAAGTGCCATCTAATTGACCTGCAGACAAAGTAATCAATCGGAGCAAGATTTGACAAAATGAGTCAGAGATTGGACTCAACTCTGATGAAAACAGGAAAAGGCAGTTAATTAAGAGCAATGAAGAAACAGACAGTCAGTTCTGTTCAGTCAGTTGGGAGTTGGGTTCACTTCAGCCAGTTCAGTTGAGTTGAGCTCAGGTAAGGTGGTTAAAGTAGTTGGAAGTCAGTGCAGTAAGTACAGTGCAGTAGAATGAAGTTTGTTTGTGAGTTTCATGAAGTTCAGAGACAAATAGCAGAGGAAATAAGATAGACTGAAGTGAAGACAGAAAAATCCAGAGAAAGAGAAGGAGCCAGAAGGTTAGGACACATTGCTACAGTTAGTTTGAAGCCAAGCAGAGCAATTTAGTTAGACACTGAAAGAAGACAGATTGAGTCAATCAGCTTAGAGAGAAGTTTGAGCCAGACCACCTGAGTTGAGTCAGCTATCCAGAGTTCAGAAAGAGCTAAAAAGGGTGAATTTACTTAGTAGTAAGATGCTGAAACACCAATTACATCAGAAGAATAAGTTACTTTTACAGATATGAATGCTGTTCAGTCACACCCTCATTTTCTGTGACCTTTTAAAACAAAAATAAATCAAAGACCAAATCTAGCAAATATAAATTATCACCATAAGATAATATAGGTATACATATACCAAAATAAATATAAAGTTAATTTGATTTAATACTAATTAATTCTACCAATGATATCTTCCAAAGTGCTATGTTTCCAAAGTACTGTTTATAATACATGTTAAAATATGCATTATGTGTCATGCAGAGTATTTTATTTATCTACCCTGGTGATATTTTTGTGATACAAAAAATAAAAGTAAAAACAATGCTAACCATAGTTAGTCAAAGAATAGATTCAAGACTAGGACAAGAACTAAATATTTTTTAAACTTCTTTTATGTGTATGGTTGTTTTGCTTGTAAGTATGCACTTGTAGAATATGCATGTCTGGTACTCCTAGAGGTCAAAATAAGGCGTCAAATTTGTGAAGAATTGAGGTACGGATAGTTTTGATCTACTATCTAGGTGCAGGGTACTAAGTGTATGTTCTCTGCAAAAATAAGTGACCTTAACTGCTGATGAGAGATCAAATGTTGTGGTTCAGACTCCATCTTAGAAAAGCTGATCTAAGTTTGAACTCAAGCTAATGGGTACCTAGCACCAGTTTCCAGGTTATCCCCCAACAAGACCAGTGACTAGCACTAATCTCCCTGTTATTCGCTCAACAAATCTGAATCCCCAGGTTATAAGCATGTCCCTGGCTAACAAGCATCAATCAAGAGAAAAGCGTGTTTATGATTTCGCTTCCAGCACCAGCCAATTATGTTAAAGGCCACAGTAGTCCCCAATTAGATGCTTGCCAGGCTAAAAACACTTACCTCCTCACTTGCCATTTCCTATAAAACTTTGTCCAGATGAGTGTTCAGGGTTTTTACTCCAACAAAACTGTCCTATGGGTCAATGGTGACTCTAGCGCAAGCTCAAACTTCTGAATAAAGACCTGTGTGTGATTGCATTGGATCAGCTCCTGATTGGTCTCTTGGGGTTCATGAATGCTTCCTGGTACTACACTGAGCCATCTCACCAGTGCCCAAAACTAAATCTTTTTGGAAACTATATAAACCAGATTACTAGTGAAAAAATCATATAAGACATGTTATAGTTTAGAAATAATATCAGTAAAGTATAACTATAATTAGCAAAATGATTTACAGAAAATGAAATTTTTTCTTATAGGTAAAGTGTAGCCAGGTAAGTTGAAATTTCTTATTGTGCAGATAAATTATACATGAAGAAAGGGAAGAGATCTGACTTCAGTCCCACGCTATTATTGATAAAATCAATAGCAAGAAAGTATGCCAGAAAAAGTTTTCCAGTTATTAAAGAAACAGAACTGAATAAATCATAATATGATAGATCAAATCCAGAATAGCAAACAGCATGTATTTTCAGAGTCAAGGGCCATCACTGCTTACTGATTGTAAAACATGCCAGCAGACAGAACATCACAGTTTATACAGAGATGAAGGATGGCATGCTGAAGGAAATAAATAGTACAAGCAAATTTGAGCAGAGCTAGATGCTACAACCAATGAACTGGGAAAATAGTAATACTTTGTATAATGTCCAGATGACTACTATTATCTATTTTGCATGGTTTTAATGAGATTTCATGAAGTATTTGCAAAAATTATAACACGGCATTTGAGAAATCAATAGGTACTTCATAACCTCTTCCCATTATCCCAAACACAGCTGAAGCCCACCATTCTTCTGCTGCCGCATCACAACCCATCTAAAATTCTTTTTACTTGCAAGTATTGATGGTATTGAAGAATAAATTGTGTTTCCTCAAATGAAGCAGGATTACTATGAAAACAGCAAAAAAGGAAAGCAATCTTTTCCCTACCAAACATAGATCTGCATATGCCTCAAGCATAAGTACAATATTACTGAGGTATTGTTTCATAGAAGATCAGTTATGAAAAAACAAAGTATCTAAAAAGACTCATGTGCTGGTTAGTTTTAACATGTATCTTGACATAATCCAGAATCTCTTGAAAAAAGTCTTAATTATCCACATCAGATTGGTCAATGGGCATATCTGAGAGAATATATTGTTTGTTCTCAAGCAAGCACATAAGCAAGGATGCATATATTCTCAACTTCTTTTGACTGTGGATATGACTAGATGCTTGAATTTATCTTTTAACTCCTTTCAAATGATGGACTGTAAACTGGAACTCTATGGGAACAGGACTGAGGATGGGGTGAGGGTATAGAAGAGACAAAGTCATGAGATCAATCCCAGGAACAAGACTCCAGAGACCAGCATCAGAGTGAAGATCTGAGTTTATTGCACAGCACATAAGCTTATATACAGTATTTGAGCCAATCCCAAGTTTCTAAATGCTTGGCCAATTGTGTAACCTAATGAAAGTCCTGGTGGGTGGGGGGCATCATCACCTGGTAGGACTTCCCTAAAGATGGGAAGTTGCCATAGGCAAGGCTTTGGTTTCTTTTTGTCGTCTCCCTGGTTTTCCAGGAGCCATCTTAGATCTTATGCCCAGTTTGCCAGATAACAGGGACTCCAATAGAGGAGTTAGGGGAAAGAATGAAGGAGCTGAAGGGATTTGCAACCCCATAGGAAGAACAACAATCTCAACCAACCAGATCCCCCAGACCTCCCAGGAACTAAACCACCAACCAAAGAGTACACATGGAGCAACCCATGGCTTCAGTTGCATATGGGGCAGAGAATGGCCTTGTAGGACATCAATGGGAGGGGAGGCCCTTAGTAGTGTGAAGGCTTGATGCCCCAGCATAAAGGAATGCTAGGGTGGTGAGGCAGGAGTGGGTGGGTGAGTGGAGGAACACCCTCATAGAAGCAGGGGAGAAGGGATGGGATAGGGGCTTTTCAGAGGGGAAACTGGAAAACTGGATAACATTTGAAATATAAATAAATAAATAAACCAATAAAATAAATAAATAAATAAAAGTCTTTGAGGAGTCACAGGAGCCTGTGGCACCTCACTCTCTGTCTCATTTTTACCTTCACAAGGTTGGCCTCCACATCACCCACAGAACTGTAAAATGAATGTTTTCTCCCCTAAGTGTTGTCAGGATATTTTACACATTAACAGAAACCCAGTTAGAACAACTAATTAACAAGTGCTTGGAAAATTAAGATTAAGAAACCCTAAGCTAAACATTAGAAATTGAATCTAGATTGTTCAGAGAAATATTTCTTTGTGCTTCAGAGATAAATGTTAACTTACACATTTAATAACATCTACTGAATGCAAATCTAGGATAGTTAATCCATTAGAAATTGTGTGGTATAGTTCTATACCCAAGAAACTAAGAATTTATCAATGTTAAAATCATTCTGTAGTACAAAGTGTTGAGAGTTAAAACAAAAGGAAAGATATTTTGTTCCTGGAATGCTCTGAAAATTGTCAGAAGAGAAGCATTTTTAGATGCCTTTGAGGAGAGATCTCTCAAAGATACCAAAGGATCAAATACTGGAGGAGCCCAGGTCATAGAATGCTGTGAGCATCGGCTTACATAGAGAGAGCAGGTAAAAGGAACAGTAAAGGATACTGAGTGTAGGGTGAATGAAAGAAAGTCAAGCCAAAGAGCAGGGATATCTTGTAATAGATAATTGGGATGCCACAATGAGAGTCCAGAGTAAGCTGGGACCAGCAAAATAAAAGGTTTCAAGGATGGAAGATGAAAGCATAGCTTCTGCTCAAACATGATAAGAGTGGAGATGTTGGGGAGCTGGTAGATGACAGTGGTCTGCTAGATGCAGGGTGAGTAGAACAGGAACTGAAGGACTTGCAGGCCACACTTATGGAGGACCAGGTTAACAATAGCATATTCTTCATCTCTGTCCATGGGGTTGCACTCCATCTTCATGTCTAATAAGGATGGCTAAAAGTTTGTCCTTGTAAAGTAAATGATTTCATTTTAAATAAAGACTGCTCTTTGATAGATCATCTGGACAAGATAAAAAAAAAATCCTTCCATTTAAAATGAACCAACATTAATCATTTCTTCCATTGTAGAGCCATGTTTAAGACTAAAGAAGAATATTTGTACACACTATAAGCATGTAAAATAAAAATTATCATCCCCAATATGACAGTTTCTTTTCTCTTACATTGGGATCTGCTTCCATAGGAATTTATCTTGAGAGTATTAACTCATGAGATATTCACATATGTAAATCAAAAAAAAAAAACAGTTCTACTACTTAAATCATTAAGTATATGACCAAATTTTATACTATATAGTCATAGCATAGTGCCCTGATGTGTTATGATAAATGCATTTTTAAAATTATATTCTAGAAGTTTTAAATTAAAGACCTAATGAATCTCAATGACAAGATTATTTATTTAATTATTGTGCATTGATGTATTCTGAGCTAAATTTAGTAGTAAAATAATGTGTTCCAGACGTAAGAATTAGTCAAAGTAGAGAAGATCTCTGACAGTAAATTTGGGTTATCAAGGAATAAATATAAAAGTGGTAGATTGTTCTTAGACCCCAAAATTAGTGAACTACATCCGGAAGATAGGGTCCAGGCAGAATGGATATTGAAATAAGGCTCACTAGAGTAGGTGACTAAGTTCATTGCCTTTTTTTTTTTTATAACATAACTGAAGCAAAAAATGAAATGAAGATGGGGCAGCAAATGGTTCCTGATTTAGATAGAAAGTATTATCTAAAAACAGGAGACATAAATCTATTAAAAATGACAAGGACAAAGGCTGGAGAAAATGTCATTTGTTTTTCATCTTATAATATTATTCTATTCATTCCATGAATGCTGCTGAAGTAAAATATCATAAAATTTGAACAAAATAACACCCAGCATGTAGATGTATTTTTCCACCCTGGTTTTTTTTTTTTTTTTTGATCTTCATTATTGGAATGATAGCAAGCACCATAGAAACAATATAGAGAAAAATTACTTTCATACCAGTCATCATTACCTAATGGTGGATTAATCTTCTGTCTTGATACACATTTATTCAATACACAGAAAAATGAAATGTGTTTACTTTCGTGTTATCATGAATATTGATGATGATCTATGATGCTCACCTGGCAAGATTCTCATGAGTGTCTCCTTCTTATGCAGCAGCTGGTAATGTAGTGCTGTAATTCATAGCAGGACAAACACTTCTCCCTTGTTATTATTCTCAACTCAGGCATACAAAGCACACATGGAACAGTGCACTTGGGATGCTATTTTTCCAGATCCAAATGAACTGTGAAGCATGTTTCTATCAACCATAAACCATCACCAAGTAACCCACTCCTTTTAAATTAAATATTTAACTTTTCACACACAAAAAATGAATTTGATTTTTATATCCTCTATTGAGTCGAAGGCCTACTACCCTAGACTTGTTCTTCTGCTTATTACAATGAACAAAATTAGAGGCAGTTTGTTCCAAGTCTATTTTCCTTCCAACCCTGTCTTTGATTGTGGAAGGCCCAATTATGACTGTGGAATGTACAATGTCCCTCATAAATTCATTCACTTGAACACTTGGTGCACTTGGTGGTGTGATTCGGGAAGGGTAATGTTTAGGAGGAGGAGCTTTACTAGAGAAAATTCATCACTATGGGAAGTCTTCAAAATTTTCTACCTAACCTCACTTCCTGTTCTTTCTCTCCTTCTGTACTGCAGATGCATTTAGATGGGCCATTTTTATGCTCCTCTTGCCACGCCTTCCCCACCATGCTGGACTGTAACCTCTCTGGAAGTGCAAGGAAAAGAAAAGCTTAAACAATTTCAGTTGCTTTTGCCCAGGTATTTAATTGTAGCATTAGAAAAGAAACTAAGACATTTGCTTTGACTTAAAAGTATTAATGCTGATTTTGCAATTTACTTGACAACAGTTCAGGTCTTTCACTGCTCTTACCAAAGACCACTGGCACTACAGATTATACCCAAGTCAACAGTAGCAATCTGCTCAAGAATCTCTTGCTGCTGCATTAATAAGTAAAGAGGCATGTAGGATTAGTTTATAATATATATATATATATATATATATATATATCATATATATATATAAACATTAAAAATTAATAGGTAAAGAAGACCTTATTAAACAAGTACAATGGACATATTTGGCAATGCAAGAAAATGCCATGCAATAACTAGGGTAATGTGAATAAGCTGGGCTCTTCAAAAGTAAATTAGGCCTTAAATAAGTAATTAACTCGGTATAACAATCTAAATCAAAAGAAAATTAATAGGAACATGACCTTAGTATATCTTAGTAATGATCATGAAAGAAACAAAGAATGCAGTAGAATTAAAGTCCCTCATATAGCTTTAGATTTTTGGTTATTAATAGTGAAACTATCAATTCTATTTTCTCTTAAAGGAAGTTTTATCAACTTAAAGTAAACTTCAAATCCCCAAATAATTTACTTCTGAAGTTTGGATTTTTTTAATTCTTATTCTGGTTTCATTTGATTGGAGTTTTGTTTTGTTTTGTTTTTTAATAGAAAAATACAGAGACAGAGAGGTCACTTACATTAAAAGGGGAAAGGATGTTGCTATGTTGCATAAATATTAAATAAACAATGTATTTAAGCATTTCATTTTCCACCCTTTACAGAAAAATTACTGCTCAAACCTAGAAACCATGACTATCTCTTTGAGAAAGTGATGTGCTCTACGGTTCAGTGTACCTTGAGCATAAAATTAAGACCTTAGTGTTCAAAGACTTTCAATCAAAGATTTAATAGATTAATAACAGCTTCAGCTTCAATTAGACTATTGTATTTTGGATGAGATACAATAAGGCCTAAAACCAGACAACCTGAGGTTTTGATGGACAACATAGCAGACAACTGGAATTTCATAATCACCACAAAGCTAACATTATATCAATCTTTCATTAGGTCTAAACCAGGTCCACAGCTGATAATGAATATGGTCATTATGACATTTGCATATCTAGATTTATTCAAGCTTGACTAATCTAATAGTCCATAATATATTTTGGAACACTGATTATCCTTTTTAAGTTTGATCTAAGTTAACTAATTCTTTGACAAAAGGATAAAATATCAGATGATAAAATAATTTCAATATATAAAGCCTACTACTAATGTAAAAATATACTGGGTATTCATTTCCCTGAGAAGTCTGTAGTGTGTGTGGCACTTGCTTCTGAAGTATTTCTTCTCTGACTCTAGTAACATAGGCTTGATATTACATCGTACACATCTTATCAATCAATGATTTTCCTTATTTATTTTGTTGGACTGAGTTTCAGTCAAGCATTTTTTACCATGCTTCACTTACAAATTAATAAAAGCAAAATACAATTCTCAAAATCTACATTAGAAGTATAGGTGATGAAATAGAAAAAATACAAACATTTACTGCTTAGCGTGGTGAAAATTTATCATCATGACAAGCCTAGACATCTGTCCCAGGTAGTTATTTGCCACAAGCTGCTCAGCATTTCACTCATGTGAAATCTCTCCTTTAACAAATGCTTTCACAATTCCTGTGGAGGAAAGAATAGTACCAGACACAAGTGGTGTATACCACTTCACATCTCACATCACTTTTCAAAGTCAGAGGGCCACTCCTCAAGCAGTGTGTTCCAGAAACTGACGGAACACAGAATTATTAGTAAGTACTTTTAATACTTGCCACATCATCTAAACAACACGTTTGTTATAGCTTGCCAAACTAAAATTAAAGTCACAGCATCATCAAATAACAGAGATGGTATATTATTATGGTTCATGAAATTGGTATGTGAAAATTATGGCTTTTTACCTGGTTTTACAATAATAGATTATACTTGTACATTTTTTAAGACTATAGAGTGTGTGTGTGTGTGTGTGTGTGTGTGTGTGTGTGTGTGGTTATGAACACCATGCTATACTGTTAGAGGACAACTTGTAGAAGTCTTTCCTTCCTTCCACTGTGAAGACCCAAGGAATAGAATTCAGGTTGTCAGATTTAGCAGTGATCACTGTTACCCACTGAACCATCTTACAGGGCCAATATTTTTGATGTTTTAAAGCAAAATCCCAAGTAAGTTTTGAAGTGAACGTCATTCAAGATCTTGATAACTTCTAGGTCACCCCAGAAAAATAATTTCATCTCAAGTAATGGTAATTGTGTTGTAAACTGATAAATTTATGATTATTTTCATAAAGACTATGATTCTTTTTAAAGATTTTTTTACTTATTTTTATGTATTAAAATAGTTTACTTCCAGAGCACATGAAATTATTTAAAGAATTAGGTAGACTTACACATTCCCAACACATCAGCTAATTGGACCTGACTCCTTACATCTCACAACAATCAAAAAGGGTCACAATGGCCAGACATAAAACTGTGGACCTTGGGGTGTATTCTGTGAAATCAGGGTAAAGGCAATATTAAGACTCTAGGGGCATCGTGTGGTTGAACCTCTGTCAGTACACAGACATAAAGACAGGTATACAAATGTTGCTCCTTGCTTGATCAAATTGACCCATGCTGTTAACTTTTACTAAGGAACTTTAAAAGTCAAAGAAAAACCACAAAGAATGGATTTCAAACAGATACATATTTGTCAAAAATTACTGCATAAAAAATGTATGATTCTATGAAACAACAGCAGGTGTACAACAGCAATGCTGCATTGTCTTCAACCATGGAGGCATCTTAATGATGCTGAAGTATTAAATGGAGGTACCTGGAATGTTTGGCAGTAGAGTACTACTGTCCTGCTACAGTTTCAGAACTTAATGTTCCATAAGAGTGTGAAGGAAATGAGATCTTTTCTTGTTTTGTACTGTTGGCATGATACTGTTTCTGAGAGCTAAGCCTGTGACTGTTAACTTTGATTTTTAACTTAATGGGATCTGGAAGTTTCTAAGAGACATGTTTCTAGATGGTTATAACAGAGCACTTCGTAGAGGGTTAAGTAAAGGAAGAAGACCCTCACAAGAGTGGGTGGTACTTTCTCCCAATACATTATCTAAATAGAAAAGATCATGTTATGAGGGCATTTTTATAGTCTTTTGAAGGTTACTTCACTTTGGGTTTTTAAGAAAGTCTTGTTTAGTAAAGTCTTGTTAATTTGCAATTCCCTACTCTTGCACTTTCATGTTTGGAAAAGTTCAGACTTTATTTATACTCTGTGTTTCAGTTCTGTGCTTAGAGAGAAAAGTAATCAATATGATGTATAAAAGAAAAAATGCATTGGACCAATTAAAGAGGCAAGAAATGTTTCAATACAGCTGGTGCAAGAGGCAAATAGATTGAACTCAGTTGTACTGAAACAAAGAACTATGGAGGTTATGAGCTGAGAGTTACTGGTAACCCTTAGAAAATATTAGGATAATGCTGTTAAGAGTGAATCCTTTCTACGGCTACAGGATTATGAATATTTATTGATTATCATTTATGAAAGAAGTCTAACTACTTTCTTTTTCTTAGAATTTTTTGATGATGAAATTCTAAAAGAATACATTCAGATCCTTGAAGAAATCTGTATTGTGTATGTGTGTGTATATGTATATATAAAATCTTCCCTCAGCTGTCATTTATCTAAAGTACTTTATATAGTAGTAGGATTTCATACCCACTTCCTTTCTCCATGTTGGGATTTTATCTGGTTTAGGTTCATTCAACCTTATACATGCTATTAAAATGTCTGTGAGTTTCTATGTGCAACTGCCCTAATGTGTACAGAAATCAGTGTTTCATTGTAGCCATCCATCACCTCTGGTTCTTACAAAACATCCCCTGCCCCAATGATCCCTGATCCTTAAAAGAATGGCTGTAATATAGACATCCCTTTTAGTGATGAACACTCCACTGTCATTTATTCTTTGTACATTGGCCACTTTAGGGTCTCTAGGTTAATATCCATCTACAAAAGGAAGCTTTTCTATTGAGGATTGAGCAACACACTAACCAATGTTTATAAGTTACTAGGAATCAGAGTAATACTGTGTCCCATTAGCAGAAAAAATACTCTTCCCTAGGGATGGTGACCTGTCTAGTCACAGGTTATTAGCTTTAATAACTGTGTCAGTTCATCTTATGGACTGGACCCTTAGTCCAATCAGAAAATGGTTGGTGACACCCATGATACTGGTGCCACTATTTCCATTGCTTAAAATACTTAATATTGAGATAAAGCCAATATGTGCCGACATTTCCAATGGGAATATAATGATAGGAAATTATTATTATTATTATTTGTTTTATTATTATTATTATTTATTGTATTACACAGGTAGAGAGAAGAGGGGGAGCTGGATTTCAAGAGATATAATGTTGTACTGCAAGTCTTTTTCCTATGGCTTTTTCACATAATGGATTCCACAGATCTAACAAGGAAAAATACTTGAGTCATATAAATCCCTGGCTTTATTTATTTTAATCTGGTTTATGAATATTAAATTCTTTCAATATTGATAGAGTGAAGTATTGACAGATGCCAAACAATTATTAGTCATGGTTACTCATTATTATGAATTAAAAGAAGAAAACAATCTGCTACTGTAATTCAGATGTTTCTAGTGCCCTAGTTTTCTTTCCCTCACTTCCTCACTTCAGCATTTTCTTCATTCTATCTTTTTCATCCTTAAATCTTTCTCCCATCCTTCTTTCTTTGTTTCCCTTTCTTTGTTTCTTCCTTTTAAAACTGACATTAGCAGCATCATATTCTAGTAAAATAACATGACTTAAAGGAGATGAATGTGTTGACAGCTTACTTAAAGCTTTACAGTTCAGAGAACTACAGCTCGTGGTAGAAACAAGCAGTCAAGAAGCTCGTAGAAGGGAAAACGGAGCCACAGAGTCATGATGTAATAATACATAATGTCACCATGTAAATAAGGATGTAACTGAAGGAGCTAGACTACAATAAGATAATTGATATTTATCTCCAAAACACACCATAGGACACATCCTTAAAACTAAAATAGATGTACCATATTTTCTGTATCCATTCCTCTGTTGAAGGATATCTGGGTTGTTTCCAGCTTCTGGCTATTATAAATATGGCTGCTATGAACACAGTGGAGCATATATCCTTATTACATGTTGGAGCATCTTCTGGGTATAAGCCCAGGAGTGGTATAGCTGGGTCCTCTGGTAGTACTATGTCCAATTTTCTGAGGAACCACCAGAATGATTTCCAGAATGGTTGTACTAGCTTGCAATCCCACCAACAATGGAGTGTTCATCTTTCTCCACATCCTTGCCAGCATCTGCTATCTCTTGAGTTTTTTAACTTAACCATTCTGACTGGAGTGAGGTGGAATCTCAGGGCCATTCTGATTTGTATTTCCCTGATGACTAAGGATGTTGAACATTTCTTTAGGTGCTTCTCAGCCAATGGAGTTTCCTCAGCTGAGAATTCACTGTTTAGCTCTTTTCCTATTTTATATTAGGGTTATTTGGTTCTCTGAGTCTAACTTCTTGAGTTCTTTGTATATATTGGATATTAGTCCTCTATTGGATGTAGGATGTAGGATTGGTAAAGATCTTTTCCCAATCTGTTAGTTGTCATTTTGGCCTATTGACAGTGTCCTTTGCCTTATAGAAGCTTTGCTATTTTATGAGGTCTCATTTGTCAATTCTTGATCTTAGAGCATAAGCCATTGGTGTTCTTTTCAGAAAAATTTCCCGTGTGCGCATGTGTCCAAGGCTCTTCCCCATTTTCTCTTCTATTAGATTCCCAGATGTTCCTGAACAGAAGAATGGATACAGAAATTGTGATACATTTACACAATGGAGTACTACTCACCTATTAAAAACAATAACTTCATGAAATTCTTAGGCAAATAGATGGAAATAGAAAATACTACACTGAGTGTGGTAACCCAGTCAGAAAAGAACACACATGGAATGAACTCAATAAGTGGATATTAGCCCAAAGGCTCGGAATACCCAAGATACAATTCACAGACCATATGAAGCTCAAGAAGAAGGAAGACCAAAGTTTTGATGCTTCAGTGCTTCTTAGAAGGGGGAACAAAATACTCACAAGAGGAAATATGAAAACAAAGTGTGGAGCAGAGACTGAAGGAACGGCCATCCAGAGACTGCAGCATCTGAGGATTCATCCCATATACAGTCCCAAACCCGGACATTATTGCAGATACTGGGAAGTGCTGGCTGACAGGAGCATAATATGGCTGTCTCCTGAAAGGCTCTGCCAGAGCCTGACAAATACAGAGGCAGATGCTCAAAGTCAACTATTGGACTGAGTGTGAGGTCCCCGATGGAGGAATTGGAGAAAGGACTGATGGGATTTGCAGCCCCATGGGAAGAGAGCAATAGTGTCAACCAGCCAGACCCCCGGAGCTCCCAGGAACTGGACCACCAACCAAAGAGTACACATGGAGTGACCAATGGCTTCTGCCATGTATGTGGCAGAGTATGGCCTTGTTGGACATCAGTGGGAGCAGCGGCCCTTGGTCTTGTGGGGGTTCGATGCCCCAGTGTAGGAGAATGCCAGGGCAGAAAGGCTGGTGTGGGTGGGGGAGCACTCTCATAGAGGCAGAGGGAGGGGGATAGGATAGGGTATTTCCAGGGGGGAGACCTAGAAAGAGGAAAACATTTAAAATGTAAATAAAGAAAATATCCAATAAACGAAAAAAAAAAAACTAAAATAGAAATAGCCATGCTGTATGAAGGCATAAATTCAATAATCCCAGTGTACTTACCATTTTTAACACAAGATGGAACTCAAAGAATTTTCTGTGGGGTGTGAAATGATTCCTGTGTTGCAAAAGTTGCATTGAAAGTCAGTGGGCAGTAGACGGAGAGAGATATTATTTCAAGTTGTTTACTTTCTTTAAAATACAGTGAACCTAAATTAAATTAAAAGAATGCTAGCACAACCTAAACCTGAAATCAGAAGTGGACACATACCTCCATCCTGAATCCAGAAGCTTGGATGCTCATGCTAAGGCAAGACCAGTGCTGAGGCAGGACACATGGAGGGCAATTGCTGTTTGGAGGCTATAAATAGGACTCCACAGAGTGACGGAGACAGAGCTTGGTTTGCTGGTACAGCTAGCTGTGCAATGCTTGCGTGTGTTGCATATTCACTGATCTTCCCTTCCCTTAGAGAGGGAGAACAGCAGAGAACTTCTCCAGGAGTCCCTCCGGGTCCCTCTTGCTGACTTGAGCTGAGGCTGAGGCCTGGCTATCTCTGTTAGGTCGAGTCACTGCTGTTGCTAACCTGATTCTACTGAACTGGGCTGCTGGTGTATATCTGTGAGGTGTTTGTGAGTGAGTCTAGCTGCTGCTAATCACTAACCTGTGAATTGAACTGCCAATTTCCAGACAACACAGACAGGAGTTGCTCCAGGGAACTCTTCTAAACAAGTCCATTTCCCCTACCCTGCATCCTTTCTTTTCCACTACCTCTGGACAGTGGTGGGTTACAAGGCAGGTTAATGTGTTTAAGAACCATCATAGAAAATAGGATTTGAAAAAATTAAAGTTACAATCATTCCACTAATAAGCAACCTTAAAGAAAAAAAGCTACCATGTACAATTTAAAATATGTGAATAGTCCAAAGGCAAGAACATGTAGACAGAAGAATGCCTTCCAAGGTACCAGAGATCCAGCATCTGCTTGACATTAATTCATATGGAAGTCATAAACAGTACTGACCAGATGCTAAACTCACCTATAAGAAAACCACTTTCCTCTGCTCTTTCTCAGTTTAATTTGGCATGGAAAAATATCAGAACACATAACCTCACAGCAACCTGTATGTCGCAAAAGGATAAAATGATCTGGGCCAAGGTCCCAGCTTAAAGAGTTTCTCCACTCAATATCCATTCTTCAACCCCTAACTGCCTATCACTGCACAAACAAGCACAATAATTCTGTGTTGCCACAAAAGCTGAGAGTGGACTGGAGAAATGTATGCTGACCTCCTGGGGTGTTTATGAATAACTTATTCCTTCCGTTGCTTAAATTGCTTAATATTCAGACAAAGCCAATTTAGTCAAGCAAAAGTTGTACTGGCCAAATAATGTCTGAAGAAAACACCATTCAACATATGGAAAATGAATCTGAGAGTAGCAATGACAGTTTCTGGTTTGTAGATTTATCAGCAGCGTACAACACAATAAACCACCTAAGCCCAAGTGACAAATTTCACAATATGATGAATGACAATCATTTACTAGAGTTCACCCGAATTTTTTTTTTTAACCAAGAATAAAGCAATAGCTTGAACTCTCAGAAAAGAAGGGAAAAAAAGCAATTTATAGTCTTTCCTTCTTTTCTCATTACTCTCCCTTCGACTAATTTTTGACCTGTTCTTCCTCCCTTTTTTATTCTTTTATACCTTCATTTGTAACAATAGTGTGTTCAAGGCAGGACCTTAACATTTCCTCCATTGTTTTCCATTGCCAGGGAAGAATTATATTGCTAAGTCAACAAAGCAGTATAACACTTTTATATAAGAACCTCGATTCTAAGATTAAAAACGACACGAGTGAGGTTTATTGACATATCAGTTAGAAACTTAAACCATGTGATGTCCCAATGGACACCCTGTAATGTTCTTTTTCTTAGGTATCACAGGCTTCTCGGTAAGAAACTTCAATCTAGTGTAAAATCATTTTCATTTTATTTTTAACTGTATTTTCTAAATAAACAGAAAGTTCAAGATTTAAGGGACTCTGTTGGCATTCTTTTAGAGCATGGGATTAGACAGAAGAAGCCAAGAGAGTGTTCTATGTGTCCTGACACTGAAAGATCTGTCTGTGATGTGTGATGTTCTTTTCTCTCTTTTCTCTCTCTCTCTCTCTCTCTCTCTCTCTCTCTCTCTCTCTCTCTCT
>JADRCH010000081.1:6740302-6753590 GCA_019843965.1 Rhynchomys soricoides | reverse complement strand
TCTCTCTCTCTCTCTCTCTCTCTCTCTCTCTCTCTCTCTCTCTCTCTCTCTGTGTGTGTGTTTGATCCTAAGTGCCCCTGTATGACATATCAGAACCACAACTGTAAAGACATTTTCCTATAGCATTAACAGTTCATACAAATTCAAGAAAGTAAAGGACAAGAGGAATTACTACAGTTCAGTTCAGTGGTTGGTTTTAATGATAGATTTAATAAAATATGCTATTGAGTTAACTGGAAAAGTAATAAATGTTCTTAGATTTCGATTTTAATTCCCAATTTGAAATGCAATTACATTTACTTTTTAAAAAATTTTTCAACTATCTATTTTCTCAATAGCTTTATAACTTAGGCAAAAACTGGCAAAGGGAAAGGAGGTGGGAAACTAAAGTACCATCTTAAACAAAATACACAGAGAATACTCTTGAGTACAGAAAGTTAGAGCCAAAATTGTATAAGACGTTGGTAGACATAGGAAGGACAGTCAGACTCTAAGCCAGGAGAAACATGTTCGACACATAAACTCCAGGAGATCCTTAGGTTTATTTCTTGCTATATCCTAGCCTAGTCTAGGTGATAATCACAGCCTGAGGGGTTGGAGAGATTGCTCATCAGCAGATTCAAAAGAATCTGCTGCTTTTCCCAGGACCTAAATCAGGGGAATCACAAAAAACTAATTCCCAGAGCTCTGACACTCTTTCTGGCCTCATGGGGTACTCCCACACACCTGACATGCAGACACTCAGATGTACACATGCACACATGTACAAACACACACATACACACACACACACCAAAAAAAAATAAACAATAAATAATAGAGACAGATAGATGATAGATAAGTAAAATCAATTAAATTTTCATCCTGAATAATTTGAACTAAATCAGCTCTTAAGTTCTGGTGATTAAGAAATATGACCTTACTTTCCATGGCTCAGTTGTCACTAACTTCCTGTTCAGGCACTGTTCATCAATGTGAAACATCTAGGAACATGGGAGCAGTTTTTAGTTATTAATCATCACATAACTGGAACACCTCTTTGGTTATGATAATGGTAGAATATCTCACTTCCTCTCTCAAGCACTCCCATTCTCCTCCTTTCCAGAGCCCCTATGAAAGACAGGAGCCACACAGAGGGTAGAAGGTTCATAGTCCTTCTTTGCCATCAAGCTTCACCATGTCATGGGTCACAAAGTTTGACCCCTGAGCCAGTACATCCTTGAAAGACAAAAAGTCCATTTTTTGTTACTTACTTGCAACACTTTATTTGGCTCTTCCTGATAGGTGGTACCTGGACCCTCTGCCCTAAGACACTTTGGTAGCTGCAGGCCTTCCTGTCTGGAGCCATGGAAGTCATGGCTGCTCACAGATACTGTCAGTGTGATTGTGAACCTAAGTTCCTTGCTCACCATAAGAAGAAGTCAATGATTCAAGAACAAGTTCTAGAGCAATGAAAAGAGGTTTACTCAGAAAGCCAGACAACCAAACAAGATTGCAGCTGCTACAAATCTATCTAGAAACTAAAGGCATAGGGATAATAGAATAAGTGGTGGGAGGTATGTAAAATACACTGGCATCATGGAAGATGCCATTTGGGATGGTATGCTGTTATCTGTAGCTACCAACATTCTGTAAATGTCAAGAAAAGCCACTGATTACAAAGTACTATGAACCATATCTTCTCAGATCCCTTTTCCCAGTAATAGGGAATTCTGTGGTAGTAGATTACTAAGGCGACTTCTCACTCTCCCACCCAAAGTCTTATAGAAGGGAGCCAGTGACTACTTTTTCAAAATAACAGAGGTGGGGGGAGAGAAGGAGAGAGGAAGGAAGGAGGGAGGGAGGGAGGACTGAGGGAACATTGGAGGTGAGGTTTTACTTTATGGAGTGGCTTTAATCAAAGGTATCATCTACAACTAAGCCAATGGATTTATTTAGGTTTATCATTGGTAAGAAGGGCAGTGGTCCCAGGTGCATGCCTCGTGCTCCTTTCTGTCACTCTTCTCTCACAGGCTGCTACTCATCTTAGGAGGAATTTGCCCTTCCCTCCGAACGTTTCTTCCCTGGACTTTGATTGAGACACACAAGCATAGGCAGAGCAGGTCACAGAGGTCACCAGATTTTCCAGTCAGTGATATTACTTCTCTGTGGAGATATGTGTGTTCAGTGTGCTTGTAGCAGGCTTCAGACCCAGTCTCAGTCATCTGCTTCAGCCATTTACAATCTAGCTAAAATAATTATCTCCTTACCTCAAATAAATGCTCACTGGCCATTTTGCCACACCTGCAAATTCAAAAAGAGCTGTATTCTAAGACTCAACTAACAGAACTATCACATAAAGATTTCTATGTAATGGAAATGTCCCATTTTAAAGCTCATTGTTTTGTTTTTTGACTCTTCATCAGGTGAAGGACAACAAATTTTGCTTCATTAAGTTGCTGTTGTTAGAATCTTGTCACAGCAAAGGAACAAGCAACCACCACCATGACACTGAGCAAATGACTTCTTGTATTCTTTATTTCTGAAGGGTAGATAGTTAAAATCTGAAAACAGTGAGATTATTAAATGAATGGGCCATAGTGTTTGGGCAGACCTTGATGTCAGCACTCAGTAAACAGGAATCATGAATATATCCTACCAACAATACATATGAGTGGGCTTGAGGGCTTTCACTCTTAAAGTGAAAATCCACTTAGAATCTAGGGGTGTGTTTCTGTTTGTGTGTGTGTGTGTGTGTGTGTGTGTGTGAGAGAGAGAGAGAGAGAGAGTGTGTTTCAAGACTCTTGATATGTCTCATAATGTGCCAATCAATATGTTTGTTTATTTATGGAATAAATGAATTGATCTGTGGATAAATAAAAATGATACCGATTGAGAAAGTTTAAGTATGTACTAAAATGTGACTGAAAATAATGAAAACTTAGTCTCCATCTAAGCCCTTGATCCTCTAATTATGACCCTTCCCAAAATATGACTGGCCACAATATTTTGTGTGTGTGTATAATTACTACTTCACCCCAATTGACATAAAATAAATATTTTCCAAGTGACCATCTATCTCTTCCTGAGATATTTAATCACTATTTCTTCTCTCCCTCTTTTTCTCCTGTGGAGCTGCTCATTGTGGATGACCCAAAAATCTCACAGATCCCATCACTCATTTCTTGCTGGTCAGGGCTGTTTTGAACTCTCAAGTTATCACCAAACCCCGGCATACTCCTTGATGACTTTAAAATTGTTATCTCTAGTGTCAGTCCTGCTTCTAACTTCATATTCATCTCAGTGTATCAAGATCATTATTTGGCATTAATACTATGGAAACTCAAAGCAGACTAACAGTGCTGCCATTCTTCTGATCCAGCTTGTGCATTTTTGTAACACCTTACTTTCTACACTTCTTAAGTGCTACAGACTCTCTTGCCAGGGTTCAAGAATGACTTTTTCAAATTTAGGATCTGAGCAGGTGACATAGTAGTATACAGCTTCAATCCTGAAGAAGCAAGCAGACCTCTGGGAATTCAAGGACAGCCTGATCCACATAACATCCTTCAGAAAGCGAGAGCTATATACAGTGGGAACCTGTTTCAAACTGGAACAAGCAAACAAACAAGAACAACAACAGGAAACCTTAGGATCACCTTTGATTGTTTTCACACTCTACTTTGATTCTTCCACCACTGATTATTTTTTTTACAACCTTATCATTTTTTTTAAATTAGAGGGCAATGCCCCAGGTTAGTATAGAACTCCTAAGATGAAATGACGACCCCTACAGGCTACTTGGTAGTTGGGGTTGCAGATGTGCACCTCACATAACAAATAAGTTGTGTTTACCTTTAAACAGAATCTCTCTCATTATTTCCACCATTAATTCTATGTTTTTAGATTATTTATTTATTTATTTATTTGTTCATTGTATATGTGCTGTTGTTTTGCCTGCATGTATGTCTGTGTAAGGATGTTGGATCCACCGAAATTGGAATTGCAGACAGTTGTGAAATGCCATGTGGGTACTGGGAATTGAACTTGGGTCTTCTGGAAGAACAGTCAGTGCTCTAAAATACTGACCCATCATCCCTATGTCTCCATCATTATATCCTACCTAAAATATTAAAGCAACTTCTTCCTAGCTATTCTGATTCTTCCTGTGTGGCGCTCTGTCCAGTACTCTGAACACCAAGATAATTTTCCAAGGATAAATCAGACCTTGCACTCTCATCAATACACTGCCAAGTGAAAACTTCCATTTCTCTTACAATAAAATCCAAAAGTGTTCCTCTCTTCCTTGTCATGCAAAGGCCTTCTGGATTGATATGCCCACTTGAATCATAACCTACCTGCTAGCATGAAGCATCTTTTCTACCCTTCAGTAAGCATGCTTATTGTAATTCTCTGAGTTCCTTGACTGATCCAGGAAATTTTCTTCATCCAACTCTCAATTCGAATATTACCACCTCAGGAAGGTCCCCCAGGGCCACTGATGTTCTAGCTTTCCCTTCAGCTCTCTTCTTCACTGTACCTAAGGTGCACTTCTCATGTTGATCTTTTTGTTTCCTGTCTCCCCTTCCACAGCAGACTCAAGGGTTTGTCTACAAGTTAAGTTTTGTAGCCCCTACACCTAAGGGAGTATATTACATATTCAAAACTTTGTAAACCATTTGAGTGCCAGAAGGTTTTCAATCACAGGACAATAATGGTCTTAATGGAAATAAAAATAAGATATGCCCTGAAGTACAAAGAAATGAAGACAAAAGGGAAGACAAAAGAAGGATGCAAGGAAAGAAGAAAGGAATGAAATGAGGGAGAGGGAAAGGGAGAAAGAGAACATAAATGTTATAGTACCTTGTAAAGAGAATATCAGAGATTTAAGCTTTAAACTTAGAAATGTCCATGTGTGGAGATGAATACACAAGTAGAGTGTTGTGAAGTAGAAATAACATTCAACAGACATGTAAAGATCATAGGCTAGAGATGCTGATCAAAGAGCATAGTGTTTTACCTTTCCTGAAGCCCTTTCTAGCATTTAACCTGAACATGGAGTGCACACTCTGTCAGGTACTGTACTAGCTAACCTCACAGTGCTGCAACAGATATGTCTGTCTATGTGCAGCCTCTCTCTATTTTTGATCACCATTACTCTAGTGGGACAATTACAAGAATAACAGGAGAAACCTGGTCAGACTCACCCACAGCTGTGTTCCCGGCAACAGATATAATAAGCTGCCTGAGGTAAATGTGCAATTATACACAGTCACATAGTGTGTGAATAGTTTATAAATGTAACATAGATATCTTGAGTAAGGACAATATGCTTCCTATCCTCTCTCACCACCTCAGTAACTGAATGAAAGAGTCTGCTAAATTTGCCCCTTCTCCCTCCCCTCCTCATATGTCTCAGTGTCATTAAAATAAATGTCTACATCATAAGTATGTGAAATCTTTTAAAATATTTTTTTCATGTCCTCTCTAAAAGTATCCTTACATTTTTCTGCCTGTACTTGCCCAAGTGACCCAAGCTGCCACTTTGTCTCAATGCAAAGGATTACATGTAAGTTGTATGAAAACCCTAAACTGTTACCTAGGGGAGTCCTAATAAATGGAGTCCTATTTATACAGCAACACATAAGAAATATCCTCCACGTGCCCTAAAATTGGGACAGCTACGTTTTTTTTTCCCCAATCTGAACTAACTTAGAGTGGCAAATGAGAACAGAAGCCTTCAACTGTTGATTAACTCGCTGTCTGGCTTTGTAGCAGCCAGACAGCATCAAGGTACACTCAAAAGAAAGCCTTTCCCAGACATTACCTACAGTAAAATTCTCCAGAAAGCTGGAAGAAAAGGAACAAGAAGATTAACCTAGCTGCATACGGAGCAGTGCTGGGCTTCAGCTCACTGGTGAAGGTTCCAATCACAGGAGCATGAGGCTGACTGCAAGGCTCCCTCAGGAGTGCTCTCTTCTCCTCCCCATGCTGAGAGTCCACTGTGCTGTTTCTTGAGCTATATTTGGCTGAGTGGTTACTTCACTTTCTTTTTCCTCTACTCATCTTCTTCTGTATCCCCACGCGAAGAGAAAGCAATCCAGAAAGAGCTAGCCAGTTGTTCAGGGCTCATTACTTAATTTCCTCTTTCTAAATAATTCATAAAGACGCTCTTAGCAGCATGCTTTCCCATGGAGATGGCCACACATCTTCTTACTCCATGCCATTTCTCTGTCTTCTGTGAAGTAGGCAGTTCTGGGTTCTAATCCATTTCTATCCTATGTCAGGAGAAAGTGACAGGCCTCATTGTTTGTTATCAGATTCTAGCTGATTCAGGCAGCAACCTTCAGTTCACACTTATTTCTGCCTCACATTGTTGCTTAGGTAGGATCTGGACAGCCCTCTCTGTCCCATGAGCTCATATAACTCACAGAAACCCCATCTCTCTACCTGGTTAGTCATGCCACCTCCCACACTCTCACACACACACACCTTCACAGTGAGAGTTATATCACATGCATTTGTCTCAATTGTATATCTTATTTACTTTTCCATGCATTGGGCTTATTATCTGCTTAAAATATCTAGTTATGTGTTTGACCATGGTAGTAACTTAGTATATTAGTTAGATTTCCTCTAAAGAAATAGAACAGATTGGGAAAAAAAATCTTCAATAACCCCACATCCTATAGAAGGCTCATATTCAAAATATATAAAGAAATCGAGAAGCTAACCACCACAAAACCAAACAACCCAATCAAAAAATGGGGTATAGAACTAAACCAAGAATTCACAATGGAGGAATCTCAAATGGCTGAGAAGAACCTAAAGAAATGTTCAAAGTCCTTAGTGATCAGAGAAATGGAAATCAAAATGACCCTGAGATTCTACCTGACACCAACTAGAATGGCTAAGATCAAAAACTCAGGTGACAACAAATGTTGGCGAGGATGTGGAGAAAGATGAACACTACTCTATTGCTGGTGGGATTGCAAACTGGTACAACCACTCTGGAAATCAATCTGGAGGTTCCTCAAAAAATTGGAAATAGATCCACCTGAAGACCCACCAATATCACTCTTGGGAATATACCCAAATGATGCCCTACCATGCCACAGGGGCATGTGTTCCACTATGTTCATAGCAGCCTTGTTTGTGATAGCCAGAAGCTGGAAACAACCCAGATGGCCCATGACAGAAGAATGGATGCAGAAAATGTGGTTTATTTACACAATGGAATACTACTCAGTATTGAGAACAAGGACATCCTGAGTTTTGCAGACAAATGTATGGAACTAGCAAATATCATCCTCAGTGAGGTAACTCAGATCCAAAAGGGCATGCATGGTATATTGTCACCTATAAGTGGGTATAAACAACAACAACAAAAAAACAAAACAAACAAAAAAAACGAAGAAGTACAAAATACCCAAGATATAGTCCACATAACTCAAAAAAAATAAATAAATAAATAAAAGGTCAACAAGCTGAAGGGCCCAAGTAAGGATGCCTCAGTCCCACTTAGGAGGGAGAAGAAAGCAATCACAAGGGGGAAGGGAGGGAGGAACTTGGGAAGGAAAGGGGACAGGGGAGAAGAGGGGAACTTGATCTGGTATTGGGTCTGGTATTGGGTTGGGGAAAAGGACTAACGCCCTGAGGGCCAGCAGAAAGAATGGAAACAGGGAGGTAGGAGGTTAGGTGGTCCCTCCAGAATGTACCTCCAGCAGAAAGACAGGGCACCAAGTGAGGGATGGGGTTGCCATCCCACAGTCAAAACTCTGACCCATAATTGTTCCTCTCTGAAAGAACTGCAGGGATGGAAATGGAGAGGAGCCTGGGGAAAAGAAGGTCCAGCAACAGGCCTAAAAAGGTATCCAGCTCAAGGGGAGGTCCCAAGGCCTGACACTTTTTTTTTATGAGGCTATGGAGCACTCACAAAAAGGGACCTATCATCACTGCCCTCCAAAATACCCAACAAGCAGCTGAAAGAGTCAGATGCAGATATTTGCACCCAACCAGTGGACAGAAGCTGCTGACCCCTTTGGTTGAATTAGGGGAATGCTGGAAGAAGCTGAAGAGGAGGGCGACCCTGTAGGAGGATCAGCAGTCTCAATTAACCTGGAACCCCCAGATTTCTCAGATACTATACCACCAACCAGGCAGCATACACTGGCTGATATGAGGCCCCCAACACATATACAGTAGTGGACTGCTGGGTCTGGGTTCAGTCAGAGGAGATGCATCTAACTCTCAAGAGACTGGAGGCTTCAGGGAGTTTAGAGGTCTGGTGGGAGTGAGGGGGGGTGGGTAGTAGAGTGGGGACATCCTCATGGAAACAAGGGGTGAGGAGGAGGTATGGAATGTGGAGCAGTCAGAGGGTGGACTGAGAGAGGAATAAAATCCAGAGTGAAAAAAAAAAGATTAAATAAAAAGAAGGAATATTTAAAAAAAAAAAAAAACGAAATGGAAATAAGATTGATATAAGACTGAAACTCATTTTTTCTTTTATTCTTGTTCTTGTTACTCTTCTTGTTCTTGTTCCTCCTCCTCCTCCTCTTCTGCTACAGCTGCTTCTCTTCTTCATCCTCCCCCTCCTTTCTCTCTCCTTCTCCTTCCATCTCTCTCACCCTCCATCTCTATCTCTCTGTGTATCTCTGTGTCTATTCTGTGACTATCTGCCTGTCTGCCATCTTACCTCTATTATCTGTAATCTACGCATCATTTCATTCTGTATTCATGAATTCCACGTCTTCAAATTCACAAGGTGAAATATTTTTAAATGATGTCTATGCTAATAATGTATATAAGTTTCCTTGTCTTTATCCCTGAGCATTGCAACAGTTGCACAGCATTCATGTTCTATAAGTATCAAAAACAAGCTAGAGAGGACTTAAACTGGGCTGGGTGATAGGCATAGAGCATACCCATACTAAAACATTCTATGAAAGACTTTGCTGTCTGCATTGAGTCCTAGGATTTACTTTCACAGGCACTGTATTAGAGGGTAATTATTTTAAGAAATTGGCTTAGGTGTCTATTAAGGCTCTAACAATGACCAATCAGCTGGATAGACCAATAGGCTAGAGATGAGGATAGAGTTGGTTCTCCAGGCCAGAGGCAATATACAAGCAAAATGCCTTTTCTTGGAGGGGAGAGAGATTACAAGGGATAGTATTTGTCCTGTTTATACTTCCCACTGATTGAACAAGTCTCATCCATATTCTGTAAGGTCGTTGGATGTACCAATTATCCATCATTTCACAAGGTGACCTCAGCTAAACCCCCAAAATATTCACAGTTAGCTGTAACGTATAGTTTTATAAATCAAAGCATGCTAAACCATGCATGGGTTTTGGCACTCTGCCTCCATGGTTCTTGAGGCTAGCTTGCTTCCAAGCTGTTCCCTCAGATCCCCTAAGCCCCTTAAAAAGATAATAACCAGCCAGATTTATAATGGTAAATCACCAACCCCAAAATGCCTGTGCAAAGAACACAAAACTCAGTTGATATAAATACAAGCTGCACACCTAAATTGGGCAAATGTACTCTACACTGCTTATTTCCCATCTATGAAATCCATAGCTACTTGCAGCTTCTGCAGACCATGTGGGTGAGCTCCCTCTTCTCCTTCCGGTTCTATCTTGTCTCTCTCTCTGTCTCTCTATCATCTCTCTCTTAGTCTCTCTCTCTAAAACTTTCAGCTCTGCCCAATCGCAGGCTCAACTCTTATCTGCTGATTAATATTTCCCCTGACCTCACCTGAGTATGAATGCCCTTCATGAGGGAGCACAAAAACAAACAGCAATCCACAACATTTCCCCTTTTTTGTCCAGTTAAACTGCTCTCTTTTTCTCAGATATAAATTGAGCACAACTATTACCATTCTGCAATTTATAAACTGTAAGTTACATTTAACATCCAGTCCATCAATTTTGTCAGTCAAATAAAGCACTCTACCATCTATCTTAACTTAAAAAGGCTTATAATTTTACACCTGTTGTGTCTTGGTTTAGCTTTTACACTATCTGAAAACCAACTTCATATATACATGTATATATTTCTCAATGCTAAATAGCTTGGGTTGGCTAAGAGACTACGGTTAGTCTTCAATCCTGCCAGATTTCCAAGAGCGACATAAAATTTATCTGAAAATATAGAAATCATTATCATAGCTTCCAAAACTGAAACAAATTGTAGAGACAGCTACCTACCTACACAGTCCCCTGTTTCTCAACATGTTGGAGAATCAGTCTGTGGCCATTTAGCCCAAGATCATCTGACAGACCTTTGTAAAATAGAAAAATTTTAAGGATTGTTCACCCTGTCTAAGCAAGGTCAATACTTGACTATTCTGCATAAAGTGTCCTTTCCTGTACAATATTGTCTGCAGATGAAATAGGCAATCCCTATCCAGTGGCTACCTTGCCATGATGTACAACCTTGCCTGGAGATAAAGATGCTAGTTTCTTCTTTGAATCCGAGAAAGGGGTGCTGTCAGGAGCAGATATGTCTCAACAACAAATGATTAAATAACATTAAATGTCACATACGGTGGATTTCTGACATTTTAAAAAAACTATCTATCTATGTAAAGTAATCTGGATTGTTGTCTGTTAACTATTCTCAGCTATTTCTAATTGAAATATCTTGAAAACACCCTTATAATTAAGTCAGAACCTTGAGTTGGCTATTTAGCCTTTAACTTGTGTGTTTAATCATCTAAAAACAGTTTGTAATGGCAGTATAGAAGGACTGGGTCTAAGCTTAGTGATCACCAAAGTGGGTGCTAAGAATTAATCATCAAACTTACCAAAGTCATTTGCATGTAGTAACTCAACAAGCTCTAAAATGGCTGTTTTGTCTGGCTCTAGTCAACGTAGTATGCCTGTTTCCTTCTGAATGTACATTTGCAAGCTCTGGACTACCCATCCCTTTTGCTCAACTTCTCTTCAGCTTCCATTAATCTGTAACTTTCCAGAGAAATCTTTCCAGATGTCCCAGGATAGTTTTTGTCCCAGGATAATCATGTGTTTCTCTTGTATGGAATTGAAGAAGTACTATTCCAGTTCTTTAAAAAAGTAGCAAATTTCATAGTGCATGATTTAAATGACTATATTGCTAAAATTTAACTATAAAATTTAGAAATTTTGTTTAATTTTGCTCAATTTATACTGTGTGATTCTACAAGTGTATATATTATATATAAAGTTAATGACACCTTTTTCTTATCTTATTCAGTAAATTAATGATAGAGCAATTAAAAGTTTCCTGTATTTAATGTTTCCACAAAAGGCATGTAACCGCTAAAAAAAGCCAGGCTAAAACTTAAAGAGATTCAAGATATGATGTACTATGGTTATTTAGATTCTGCCTGAACAACCTGCTTCTTATATATTTACGGGCATGGTCTCAAGAGAGTGAGACCTTCAAATATCAGGTAAAAATAATTCTGTTATACAACTTGCTATCAACTATGCAATATCTTTATGATAATTCCACTACTGGAGAGAGGAGAGGGAAAGGGGGAAAGGAGGAGATAAAGGTTGACAGAAGAAAATGGGAGAAAAGACAGGGAAGAACAGAGAGAAAGATTTCCTCTATTAAAAGTAGGTGAGCTAAGATACCCATAGACTTGTATACTTAACTAGAAAGTTCTAGCTAGTAGTCAATATCTTAAAATAAGCAAGGTTGTCACTTTTAAGATTGAAATATGTTCTCAGGCTCTCTCATACACCCCCTTTTCTCTTTGAATCCTTCAAGTCCCTTTTAAATATCCTGCATAAAACTATTTTGATGTAATAAAACTACACACCGTTTTCTGTCTGCTGCCCGTATCATCTTCTGCCATTGGTCACGGTTGTTTTTTCGCTCTAGATATAGCAAGATTTGCAGTTGAGAACATATGGATTTGTCTGCTTGAAAAGCGTATAAAATGTGCCATGCAAGTAAAACATTTCAATATTACACTGTACTGTTTTTTATAACCTCTCCCATCTTTCTCTCTTAGATTTTGTTTAGGCAGCTATTTTGCAGCTACGACTACTCTAACCATATAAGCTATGTGTGTCTTTATTTTTCTCTTGCTAAAATAGTAAAGTAAAAATACATAAGCCACAAGATTATTCTGAGAAATGAGTAAAACACTATACTTAAGTCCCTTAACTGAAAGTACTTACTGAGTAGCTATGCTATTATTATACATTATTAGATATAATAAATGATCAATTTTATATGTAATTGTCTAATCGAATAACTGTGAACAAGCCTACATAAAATAATATTAAGGTTTTTATGCCTAGATTATCAGGCTAATTATCATCTCATAATCCTTGCATTTTAAACTACTTTGTCATCTTAAATACAGTCTGCTCTGGCTCTGCTTCAGTGAGTATTTACTTAAAATAAATTAATGTAGAACTGATTAATAATAATAAGTTCAAGTCAGTACAATGCTCAAGTCGACTCAATCCATATGCGACATTCCCTAACACATTATTTTGCTTCTAAATTATTGCAGTGCCCCAGTGCACCAGAAAAGAGGAGCTACGCTCCAGGTTTAGAGTAGAACATATCTTCTTACAGCTGGTCAGTTTAACCAAAGTCACAGTGAAGGGGCAATGTGTTTCACAATGGCATTGCTAAATAGAAAATCCCATCCTTGTGGAGACAGGGGGAGAGAGGAGGTATGGGATGTGGAACAGTCAGAGGGTGGACTAGGAGGGGAATAAAATATGGAGTTTAAAATAAATAAATGATTTTTTTTGAAAAAAAGACTCAGCTCAAAAGCAAATTCCTGAGGCTAGAAAGATGACTCAAATAGTTAAGAACACTTGCTGCTCTTGAGGAAGACCTGACTTCAGTTTCCAGCAACCATGTCTGGCACCTCCCATCCATTTCTAACTCCAGCTCTAGGGGATCTCATATTCCCTTCTGGTCTCCACGGGAACCTTCCCCCACAAGCATACCCTACCCACACATAATTAAAATATAAATATTATGGGTTTGTTTTTTCAAGATAGAATTTCTTTGTGTAACTGAGTCCTGGCTGTCCTGGACTCACTATGTAGACCAAGCTGGCCTCAAACTCACAGAGACCCACCTGCTTCTGCCTCCTAAGTACTGGGATTGAAGGTGTGTACCACCATACCTGGCCCTAAAACAGGTTTTTAATTATAATAATTTTTTGAATCAAGTGTGGTGGCACATACCTTTAATTCTAACAGAAGTCAGCTAGTCTCTGTGAGCTCTACATAGTGAGACTCAGAAAGAAAGAAAGAAAGAAAGAAAGAAAGAAAGAAAGAAAGAAAGA
>JADRCH010000081.1:6644840-6740292 GCA_019843965.1 Rhynchomys soricoides | reverse complement strand
AGAAAGAAAGAAAGAAAGAAAGAAAGAAAGAAAGAAAGAAAGAAAGAAAGAAATGACTGAGCCATGTTGGTGCCACATAGACGTGAAAGGTGGGAGCAGGAAAATGAACCCAAGGTCATCCTTAAGTGTAGAGCAGGTTCAGGTCAGCTTATGATACATGAGACCATGTCTCAAACAAAATATCTTTAACTTTTACTAGTTTATGAAGTCTTTGCTAGCCCTCAGATTAAAATGTTGTTTTTCTACTAAAAAGAAAAAGAAAAAAAGAAAAGGAAAAAGAAAAGGAAAATCCCTTTATATATATATTTAAGAATTCTAACTTATCAAGTTTCACATAAGTTCAGGGATTTATCTTCTATTTTATTTAACCAACCTCTCCAACAGACCCTGCTAGCAGTTTTACAATCTTTCTGATAATGACCATGCAGTCATGCCACAGAAGTGTATTATTTGGAAGTAGATCAGTTGGAGTGTGGATTTTTATTAAAAAATAGCCTGATAGCCACCTGATAGCCAATGGAGGGTGATTTCTAGCTCATAGACACTCCCATGCCTTCATCCATAAGAAGATAAAACTAGCAATGTTATCTACTTTTCCTTCACTGAAAGGATCAAATAGCATTGTTTTTTTGTAACTCAGTTCAAATGAAAAGCACCACATCTAAATGGCTGTTGAGACTAAACCAATGTGAATGAATACTATGCATTGTTGGTTTGCTATTAGTTGATTTCTACTTTTCAATCAGTTGACATTTTTAATAGAACCTGAAATACGATTACATTCTTCCGACCACTACCTACCACTACCACTATTTAAAACAAAAAAACAAAAAAAAAACAAAACAAACCACTCCATCTCTGGGTGAATAAAATTCAAGAGACCAATTTCCATTCTATTTTGCCTTATGTTAAAAACTTTGCCCTGCATTATCTGCATATCATCTGCATATTTTTAATGAAAGCATTGCTGGGTCTGAATTGCCATCCTACCTAATTATCTTAGCTCATTGCTTCACAATTGTGTTTGGCTTTAACATCACAACCTTCCTCCTCACCATATATTCCTAATTGTGATTATGTTCAACCCTTTATTGCTGATATTAAAACCACCAAAAAACAGATAACATTCTCTTCAAGGAGATCCCAGAGCATCTCCCAAACCTGATGCTTAGATCTAAACTGCTCAGCATGTTTGGCAAAATACTCACAACACAGCTATCTGTTTTTGGAATAAGTGCCCCTCTCCATTCTAGTTAATTGAAAACAACTCTCAATTGCCCTCCTGAGCATAAAGAACCAGGGATTAAGACATAGTAGCAGGGAAGTATCAGGGTTTTAAAGACTTATATAAACAACACAGTTGTTTGAGCGGTGACATATAAATTCAAGCTCCCCAGGACACACTTGTTTAGGACTTTCCCAATTAGGCATTTTATTTGATCTTCGGGTCTGGGTGAGCCACAATTCTCTTGAATTGAAGAAGAGATTAATGGACCAGAGACAATGGCTAATTCATCTCCAGGGCTTTGTTCATTGCTTGTCTTTGCTAATTTAATACTGTTATTTCTAAACTTAAATAAATCAAAATGAGAATTGGGCTACAGCAGTGCCTCTCAAAGAGTTGTGCCATTGCTGAGTAATTTGTCATTGCTTTCACCGTTATGTTAGGAACCTTCACTGGAAAATAAAGCTTCCCTTTGAAGAGTTATGAACAGGAGGGGAGGGATACTTTAACGTGTATGAAGACGGACGATGGTAATTTCAATTAAGTTTGGTATCAGGACTTGATAGGTCACAAGAGCTCAGAGGATATTCAGTACAGTATTCAGTACAGATTGTCTGTTTTGAAAAGATCATTTCTTTCCTTTTTATGATATTTCTAGCATCTAAAATGAAGCACACAGCAAGCTGGAATCCTACTGTGAATTTTGTCCTCCTCCTTCGCTTTTTCTTCTTTCTTTTTATATAGTTATCTCACATTTGTGGACTAGCAAACTTGCTTTACACCTTGTATGCCCTCAGCTTTTATTTAAGATAGCCCTTCATAGGAATATTTACAATAGACAATAAGTAGTTGTTCTGTTATGTGGAAAAAATGTAAAATAATGTTTTAAGCCTACCACGAATCAAAAGATTTTGAGCTAATACTATGAGTATCAAAATTCAATTAAGCGATACAAAGGGAATGCATCCTTAAAGAAAGGGCCCATGAAAAAGTTTTTACGCCTAGTTTTTCAACTTTTTCGATCAGAGAGTAAATTATAGGCTAACATATTGCACGCTGAGCAGCTGAACTCGGGCTATCACACTTTTACATAGATTTGCATTATATGCATATATATCCACACATATATATTTAATCTCACAAAACTTGAAATTTTCCCTGTCTGCATAGCAGTGTTTAGAACTGTATGGGAATATACAGCATTGCCCTTTAATGAAGCTTTATACGTACTTCTTTTGTTATATAAAAGAAAGGAATTAGAAACGAGATTAAGTGTATTCCTTGTGTTTTTCATTCACAGTCTTAATGTTGAACAATATCTGAAAATAATAAAAGCCGTCTATCTCAGGATGAAGAACACATAATGATGAAAATGAAAGTTTTCTAGACATGTAACAAATATCTTGTCTAAAGCCTCTTTTAAGTTTCTTGAAATTCCTAACATATGGAGAAGGGAGAAACTCAGTAAGCTTGCAGCGAGCCAGCTCTTCTATCACTTCTGGCAGATTCTCGCACAATCTTAGCCGCCTAAGTTGTCCTTTTTTGTTTTGTTTTTCTTTTTGCTTTTACTTCACAGAAGGAGAGAAGCATAAGACTGATGTCGCTTTTGTACCGCTCTTCTTCTCTGACTGCTTATTTATAAAATGAATCCAGGATCTGCAGGACAATTTCAGACATGGTATTTGAAAACGAGATTCTCCGTCTTGTTTATCTTTTATAATTTTCATTTTCTCTAAGTTTCTGTTCTTAAATTTCCATTCCAGGCAACATTCACTGGTCATGAAAATAGCTGTGGTTTCTGTGGTATGAAGGGGCCTCAGCATCTTACACAGTATCACTTCATCATAACAATAACATCATCATATTTAAGAAAGACATAATAGAACATTTCACAGCTATCATTTACCCTACTATGTAAAGTTTACTGAAAACATACACTTTTATATATGCATAAATATTAATTACACATCTAGCAAAATAAAATTTATTTGGGGGTTGACCAAACTGCATGGAAGGTGCAAATCAGGTATAAAATTATGTACTGGGAGATCTAGTAAAAAACAGTATGAACTTTCTAAGAATAACTGTAACAGCAATATGTATGTGTCCTGAAACATAAAGAACAAGCATACAAGATTACATAATAAGACCACCCACATATTCTAATAGTCACTAAATGCCAAAAAATATTCGTGAAATTTTGTTCACCTTAATTCCTGGATTAAGAACTATCGATAAATATTATCATTGTTATCTTTTAATAGAAAGCCAAGATCATAGGTAATAGACCTTAATTTTAATGGAAGTGTAGAGAAGCTAAATAAGGAATTTCTTGCTACATTGGATTCATTGCAATAACAAAACATAATAATTAGTTCCATGATAAGTTTCCAGATAAAGTATAAAATCCTAGGAACTGTTTCCTATTGTAGTGCACCTAAGAAAAAGAACACAGTTGCTATGATTTCCATGGGTCCATCACTGTCTCTTGTTAATACAGCTTATGAATATGCACAAGACACTGTAGAAATTGTCCTAATGAGAAGGGAAATTAAGGAAGAAAACTTTGTTACAGTTGTCAGACTGTCAAACAACCTGATAGGCTACTGTGCCTGAAATTGGGCATACTGGAGAAAAGTCGATATCCACATGGTTGGTTTGAATACAGAAAGAAATTAGGCAAAATCCATTTGACTGTAGGAGCATATGAAAAGCAAAAATCAGGAGGGAATTTGAAATCATTTCTCCCCAAAATTAGCTTTCTCTTAGCAAAAAAAAAAAAAAATGCAGTTCATTAGGAAATAAATATGATTCATGATAAATAAAATCAAACAAAACACTGTGACTAAACATCCCAACACAGGCCACAGAATGCTGCAAGCAATGTCTCAAAGTGACCATATTATTATTTGCATTTAAGATTAAAATCCAACTCTTTGTCCTATTACAAGCATTGGGAAAGATCTCTATGATTCAGGATGTTCTACTTTTCAAACAAAAACTGAAGAATATTTGGCTCAGAAAGAATGTGTGTTTTATCTCTAAGGACACATGGTCAGGAAATGATAGAAGAACTAATTAACATGTATTTATATTTAACGGGACATGGACTTCGAATAGGATCATACTTCACAAGTTATTAGAGGTTGACAATCTACTTTCCATTCTGTAATATCAGCTATTTCTGAAATTTAGATACTTACCAAGAATCATGTTGATGAGATGGAATTTTGAATTATGTGCTTTTGATCGTTCAAAATAATATATGGCTTGTGAAAATAAACATGAAATAACAGCACATTTGAATTGGAAAAAGAAAAGCCAGATGAAGGTGCAAAGGAGAACATAGAAGCTCTATACACAATAGCTCTGGGAATGGATAGGGCTCATACAGTTCTAGCACTGAACAGGAACATGAAGAAGGGCAGCTACAAGAACTTGCACAACAACAAATGGAGCTGGGGTGTTTTCAAAGCCAGGAGAGCATGCTAGCACAACTCTATCAGGGAACCCCATGGACCTCTCAGCAGTTGAACACAAACAGACCCATCCGGAACACTGAGCAGACGAGAACATGTAAAGATTGTCGATTGAGGGAAGTAAGGATTGGTATTCAGCAGAAGCAATACAAGCCTTATCCCCCAAAGTAGTTTGCTGAATGATAGAAAGACAACAGATGAAGCATTGGAACAGTACTGAGTAGTAGTATACTTAATCCAATAAGATGGCCTCAGCCACATGCTGCTGCCTCTATTAATCTGTTTAATGCATATGCTAAAAGATAAAGTAGAAGTTGAAAAGCATCCTTTGAGGGGAATGGAGGTGAACCATAAAAGAGCAGAAAGATAAAACATAGGAAACTATAATACTTCATTACTGCATTGGAAAAAAATAAAGGACTGTGAGACAGCATGAGTTTGATCTTCAGAACCCACAATATTAAAGGAGGTAACTCTCACCCCAAGCAGCTCCACACTGTCCATCACATGCATACAATTATTATAAAAATAATCAAATATTTATTAAAAATGACATAAAAATTGCTTATTGAAAGATACTGCAACCTAGAGCTGAATAAACATACTTAACTATGAGAATGACCATGCATTGATGGAGACATCACTGTGCAGGATTCTGAGAGTGACTCTTAGGTAAAGGTTTGCATTCTGGCTTTGTTTCCTTCTTCTCACATAGTCTTAGATATGTACTCTGTACTGTGCTGTCTACACATAAATGGTGACATCTGACACGCTCCTGCTCCCTGACATCTTAAAATTGCCTTCTACCAAGTAGAGGGTGGGAAACCAACACAAACGGAAGTTACAAGGTGGCAAATTCCATAAAGAGTAAGTAGGCAGCAGTAGGAGTTTAACAAATAGCCAGCCTCAGGCTATGGGATGGCTGTAGCTCCCTCCAGACAGCAGTGTTTGAGCTGGAAATTTACTAGGCTAAGTACCAAGAAGGAAAAAAGTCAAATCTATGTTTTTATAAAAAAGACTACAAAATTTGACATTTCTTTAGAATAACTAAAAAATGTTGATAACAGAATGACAATTAGAATAATTACATATAAATTAATAAACAGGGATACATACATATGTATTGATATACAGCATATACTATATGACTTACTGAATAAACTCATATATTTGAGTTTTATATGAAACATGTGAAAAGTTGAAAAAATTTTAATTTATAGGACTAAAGAGTCCAGAATAAACTGATAAGGTGCCTAGGAGATTTTGAGGATCTTTGTAACATATTCTAAAGCTTGCTATCCTACAATCCTAAAGCAAGTACGTTTTTATTTCAGTCAGAAATTGAAGCAATTAGTAAAAGTGTGAAATCCATAATCATTTGTTGAGCTGCTTTTAAAAGTGTTTATCATCACATTTAGTAAATTTCTCTGTCGTAATTGACCATATTCTTCCCTCACACATGGCAGGAAAAAAGCACACACGTACTTTACTGAAGCCACTAGAAGGCACTAAACCCCAGGAGCAAGATTTAATGTTCCTGCATACAGGAAAACCCCTCCTCTCATAACTATGCAAAAGTGTATTGCCACCGTGTACAACCTTGCCCCACTCTTGTGAAAAAAAAAGAGTGAAAAGGCATGTACTAGTGTGTGTGCCCTGCTCAGGGGTCAGCCCAAGCACAGTCATGAAACAAGCATAGGCAAGGGACACAGATATAGCTCCCGTTTAGGGGACAGCACCCATCTAAGTACATGGTACTCATCGCTTGTGATGCTGTATTCTCAGAGAAGCCTAGAAATGAGGCCTTGTAGATTTAAGTACAAAACTACCCTACTCCTCCACATTCCTACAACCATTCCATTCAGGTTTCATCTAGATTCCCTTGACTATTAGCTACTGCTTTATCTAACATGTTGCTTTCATCTTTAAAACGATAAGAAAACATTTTACTGAAATATAGATTGGACTTTTTAGTTTCTTAAAGGGTCAGTATAACAGGGGTTAGTTCTAGATTCGCGTTCTATAAATTCTTTTGGTAAAGTTCATGCCCAAGAAACGTATGATCTGCTTACAAAAAAAAAAAAAAATCATAGCGTTCTAAGTACATTTAGGATTTTGTGTTGGGCATACTCATAGCGCTCCTAGGGCCCATGTGTTCTATAGGCTGAAGGTTGGACACTTCTGGTAGAGTCACTGAAATCTCAGAAATTGACACATCAATGTCATGTGTGACTTAAGCTTTGGCCATAAGAATAAGAATTGCATGCTTCATGTCTCCTAAGAATCTGAGTTGCTGAGGGTTTTATTAATAGGCCTCCCTTTCATTGCTAAAACTGCACTGACATAGAGATGGTAAGTTGTATAGTTATCTTACCTAGGAGTATAGCATACAGGCTGCATACTGTGAAAGCACTCTTGGAATATGTAAATGCTTTAGAGAGACAAACACCACATTCTATTCTGATTGTCCACTTCTCTACACATTGGCAGAAAATGTAAACACTGTGACATTGAGAAACAACTGATGAAAAATTTTGCAAGACCTCTTGTGAATTATGTTAGAAATAAAATTATATACTTATTTGGGGCATAACAAAGTTACATCCTTAAGGAATGAAACTGGCATAAAGACAATACAGGAACTTTCAAAGATGCATTCTCATATTGTTGTTGTTGTTTTTAAATAAAAAATTGGCTTGGTTTTCCACAGGAGTCAAAAATGTTCTCATAGCATATTAATGCCTAAAAAGGGAAACCCATATTCTCTACTGTCTCTGTGAAGGGCACTATGGTACATGTTCATCTTCTGTATCCTGATGCAGATGAGCTGACTGGAATACAGGGACTTGTGAAGCAAGTCACTTTGGAGGAGGGAACAGCCCATTTTTCTATTGCTTTTCGAGTTTGCACTTTATTTTTGCCTTTAAAATATTTTGATAGTTCATTAAAGTACTTGTGAAGATATGTTGCTTCTCATACAATATTTTCCTTTAAGAACAAAGCCACAGTAGCACAATTCTTTGTATGAAATTGAAACAATGCACAAATTGAAGTAAAAGTCACTAGATTACTAACATATCTGTGTCATGAAAACTAGCAGGTCAGCTTTCTTTTACTGACAAATAAGATCATCATCATCAACAACAACAAACAAGTAAAGATGTTTAAAGAATCAAAAAACTTAAAAGCAGATATCTAAGGTCTGAACTAAATGACTCTTTTCACTCGCCATTTTAGAACTAGTATTGAGTGCAAGATAGTATTCCTATATAAGGACATCAATTCAACACTGAGAGCTAATGGGGGGCTAAAGAACGTGACTTATCTAAGTATTAAAGTGTAAAACCCATGTTTGCACTTACCCAGAGAAATGAAAGTATCAAATGTAAATGGAAGAGTGAATTACATTTATGCTAACATATAAGCCAAGAAAAGGAAAGGCAAATAAAATCGTAGCTAAAGCCTCTCGTCATGGGGGGTAACATTTATTTCTAGATAAACATGCCATGCTCGTTGGATTTGGTTCCAATATCTACTTATGTAGATGGAAAAAAGAGAACCAACCAAGTGTCCCCTCCACCACTTCCAGGAATAACCGCTGAGAAGAGGCAATTACAGTAAAATTGCTTACACCTTAAACCCCAGGTGCTCTGGATGGATGGACAATCCCCAACAGTGTGAGTCTGCGCCACAGAAACTCAGGGGATGGGGGGATTGACTTGAAGTGCAATTCTATGTGCTTTGTAGTGAAGAAAGCAGAAAGTCCTTCAAAGTTGTAAGACAAAAGACTTAGGTGAATGCATGAGAACCTCATTCTGCCTCATTCTGATTTCAACAACAAAAGCTCGCGCGCGCGCGCGCACACACACACACACACACACACACACACACACACACACGAAACCCACCAAAAAGCCCACATGCATTTGACAGAATAAAATAAAGACACAAAGGGACAGGAAGATGTAGGAGGGAAGGAGGATTGCATAAAGGAAGGGGTGAGTCATCTGAGTGTGCAGTTCTCTCAGTTGGACTGAGTGGTACATATTCAGAAAGTGCCTGTTGTATAACTGCTACATGCCAGGCTCTTTGAGGAACTAGACATGACTCAGCTCAGAAAGGTGGAGTGTTTGGAAGGAAAGGTGACAGCTAGCTTGAAAGGGAACACTGGGAATTCAGATGCTGTGGCTGGATGACTAGTTTATCCTGTCACCTGGAGAAAAGCAGACTTGCATATTCAAGCGCATACTCAGGTAACTCCTAGTTCCTGATACTGGTGGTTTGTATTGGAAAGAAATTTTTCTCCACCAAGATCAAACCCATCCTTTGACAAGAGGTGTTAGTTGTTGGAGAACTTTCTATGCAAATATCTGCTAAGGAAATCCCAAACCAGCTTTGAGCTGATGTACCTTGCCCTTTAATTGATTTCCACATAGAGAGCACTGCCCAGGGAGTCAGGCAACACTCTCTCCTGTTGAGGCATTCTCCTTTATCTCCATTACCCTTGATGTGTTATCAGGAAACCTGTGGAGCTCTTGCTCTTTGGGGGATCATTTTTTTCCTTCCGGTGGAGATGGTAGGGGTTTTACAGGCAGCTCAGCTGGGGGCTTTCATAGCGAGACCACTTACTTAGAATTACAAACTCAGAAACAAAACCTTTCTTGCACCACTATAATTCAGCGTTGGAAACTACCCATCTCCTATTTAACCTGAGTCTATTCAATAAAGCACTCTTTTAAATAAAACACTTCCTTTTGTTTTCCCTCCCTCTTTTGTTTATCAATTGTGTGTTTGATACTCTGGGTGATTTACCCAGAGCCAACAGTATCAGATACCTGCAGTTTCTCTCTGCTACCTCAGGGGGTTCAACACCCTCCACTTCAGATCTCAGCACTTCAAAGGCTTCCCCCTGGAGATGCCTTTAGAGCCTAAGCTTAAAAAAAAAAAGTAAAATAAATAAGGTCCTGCTTGCTTTCATGCACCTTTTCACCACATTCAAATCTAAGCTTGCACTAAAATAACCACCCGTTCCATCAGTTGGTGGTGGGTTACAGAGTGGCTGCCATGCATTTAAACTTTTTCAAAGTGCAAAGCAAGGGATGAAACTATTTAAGTGGTCTTTTGGCAGATCTTATACCCGATACTTTTTTGTGGATAGGATATAGCTCCACCTTATGGCAGGAAGTTATTTAAAGTGGAGACAGGACATGGAAGACATAATGGTAGCATGTATTTTTCCCCCTCCAGAATCCTGCTTTTTTTTTTTCCTTCCATACAGTTGCAACTGCAGTTCTACATGCAAAAGAGGTAAGTAGACAGCTCTTCCATATGTCTTTGTCGGGAGCTTGGAAAAGTGCTGCTCCCAAGCTAGTTTAAAGACTGCATGGAACACGGGGTTTCTTGAGGAGTTTTGGGGACTACTAAAGAACAAAATAGTCTTATGTTAGGCTATTTTTCCTAATAGTGCTGTGGCGTTGTGCTATATCAAGTTCCCTCTGATCTTTTTCCAATCTCTTCTCTTCAGTGATATATCTGCTGTCCCTTACCCAGCCTTCATAGAATGTAGTAGCCATGTTTACAAATTCCTCAAGGTTGATTTTAGACTTTCTAAAACTCTACCTTAGGAAATGTCTATCCTCCAGTCCTGCCTAATTACAGCTATATCCTAGTGGGCAAACGCTAATATGGAGTTTCCAATTTACATCACTAAACATACTGGATAGTCTAGAAAAGTGTTAAAATCTCCCCCCAGAAACCGGCAACATCTTCATATTTATTCTGAGAGCTCTCATGAAATTTGGGGAAATAAAAGGGATTCCCTTCTGTTGCCATCTTTTCAATGTATCAGTAATTCTTCCAGGCATGGGAACATATTTATCTGAGTTAAAGCCGCAGCTGTCCTCTAAATTGTTCACAACTCAATCTGCCAATATCTCTCAAGAGGCTTTCCCGGGCTTAGCAGCTAATGAGTGTTCCATCTTGTGACAGAGCTGCACATTTTCTTTAATTACACAGATTGCCCCAGTCTTTTTTGAAAATCCTGGTATGGTGGTGAACACTTAGCATCTTTTGCATCCCACTGAATAAAGTTAGCTGCTTTGCCAGAAGAATAAAGTTAGATATAACCTTATCATCCCATACAAACCTTCCCATCTAGCTAAATAGCATAAGCATGCAAGGAGATCTTGCTGAATAGAAGACACTGCTGAAAATTAGACACTAAGTTAGTCCTTTCTGTGATGTTAGGAATTGATTCATTCTAAACATATAGTCAGGTGACATCCATGAGCCTGGTCTATATTTTAGGGGAAAAAGCAGATATAGAAATTTCTTCCTTAAATGCATTCTTGTAACAATCATGACACAAATGGTTCAATATTTTGGGGGGGGGGGGAATAAGGGAAATGGCAGACATGCAAATGTTCATGGAAATGTGGCACAGAAGCTGGACCATTAATACCTCTGATGTCTTTTTTCATATTATCTAGAATTAAATGTAAGGGCTTTCCTTCAAAGATAAGTTTACTTGTGACTATATAAACATGATCTAATATTATCTTTGGCTACTACGGTAAGTTGGTTAGAGCAATATAGTAATGAGA
Organism: Rhynchomys soricoides; assembly: GCA_019843965.1. Classification (NCBI taxonomy): domain Eukaryota; kingdom Metazoa; phylum Chordata; class Mammalia; order Rodentia; family Muridae; genus Rhynchomys; species Rhynchomys soricoides. The sequence continues at coordinate 6,728,986 of JADRCH010000081.1, read as the reverse complement.
CAAGCTGACTCTAGGACAGGTATTAAATTGGCAGTTCAGGAGATTAGGCCTAAAAACCCAGTCTTCAGGCAGCTAGTCAGAAGCCGCCCTGCCATCAGAAACTGCCCCACCACCTGGTCTGAAGCAAAGACAATAGGTCAGCAGTTTCCAGCCAGCCCCACAACCCAGTAATGGAATGTTCTTAAAGATAGAATAAGACAAAGCTCACTGACCCTGGAATTCCCCTAATTAGCTTTATTTAAATCATGCCTGCAAACTCATTTGGTTGTCTCTGTGAGATACCAGCATGCTGTACTTTTGCCAAATAAAACTCATTTTCATTTACATACTATTTGAGTCCAGGGTATCATTCTTTCAATGAATCATGGACCCTTACATTTAGGGACCAGTCCTGGGATTTGCTGGAGAGCCTCTGACCCAAATAGTGGAGTGTTTTTCCTATCAGTCTGGGCACCCGGTTGTCTTTTGTCTTGTCCATATCTGTGTTTCTGGTTTTGGTTCTATTCTGGTTTTGGTTCTATCTTGAAGCCTAGAGGAACAAAGCAGAACCGTATTTGTCAACGGGTCAAGGGCCACAGAGGAAGGTCCTGACTCCCTATTAGAGGTAGGAGAACTTGCTAGTTCTCATCTGGATTCTGAGCTGGCTGTAGGCCTCCCATTGGCAGGGAGGAAGACCTCCTGAGACAGCCTTTTGGTTTTGGTTTGGTTTTCCCTGAAATAACCTTCTGTGTTTGTCTGTGCATATTCTGTAATTTTTGTTCTCTTGAACAAATTTTCCTTCAATTCCTAGGATGGAACAGGCACAAAGCGCCCCACTGGGCCTGGGCCTGAACCATTTTAAAGACTCACCGAGTCACAGAAATCTCATTGTTTATCTCCACAAACATCTTTTGCAGGAATGGATGGCCCATGTATGGCCTGAGGAGGGGACTTTCTACCTCCCCATCATTTATAGTGTGAAGGTTCAGTTTATGAAGCTTGGGGCTACATAGACCAAGTGCCATATATCATCATCATGTGGAAATACCTGATCAAGAAGCCCCCTGTGTAGATGAGATCTTTTTTGTTACAGCCTCACTACTCCCTACCGTTTTTCTTCTAAAAGAGTTTTAGCCTCCTCTGTCCTCTGCCTTCAAGGAGAATTTCTGTCCTCCTCCTTATGTTCCTGTTCCTGCCTGCTACTACCCCTGCAGGCAGGGGTAGGAGTAACCCCTTATTTCCCTGACTGATCAAACTCCACTAGGAGACCACCTCTGGCCCAGACTGCCCAGAAGGCTGACTCTTACCTCTCCTGGCCATGGGACCCCCGGATGCTCAAGGGAGACAGTTCATGACATGTGTGTCATTTGCAAGTGATGATCTTTGCAATTGGAAGTTGCAGAACTCCTCATTGTTAGAAAGACCATCAACTCTCACAGGTCTCTCAGATTCAATCATTCTGACTCACCTGCCCATCTGGGATGACTGATGTAAGACTCTGGGGAACTTTAGCTTACCAGAACCCCCCCCAAGTGAACACCATGGAGTCAGGGATCAATGCAAAAAGCAAGAGGAATTTATTGTTGCAGCATGCTGGGGTTGCCCTGCACACAAAGGAGGGAGGGAACAACCACAGGCAGCCCATTCCACAAGCTTTTATACTTTCGAGAGCAGCAACCATTAGGCACAATGTGATTGGAAGAACAGTGTGACTTTTAAATTGATTGGTCTTTAGGGAATGAGGTAGTAGGGTCTTAATCAGCCCCTCCCTACCAGCCTACGTGCTCTCTAACCTGTTTCCTCCAGGAGAGGAGGGGTCCCCATGTTCTCAAGGGCCTGATGGAATTTTCCAAAGTTCCTGAGCTGACCTCTTCACTATCGGCAATTGATCCAGGTCCTCTTCACAACAGAGAAGAGAGAGAGGATTGTGGGAGCAGCCTGGAAATTTGTTCTGGGAGCAAATGGGCTGCCCACTCAAGTCCAGGATGAAATTGATGCAGCCTTTCCTTTGACTGGGATTTTAACACTGCTGAAGGTAAGGAGAGGCTCAGGGGCTACTGCCAGAATCTGATGGGGGCCTCCTCGAGGATGGTCCACAAATTTATCCAAGGTCAATCAGGTGATTCTAGGAAAGAATGAGAGTTCCAGGAAATATCTAGAAAGACTTTGAGAAGCCTATAAGACCCACACTGCTTTTGACCCAGAAGCCAGAGAGTACCAGTCAGCTGTGAACATGGCTTTTGTTAACCAAGCTGCCCTTGACATCCCTTGAAAGCTTTGAATGGCTTTGCTGCCTGCTTCTAGCACCCAAAAGTCAGCCTCTACTTGCCTTTGAATGGCAAGAGTTGGAGAGAGGCTTTAAGGGACAACTGACTTGGGCATGCCTGTCTCAAGAATTCAAGAACTCACTCACGACCTTGGAGGAGGCACTGCATGAGGACTTGGTTGAGTACTAGTAGGTCCACCCCCAAATAACTGTGCTCCAAATTAATTGGAGCATAATAATTTATTGCTGGTCTCAACTTGGAGACATGCCAGGAGACCACAGAGACCTGCTACAGGAGCTGAGTCAGTTTGGCTACTGAATGTCTGCAAGAAGGCCCAGCTTTGTCAGTTTGAGGTCACCTATCTGGGATACATATTCAGAGGGGTAGGCATGGCCAACACATGCTGTTGGATGTCCTGGAAGCAAACCATCCTTAGCATCCCAGTCTCATTAGTCAGAAGGCAAGTACCGTAATTTCTGGGATCTGCCAGGTCTTGTAGACTTTGTTGCCAGGGTTCACTGAGATAGCCAAACTGTTATATGAGGTTGTCAGAGACTAAGAAGACAAAATAAGATGGCCTCCTAAGATGGACATGGCTTTTAAGACTCTAGGAAGAGCCTTATTGGAGGTGCCAGCATTAGCCCTTCCAGGCATTCACAAGCCTTTCCATCTGTATGTGGGTCAGAGAGAGGAGATATAGATGAGGGTGCTCAAAACTTTGGGACCATAGAAAAGACCTATGGCTTATTTATCTAAGAGTCTGACCAGGAGGTCCAAGGATGGCCAGCCTGCCTCCAGTTTATAGCTGCCACTGCCTTGCTAGCCCTCACATAAGATATAACCCATTATTTTCCCTAACCCTCAGACATGCAGCATGGCTGCTCTATAGTTCTGGGGCACATCCCTAACATCATGATGGACTTGACTGACATACCCTGGCCAGATGCAGACTGTATCTACTTCATTGATGAGAGCAGCTTCATCCAGAATGGAATCGGAATGCAGGGGTGATAATGGGCTTGGACTCTGTTATTAGGGCAACTGCCTTGCCACCAGGAACTTCAGCCCAGAAAGCTGAACTAAAGGTTCTAACCCAGGCTTTAAAACTGGCAAAAGGAACCATAGCTTACATTTACACTGTCAACAGATGGGATTATTGACTGTTGAAGGAAAAACCATCAAAAACAAGGTAAGAATACTTGCTTTATTGGCTCCATTATGGCTTCCTCTCAAAATGGTCATAATTCATTGCCCTGGGCATCAGAAAGGGACATCAGAAATAGCCGGAGGGAACAAGCTAGCTGATAAATCTGAAAGGGAGACTACCCAAGCCCCCACTGCTGAGATCCTGGTACCTTTGCTGACCCCTGTGCTCCCAGCCATCCCTGAATATACTGCTGAAGACATCAGGCAAAATGCCAAGGAGTTTACAGAAGAGATGGATGGTTGTCAACCTCTGAAGGCTGTACTATCCTACCTAAGCAACTCATCCATCAGATTCATCCAGGTTCACACCTGCTCACCGAAAACTGAAGGAACTGCTAGGTACAAATGCGAGGAATGCAAGGTACAAAATATTTAACTTAGAACAGTTGGTTGACCAGGTAACCTCAGACTGTGCCACCTGCCAGGCTGTGAACTCCTCTGGCCCCAATCAAGGAACCAGAATCAGGGGTCAACCACCAGGGGCTAGTTGGAAAATAGATTATACAGAAATAAAACCAGGAACATATGAATATAAGTATTTGTTAGTTTTTATAGATACCTTTTCAGGATGTGTTGAAGACTACCCTACAAAGAAGGAGACTGCCTACATAGTAGCAAACAAGCTTCTGGAAGACATCATACCCAGGTATGGATTGCCTACCCTGCTTAGGTCTGACAATAAACCAGCATTCATTTCTCAGGTAATCCCATCTCTACCATATGTTCTGGGGACCAATTGGAAATTATATTGTATATACAGACCCCAGAGTTCAGGGCAAGTAGAGAAGATAAATTAGACTCTAAAGGAGGCCTTGATCAAATTAATCCCTGAAACTGGCAGTGATTGAGTATCTCTCCTACCTTATGCCTTATATAGGGCTAGGAATACCCATTATACTTTAGGTCTCCTGCCTCTTTGAGTTCCTATATAGGAGACCTCTTCCCATGCTACCTACCCTCCAATCTGATATCTTAGTTGAATATGACAAACATAAATTTTTAAAATCCTTGGAAGCCCTCCATAGGGTCCAGAAGCAACTCTGGCCTGCCATCAGCCAAGTTTATGAGTCTGCTCATCTCCCTAACCTCTATTGCTATGAACCAGGCGACAGAAGTCTGGACTAAGGCACATAACCACAAGACTCTGGAACCTCACTGGAAAGGACCTCACACCATAAGCCTGACCACGCCTATGGCCTTCAAGGTGGACAGAATCAGGACATGGATATTCCACTCCCACATTAAGCCTGCCTGGAGAGAGGTGATCCAGCAGTTGAGATTCCAGCAGAGGAGACTTCCAGTTGAACTGCCACAAGAATGATGAAAGGTAACTCCACACCTCCCGTTGATCTGCTGAAACTGTGACTCCAGTTCTCCTGATCCTGCTTGCTTGCAGCTTATTCTTTGCTGCACCAGCCACTAGCCACCTTGCTATCTGCGTATCACCAGGAAGCAATGCAACAACCTTGTCATCAGGTTCACAATGGCTGGCAAAAAGGCTGATTGGACTACAAATTCTTAACTCTTCTCTCCCCAGACTTAACCTAGAATTGTTGGTTACCAGACAGGGACTCTGCATTGGAAATGAGCTATCCATAGCCTATTCCCACCACTGCAACCACACTGTAACCCCTACTGTTGCAAGATACATGCTGCCCCCAGAGAATGTTTGATGCAGTTGTACCTCAGGGCATACTCTATGCATTTATGGTCTGGTTGTAAGTAGGACTGAGGATTTTTATATTCTAGTACAGCTTGTACCCAGAGTGACTTATAAGTCTGGAGAAGGAGTCTTCAACCTGCTAGCACCTCCAAACAATCAGGTTAAAAGAGTGGTCATTTCCGTTGTGTTACTAGGTTCTCTCCTTAGCATAGGGCTGGCTGAAGCTGCCAATGTAGGACCCTCAGCCCTAATTCTCCAAGAGAAAAATTACAAGGCCCTATGGATGGCGATAGATGCAGATATACAGGAGATGGAAAAGTCCATCACGGCCCTACAGGATTCCCTTTTCTCCCTGGCATACGTAGTCTTACAAAAGAGACCTAGACTTGCAGTTCTCCAGCAAGGAGGACTCTACACAGCCTTAGGTGAGGAATGTTGTTTCTATATTTGACAACTCAAGGGTGGTCAAAGAATCCATGGCTTTCATCTGAAAGAGTCTATAAGACAGATCCTACTGATGTTAGCTTTGACTTGTGGTCCCTACATAATCAATGCTTTAGTTAGGTTTGTTAAGGAACAGATTTATTAAACATCTCAAGGATTTGAGATGGCACAAAACTGAAGGGGGAAATGATGAGACTGGCTGACTCCATGACAGGTTTCAAATTGGCAGTTCAAGAGATGAGGCCTAAAAACCTAGGCTTCAGGCAGCTAGTCAGAAACTGCCCTGCCATCAGAAATTGCCCCACCACCTGGCCTGAAGCAAAGACAATGATGGGTCAGCAGCTTCCAGCCAGCCCCCATGCTCCTATAATGGAATGTCTTTAGACATAGAATAAGACAAAGTCCACCTACTCCATGAATCCTCAGCAACAGTTTCCAGCCACCATATTATGGTTCTGGAATGCCTAGTGATAGAGTAAGACAAAGCCCATCTACCCCAGAATTTCCCTAATGTACTTTAAATCAGACCTGCAAGCTTACTAGGTTGTTTCTTTATTCTGGTAATGAGAAACCCTAGCATGCTGGACTTCTGTAGAATAAAACACTCTTTGCATTTACATACTATTTGAGTCTGGGTATCATTCTTTGGTGAATCATGGACCCTTACAATAGCACATGATTTCACCTAATAAATTATAAAATGTCCAAGTGTTCTTCATTTTCTATAAATTTCCAGAGTACTTATTATCATCTCCTACCCAGCTTCAAAGACAGGCTTCCAGATCTTGTCTTGCTCTCTTGAGATTCTATTCTGTGCTTGTATCCATTCTAAGATATGGAAGTCAACCCTTTTCCTCATAATGTCACATTTATGACTACTTTGGAGATGGAAGATGAATTTGTAGGTGTAATATTTTATACTTTGTGTAAAGTTTATGCTTGGGTTATTTAAATGCAGATTTATCTGCCCTCATATCTTGTTTCAATCAGGATACAGCAATGTAATGCTTATATCAAGAATCTTCTGTCTGAAGTTTGTATAAACAGTTTTTACCATTTATTTTCTGCCTTGTCAATGAATGCTGATCATCCAGTGGCTGGGCAGAATAGAGAATAGGGTGGACCATCCACTAGTGAGAGGGAGGAGAGAAGGAGAGCAGATAAAAGGAGAGGAATTAGAGCCATAAAAAGGGAGTCAGAAGAGCCAGATCAGTAATAATTGCAAGTATCATGGGATGGGACTGGAAGAGAGCCAAGGAAGTAAGAATAGATCACATAATTGCTCAGTTATTAAGGTGCAGTTTTAAATAATATCTTGGTTTCTCTGAGAAGTTATTAGAGACTAACATAAGGTCAAGAACACAGATTCTGGATTAGTTCACTGTTTATTTTTTATTAAAAATAATTCATTAACACAACTTTGGAGAAAGTGAGGGCATAGTAAAAGATGACAATAATAGATAAACAGATAGTTAGGGAGATAGATTCATGGAAAGAGAGGCAGACAAATAGATGATAGAGTCAAAGAATTCACAACATGAATTAAATTCATTACAAAATATTTTATATTTAAGATTTTTTTCTGGCTATTTCCAAAACTTAATCTTCTGATTTCCTCCTAAATCAATCAAACTTTCTCATTCTTTCCACAACTTAGCTCATCACCCCAGTTACTGTTTAGAGCTGCAATGCTGCATGTGTTAGGTCTCATATAGTCCATAGGTTTCAAAAATGAGCTGAACCTGGACTATAGAAGGATTTCTGACAGTTGAATAAAAGCCAGAATTACTCTTTAGGAACTTGTAAAATTCATTTCCATCCACCAAAATAAGTTATTTTTCTCACCTGGAAGCAAGGCATATGGTTACCTGTATCTTCTATCAGCACATCAAAGATCATACTGACCTCAAGGCTCTCTTAATCCCTATTCACAAGTACCTGCTACTCATTTCAATTTCCATTCTTCCTTCCTTCCCCACTTTTAGCTACTCACCACTTTTATACCCCCTCATATCTCCTCTACTCTCTTGCTTGCTATCACTTGCTATCTTCACTATTCTTTCTCTGACTTTTGCTCTCTCCAGTATTCCCTCTTGCTTTCTCATGTCTCCCACAGATATCCAGGCCATGGCTTTCTGCTCTGGACTCTTCAAGATGCCTTTGGATGTTTTCTCTCTCTTATTCACAAAAAAGTAAAGAATAAAAATCCTTCCCAGCAATGGAATCTTCAATGAGTAATGGAATCTTCAATGCAACATGATTATAATCAGAGCTTGGAGGAGACCTAGGTCATGACTTGAAACTCATTAATGGACTAGCTCATTGAAAAGTTCACAACTTGATGGGTAATGTTTGGTAATACAAAATTGGGGTGTTGCATTTAGTTTGTGTGAATAAATCTTTGGGAATGTGTCCTTGGAGGCTGTATTTTGCTTCTTCCTGTCTTTTTTCTCTTTGTTTCCTGGCTTCAGGGTGTGAGGAGCTTTCTATGCCATGTTTTGTCTCAGGTCGACAGCGAAGTGGTTACCAACTGACCATGGGTTGAAAACTCTCAATCAAGAGCCCAAACAAATTCCTCCCTTAAGTTACTTATTTATCTTTGGATCCTTTCATAGTATGATGAAACTGGCCACAACATTTCCTCAGTCCAACTTGCTTTGCATTTGTGAAAAAAACCAAGCAAGCTCAGAACACTATGTTTTCTGGAATCTTTCACTCAGCAGACATTTATTAAGCTACTAGCTTTAGAAAAAGCCATGGTTTAAATAACAAATTTTATTTCATTCAATTATACAGAAAGTATTTACAACTAGTAAGTTGTGGACATTAAAGTATTGGTAAGAAAACAGTAATCTAGTGTAATTATGTCACAATTGTTAGGGGATAACTATTTAAATGGACATAATTAAATAGGCACATGAGCTCTTTTTATTATAAATTATGTAATAAGCTACAATTTTAATTGTGTTCACTAAAAGGATGATTTCACCTGGCTTCAGTAATAGTATGATGCTTTACTGTGAAATTATATAAGGTACTTTGAATTATGCATAGTCCATAGGCCCCTAGAGTGATACATGAACAGAAGTTACTAAAATCTGAGATTTTGCACTTCAAAAATATTAATAACTTACTTTCATCACCAATGCTTAACTACTCCATAATCTGATTAGATATCGCCTAGAATGTACTATGAAGAGGAATAAAAATTTATAGAGACTATACCTAAATATTTTTAGTATAAAAAGGACATTATCTCTTCTCAACAATTTTAAACCAACATAAGCATCTGTATTTTACCCTGTATTATATTGTTCGGTTTTGCAAATGAATTCATATTTTACAAGTTCAAGGTTGACACTAATTGGAACATTGCTTTATAATACCCAGTTTCATTGTGTACTAATTATGACTTACATTTGGTACAGATGTAAATGATATCCTATTTTAGTCAAAAGTTTATATAGTTTGATTTTTGGTTGTAATATTTACTTCAACTCTGAGTACTTTTTCTTTTGTATTAAATTCCAAAAGATATATTGCATGCCCTTGACAGTGATTTGCAAACACTCTAAATATACAATACTGTGCATTTAAAATATTAATTTTTTCTAGCCCAAATTTTTTAAATTCCAATTTAGAGGACAACAAATAACTTCCAGATTATAAGAAAGCATCTGAGGCAGCACCATTACTCAGTTTAATTAATATTTTCATTCAACATACAAGATGGTGGATTTTATTATTATATTTTCATAATATATGTCATAATTTGCCCAAATTCACCTCTTCCCCACTAATCCATCTGTATTTTGCCACATTTTCTTGATATTTGAGCTCATTTTAAGAGCTCTATTATTTAGCAATCTTCATTGTGCTCTGCAATCTTCATTATTCCCAGGACAGAGTACTCAATATCAAATTTCAACATGTAATTCTATAATTTCAAATTATAATAGCAAACCAAGCAGACAAAATTAACAAATAAGCAAATATATAATATGCATTAGAAAACTACAAGGAGAAAGAAATTTCGATTTCAAATATTCATTTCTATATCATATTATTGGATGATTTGGAAGAACTATTTATTTTACACAGTGTTTATCTAAATAAGGAGAAATGTGGAATAATGTGGAATGTTTTACAAACATCTTGTTCTAAGAAAAATATTTTTAAAATACATATTGGAGGATAACCTTTTAAATACTAAGATGATAGATACTAGATAGATAGATAGATAGATATGTAAGCATATATGTATTTATACATATATAATGTAAATATGTTGATGAATTTTAAATAAAAATATTTTACAACAGTTAAGTTTAATTTTGGATGTAATTTGAGTTATTTATGTCAGGTTTTCTGTACTTGGATATTATTGTTGTTTTGTGTTGCATGATTTTTGCTACAGGAGCATTTAATTTATTGAGGCTAAAGTTTGCTCAAAAGCATTTGGGATTAATAACTATGGCAGGTGGTAGATTTTGAAACATAGCTCCTACATTATGGGGTTTAAATTCCTGCCTTATCTCACCATCAGCATAGAAGCTTCCTTCTGTAGCACGTGGGAGCAAATACAGAGATGCAAGCCAGGCATTACACAGAGACTAAGAGACCCTGGAAAACCCAGCGCTAAATGGAGATCTCAATTAAGTCCCTTAGAGATCAGGGAACCATGTGAAAGGGAAAGTACAAAGATGTAAATGTCAGAGGGAATGGAGGATGTAGGGCGGTGGACTCTAAGATATGACCGGGTCCTCCTTTGAGCTAAAGGCTTTGAAGCCCTGAAGACTGGAGACCCTGAAGGGATGGTAGGCGCTTCGCCTGCTCACTGGCACCAGGCTCCTGTCACTTAGCTGCAGTGCTCCATAGACTTGTGGCCAGCAGTCATATAAGGGCAACACCCCAAGCCCTTACAGATGCAGATGAGGCATCCCTAACATTACAAACCAAGACAATAGGAAGAGATGTGAGCTGTGGTCTAATAGGCTCAAGACAGAGATCTCCCTACTGAAGTACCTAGAGGCATGGAGAGCATTGCCAATAAAATTCCCTTCCCAGACATTCCTCTCTGCAAAAGGTATTTAATCTCAGGCCTACTCTGAGAAGTGGGGTATGGTTTTACATATCCACTTCTTATCATGGCAATAAATGGTTTAGAACCACAGACTAGCTCTTTTCATTGAGATCAGCCATGGGGATAGATGGAGAAGGCCTTTGCCTATAGAGCCACCCTCTAGTCTCCAATAGAATGCTTCTCTAGCCACAACAGCCACCAAGACTGCCACTGTCAAGCCAAGGACAATTCCAGAAGGACCAGCCTGAGCTCACCTCCCCCTACCCCACCTCTGAGAATCAGATGGCTCCAGGCCCCATCACAGGCTGGCAGACACCTAGAACCAGCTCTGGCTGTCCATCACTTCAGAATGCACTTCCCCACCCCCCAGAGTGGTGTCCTGGTGCTTCCCTACAGGAGGACACCAGAAAAAAAGGCCCTCTGAATCAACTAATCAAAGTGCCTATGAACTCACAGAGACTGAAGCAACAATCACAGGGCCTATATGTTGTGCACCAGATCCTCTGCGTTTATAGATAACTTTCAATTTAGTGTTTTATGGCATTTCTGAGTATGTAAACAAGTGGATGTCTAATTCTTGTGCCTTCCCTTGGGTCTTTTCTTTCTTTTGGTTAGCTTTGTCCAGCTTCAGTACAATGGTCTTATCTATTTATATTTTATTTTGTTACATTTTTTTTATCTCTTTGAAGACTGTTCTTTTCTAATAAGATACAGAAAGGAAGTGTATCTGGATGGGAGGGGAGGAAGGAAGGAATGGGGAGGAGTAGAGGGAGGGGAAACTCTATTCAGGATATATTATATAAGAAAAACATTTATTTTCAGTAAAGGGATAAAGTTTTCTTCTCCAAGATTCTAGAGCAACAACACGGTATCAGAGAGGAGTCCAGTGAGGATCCAGTATTGATAGTGGAGCAGAAGCCAGAAGCCCCAAACCACACCAATACTCATTGTGATGAACATTTGCAAGTAATGATGTGTAGACAAAAGGTTATACCGGATGCTGCTCTGTGATACACTACACCTTCCATGGCTTTCAGGGATTCTTAACAGGTCCTGGGTAAAAAGTTTGCTCATCAGCCTGTGGTATAATTGGTATAACCTTAGAAATTGGAAGTTGGGCTCTTACGGCATGATATTGTGTGGGAAAATTGGGACCCCACCTCACAGCACCTTCCCCTCTCTTTTATATTGTTTATTTCTTTATTTCTTCTTCTCTGTCCCCTGACCACCATGAACTGATTAGTTTTATGTTGCCACACACCCCTTGCTATGATATTTTGCCTCAAGAACGGGAAGCAACTGAGACAACTAAGCATGGACTGAAAATTCTGATGCAATGAGCCAAAATCAGCCCTTGTCCCTTACAAATTGTTTAGAGTATTTTACAGAGCAGTGGAAAGCCATCACATATGGGGTCTATTAAAATAATTATTTAATGCAAGCTTACTGAATATTTTTTAACTTTCTTCCCAAGAGATGATCCTTTTCTGTCACTAGTCCATAAATGCCTTCAGTTCAATTCCATTTAAAAGTAGTAAATATGCAATGTTCAATCCCCTAGAAAGTGTTACAATTCCCTCTTACAAAACCACTGGCTCACAGTTTCCTTTGACTCCAGAGATCTGATGCCCTGCTATGGCATCTGGGGGTACCAGGCATGCATGTAGTGTGCATACATATATGTAAGCAAAAACTCATACACATAAAGTAAAAATAAATAAATTTGTGAAAAGGGGCCCAACTGTTCAGTTATACTTCTTCTGAGCTTTGAGATCACTATACTTGAATGAGTTAAAAATTGAGATTGAACTATAGTTCTGGATGTGAGGAGCCCACAGGTTTCAGATTTCATTCCTGAGATATGACTCGTTATTGAACTATTTTAAATCTCATTGAAGAAAAATCTGCTGAAAGTAGCAGGACTCTTAGAGCTTTGATTAACTTTACATCTGCAATTGCTTCTATGGATATATTTTTTAAGCTCTGCGAGTTTAAAATAAGTCTCCATTTATTAATATGCATGTGAAGTCTATATCCATGGAATCATTGCCAGAATCAAGCATGACACTAATTCAAATGTGTAAGAGAAAAATTAGTGTTGGACCACTTTTACCTTCATCTAGATATTTTTATATTCCATTTAAAGTTATTAAACAATTGCCTACTTGAAGAAGTAAAGAAAATAATTATTATTCCATATAACAAGGGCATAGTTGTATTATCATGGACAATGACAGACATTAAAAGAATTATGAATTTGATAGTTATCAATCAAGAAGAGGCAATTAGTGTTAATTATGATGACCCAGATATTTATTATTTCAACAGGGTTATGATTCTCTAGTATTATAGCAGTTAATATTAACTAATTTCATGCAGCAGGAGAGTTTGTCCCTTTATTTTTCAATATTATTATTTTTTCATTTTTTATTATTTATTTATTTATATCCCATCATTGCCACCCCTTTAGGTCACCCTCTCCCACAGTTCGTCATCCCATTCTTCCTTCTCCTTGCCTCCAAGAGGATACTCTGTCCCCACCAGACCTCCCTCTTCCCTGAAAGCATAATCTCTGAATAAGCGCTTCTTCTCCCACTAAGGCCTGACCAGCAGACCTCTGCTATATATGTGCCAGGGGCCTTAGATTGACTGGCCCATGTATGTTCATGGTTGGTGGTTCAGTCTCTGTGAGTTCCCTGGGGTCTGAGTAATCTGAGACTGATGGCCTTCCTGTGGGATCACTCTCCCCTTCAGCTTCTTCAGTCCTTTCCCTAATTCAACCATAGGGGTCCCTGACTTCAGCTTAATGGTTGGGTATAAGTATCTGCTTCTGTCTCAGTCAGCTGCTGATAGGGACTCTCAGGGGACAGTCATGCCAGGCTCCAGTCTGTAAGCACATCACAGCATCAATGATAGTGTCAGACCCTGGTGCTTTCCCATGAGATAGATACCAATTTGGGCTGTTCACTGAACTGCCTTTTCTGTAGTCTATTCTCCATCTTTGTCCTGTAGTTCTTTTAGACAGAAAATCTCATCAATAGCATGTGTAGAAACATAATACTAGTTCACCATCTTTATAGTTATATGAGCACCTTCTTTATAGTTGTATGAGATGTGTGCTACTATTGGGAATTTTCATTAATTTTTATGTGTGTTCATGTGTGTGTGTCTGTGTGTGTGTGTGTGTGTGTGTGTGTGTATTTGCCATGGCATTCATATGAAGGGCAGAGGACAACATGAATGAGTCAGTTCTCTGCTTCCCATGTGTGTTCTGGGGTTGTCACTCAGGTCTTCAGGCTTGGAATCAAGCACTCTTAAGTATTAATCTTTAATGAATGACTTCTGTGGAAATTTTCTATCATCTGCTGACAGTTTTCAATAGTACAATAATTCTTACTATATTTAGTTCCTAAAGAGTAGTTTTATTTATCATCAATAGTATATATTTAGATTTACATTACCAATTATAGCAATTCAAATTTCCTGAGCAATAACTGGGTATCAGACATGCTTGTATGGTTATCTCGTTTGCTTCCAAACCAATGTGTTCAGTATTTGAGAACATGAGAGGAAAGTGAGATTGGGTTAATCATAATATTTATTTATCACCAAGCCTCAACATTAGTCCAGCCAGGGTTCACTTTTCATCAAGCTGGTAAATTAATTACTATTTATGATTTGGCAAGCACCTAACTATCAGAAGCATCAATATACAAGTGATACCTTATAAATAAGTTGAACTATAATAGAGCTTTACATTTTCTTAGGATTTTCTTGACTTTCTTTTATTTAAATTAAACTAAAATATGCTTAGTTATCCTACACATGAAGCTATTTATATCATGAGTAGAGTATACTGTTAGTGATTTTTGTTATGTCTAAAAATACTAAAAACATATACAATAGTGGGACTTTCATAAAGTGAGCTTCATCTAGTGCTTCTTCTCAATCAATTTCACTCTCCAGAAAACAAACTACTGAAGCAGTTTCAGTCACAATTGCTTCAATTTGATTATATATAAAACTTCAAACCACATTTACTCTTTGTACATAGCAGCATTTCTTGCTGATTATTCCATATTCTTCTATATGTGTTCTTACTAATGTTAAATAGTAGCTAATCTATTAGAACTATTAGTACCTAGATGTGGATTTGCATTTCCCTGATGAGCAATGATGTTTTATTATTTTATGAGCTTGTTGATCATTTGTGCATCTTCATTTTCCTGAAGCTTATGGTTACTTTTAAGCATATGTTTAGCTGTGTTCACTTGTTTGTTTTGTTTTGAGGTCATTGTAGATAAAGTTTTAAGAACGACTGAAGAGAACCCATCTGTGCTACATACAGTTTTCACCAAAGCCAGCATCCTGTGAAGCTATACCCCAGTATCACATGGATAATAAAGATACAGAGCTGCTTCTTTCAGCACTTCAAACTTCTATCAAGTTCAGCCCACTCCCCATGGTTCGGAGTTATTCCGATCCTCATTCTTCAGTGTTTTGTTACATAAATAAGATCATATAATATTCAACCTTTTGGTTTGGGGTTCTTGAGTCAACATATTCGCAGAAGATACTTATCAAAGGCTGTATCAACAATCTATTCTTTTTATGATTTTATTCTTTTTTGAGGTTATAATAAAATTATATCATTACTCTGTCCCTCTCTAAACAAACACTTCCATATAACCCTCCCCATGCTCCTTCAAATTCAAGGCCTTTTTTCCCCTAAACCTTAATGAAGGTATCTGTGTCTATAACATACACATATATTCCTAAATACAACCTGTTAAATCCATACAGTATTACTTGTATATGTGTATGTATTCATAGTTGGCCATTTAACACTAGACAACAGGCACGTTGTTTTCTGGGAAGAGCACCTCTCCAATTCCCAACTTTGCCCAGTTTCCCATACTCTTGTGTATAGGGTTGAGGCTTTATGAACTTTTCCCTTATTCAGTTTGGCATATCTACTGGTCTTCTAACCGTTGTGTTCATGTTTGGGCAGTCATGTTTGTGCAACTTTATAGATGTAACTTCTTGCAGTACTAGAAGACACAACCTCACAGCAAACTCTCTGATCCTCTGACTCTTATAGACTTTCTTCTCCTTCTTCAGCAATATATCCAGAGTTTTGAGTAGGGGCATGTTTTGTAGTATTCATCCTACACCAAAGTTCAAATGTTCATCTATTTAAAGATACCTGTTCACTTTCCACTTTTGGACTACTGTAAACAAATCTATCATTATGCAAACAGACTTTTGTGTGGAATGTCTTCACTTCTCTAGAATATATACTATTACTGAGTATGTATATACTACCACTTAGACCACACCTCTTTGCATGTTATTTTAGTTGCCTTTCAAGAAATATCACTATATATCTATAACTTATCAAAATTTTCTTGTGTCCTCATTTTACCTGTTCCAGTAAAGAATAAATACTATGTCTCTAAATATTTTCTCAACATGTAGAAGATCTATGTGATAACTTTGCCTCAATTCCAATCACAATTTTGACTACTAAATGCAAGAAGAAGCACTTGGTACAATTACCCATGTGTATTTTTTTTGACGTTCTTTCTCTCCATAAGACATTTTTGCAGCATCTCCCAGCACTGTGCAATTGGCTCAGTTTAGTTTAGCTCATAGTCCCCATGTAGCCATTCTTTGCCAAACCAGTAAGAATCTTGCTCTGTGAACAGGCAGCAAACATTCAGCTCAGCTTATGAGTCAAGAGTGTATTATGCAAATATCTTCTGTTTCTCTGGATTTTTTTCCACACTAATTCCTCCTTTATGTTGGCATATTTTGTGGCTCATACTTCTTTCTGCCAAGAACACTTGGACTCAGAGTACTGTACCGTAGTGAAGGAAGTTCAGAAAGCTTTGGTGAATTCTGAGTTCACTGTATTGTTGATCTTCACTTCAAGATTGTGGCTTTGTAATGCATGCCCTGTTCACTGAAAGGTAAACTTCAATATTTTAAGGTTTTCTTGTATTGCCTGTATATGAAGAGATAATTATGTTCAATATTTGATTTTCCTTCATTGTGGAAATCAGATATCAGTTTTTGAATCATTGAAAGAGATAAATTGTATCTTCATATTTAGATGGCACTGAAACAAAACATTAGTCTGGCATCTGACTGTTCAGTGAAACTGCATAAACAGAAGTTAGGTCTTTATGATCTCATGTGATTGAGTATATATTTATTAGAATGTTTAATTATGGAAAGCAATCTTGATTTTAAATATTTTTTAAATATTTAAATATATTTCTGGATATGGTGTTTTTAAATGTTGTCTATTATCTGTGACTTATCTTGCAGCTGTATATAATCTCTAAAAGTAAAAATATTGAATCTGGGGATAGTGATATATCTAGCAGTTAAAGTTTAAGAAATTTATTACAGAGAACCTGAATTTTGTCTGAGCAATCTTGTAAGACAAACTCAGTAACTCCAGTTCCTGAGTGTGTAATGCCTTCTTCTAGAACCATATACACTTGAAGTCATAATCACATATCCACAAACAGACACACACATACATACAAGTAAAAATTAAATATCTGTAAAACAACACATTTCAATATAATCTCAAATAATATAAAATATCTTGGGGTAATCCTAAAAAAGCAAGTAGACAATTATATACTAAAAATTTCAAATCTCCTAAGTAAGAAAATTAAAGAAAATATCAGAAGATGGAATGATTTCCCATACTCATGGATTGGTAGGATTAACATAGTAAAAATGAGCAGCCTACAATAAGCATTCTAGAGATTTAATGCAATAGCCATCAAAAATCTTAATATAGTTAAAATGGCCATCCTGCTGAAAGCAATCTACAGATTCAATGCAATCCCCATCAAAATCCCAACTCAATTCTTCATAGACTTTGAAAGAGCAATTCTCAAATTCATATGGAATAACAAAACCCCAGGAGAGCAAAAAGTATTCTCAGCAATAAAAAGACTTCTGGGGAAATCAGCCTCCCTGAATTCAAGCTATATTACAGAACAGTAGTGATAAAAACTGCATGGTATTGGTACAGTGAC
Organism: Rhynchomys soricoides; assembly: GCA_019843965.1. Lineage (NCBI taxonomy): Eukaryota > Metazoa > Chordata > Mammalia > Rodentia > Muridae > Rhynchomys > Rhynchomys soricoides. The sequence continues at coordinate 6,711,283 of JADRCH010000081.1, read as the reverse complement.
AGGCAGGTAGATCAATGGAATAGAATTGAAGATCCAGAAATGAACCCACACACTTATGGTCACTTGATCTTTGACAAAGGAGCTAAAACCATACAGTGGAAAAAAGACAGCATCTTCAACAAATGGTGCTGGTTCAACTGGCAGTCTACATGTAGAAGACTGCGAATTGATCCATTCCTATCTCCCTGTACAAAGCTCAAGTCCAAGTGGATCAAGGACCTTCACATAAAACCAGATACACTGAATCTAACAGAAGAGAAAGTGGGAAAAAGCCTCAAACACATGGGCACAGGGGAAAAGCTCCTGAACAGAACACCAATGGCTTATGCTCTAAGATCAAGAATTGACAGATGGGACCTCTTAAAATTACAAAGCTTCTCAAAGGCAAAGGACACTGTAAATAGGACAAAATGGCAACCTACAGATTGGAAAAAGATCTTTACCAATCCTACGTCCAATGGAGGGCTAATATCCATTGTATACAAAGAACTCAAGAAGCTAAACTCCAGAGATCCAAATAACCTTATTGAAAAATGGGGAAGAGAGCTAAACAGAGAATTCTCAACTGAGGAAACTTGAATGGCCGAGAAGCACCTAAAGAAATGTTCAACATCCTTACTCATCAGGGAAATGCAAATCAAAACAACCCTGAGATTCTACCTCACACCAGTCAGAATGGCTAAGATCAAAAACTAAGGTGACAGCAGATATTGGCAAGGATATGGAGAAAGAGGAACACTCTTCCATTGCTGGTGGGAGTGCAAGCTGATACAACCTCTCTGGAAATCAGTTTGGTGGACCCTCAGAAAAATGAACATAATACAACCTGAGGACCTAGCTATTCCACTCCTGAGCATATACCCAGAAGATGCTCCAACATGTAATAAAGACACATGTTCCACTATGTTCGTAGTGGCCATATTTATAATAACCAGAAGCTGGAAACAACCCAGATGTCCCTCCACAGAGGAATTGATACAGAAAATGTGGTACATTTACACAATGGAATACTACTCAGCAATTAAAAACAATGACTTCATGAACTTCGCAGACAAGTGGATGGATCTTGAAAATGTCTTCCTGAGTGAGGTAACGCAGTCACAAATGAATGAACATGGTATGTACTCACTGTTAAGTGGTTATTAGACCAAAAGTTCGAAATACCCAAGAGTCACTTTGCAGCAACAGTAGGGCTGAGTGTGAGGTTCCAGATGGAGGACTTGGAGAAGGGACTGAAGGATCTGAGGGAGTTTGCAGCACCAGGGAGGCAGCAACAGTGGCAACTGGCCTGACCCTCCCGATTCTCCTGGAGACTGATCCACCAACCAAAGAATACCCATGGAGGGACCCATGGTGCTGGCCACATATGAGGCAGAGGAGGGTCTTGTTAGCCATGAGGGGAAGGAGAGGCCCTTGGGCCTGAGGGTGTTAGATCCCCCAGTATAGGAGAATGCCAAGGAGAGAAGATGAGAGTGGGTGGGTGGGTGGGTGGGAGAATACCCCTATAGTGGCAGGGGGAGGGGGAGGAAATGGGGAGGTCCCAAAGGGGAGATCTGGAAAGGGGGATAGATTTGAAATGTAAATAAAATATGGGAAAAAAACTAAAAGAAAAAAAAAAAACCCAAGACCTTTTCTCAAAGATCTTCAAAAGACAGCTTTCATCTTCATATGGAAAAATAAAAATCTAGGATAAATAAAACAATCTTGAACAATTAAAGAACTGCAGGGATTCTCACAATTCTCAATTTCAAACTGTACTACAAAGCTATATTAATAAAAATAGAACGCTATTGACATAAAAACAGACTTGTTCATCAATGGAGTCAAATTGATATCCCAGGTAGGAAAAAATTCAAACACCTATGGCCACACAATTTTTGATAAGCCAGAAATGCACACTGAAAAAGTAAATATTCAGCAAATGGTGTTGGTCACACAGGATGGATGCATGTAGAAAATTGAAAATAGATCCAAACTTGTCACCCTGATCAAAAGTCAGCTACAAATGGATCAAGACTTCAAAATAAAACAGGACACACTGAACCTAACAGAAAAGAATGTGGAGAATAGTGTTGAACTCATTGGCATAGAAAAGGACTTTCTAAACAGAATGCCTCTATCACTGGCACTAAAATCAACAATTAATAAATGGGACTTCCTGAAACTAAAAGGCTTCTGTAATGCAGAGGACACAGTCAATTGAACAAAACAGCAGCTTACAGTATGGGAAAAGATATTTCCAATTCCACATTTGAAAGAAGACTAATATCCAAAATAAAAAACAACTCCACCACCTCCGTCCACACCTGCCGCCCTACTTCATTCACTCTGAGCCTGTTCTCCCAGGTACCACAACTGATTTGCTGTGCTTCCTCAACTGCCATGTTTACATTGGCTGCACCGGGGCACTTCCATTGTTGTGGACAGTAGGGTCTTTTAATTAAGAATCAGACTCAGCAGGACCCACCCAGAACCCTCAGGACACAGGGATGGAGGAGCAGCCAGGAACAGGAGCCTTCTGGTTTCCATCTGTGGCTGGGAACCTCAACCTGTGCCATAGGGCTCCATAGCCAAATAGCACAGGAAAAAGCTAGCCTCCCAGGAATGTGGTCAAGCCTGTGACTGGGGGTAAGACTAGCACCTCTGGTCAGAGGGACCCACCCTGAACCCTCAAGACACAGGGATTGAGGAGGGGTTTTCCAGTTTCCTTCTGCTGCCAGGAAGCTTATGCTGTAACACAGGGCTCCATAATCAAATAGTGCCAGGAGAGAGCTGGTCGCCCAGGAGTGCAGACACACCTTGAAGCGCAGGCAAGACCACTACTTCTGTTCAAATTCCTGGATCAAGAGGGAGCCTTGCAGAGCCATCAGGACACAGGAACCAAGGAATAGCTGGGGACAGGATCCTTCTGGTTTCTGTCTACACCCGAGAGCTGACCCTGTACCACAGCTCTCCAAACCCAAATTCCTCTCAGAGATAGCTGGTCTCCAAGGACTACTGACAAAAAGGTTTGCAGGAGGGACAAGCTACAGTCAGAGAGAGCAAGACCAGCTAACCCTAGAGATAACCAGATGGGGAAAGGCAAGGGTAAGAACATAAGGAACAGAAACCAAGGCAACTTGGTGTCGTCAGAACCCAGTCCTCCCACCACAGCGAGCCATGGATACCCCAACACACGAGAAAAGCAAGACTCAGATGTAAAGCACATCTCATGATGATGATAGAAGATTTTAACAAGGAAATAAATAACTCCCTTAAAGAAATATAAGAGAACAGAGGTAAACTCCTAGAATCCCTTAAAGAGGAAACACAAAAATCTCTTAAAGAATGACAGGAAAACAACATCGAACAGGCAGAATTACAGGAAAACACAATCAAACAGGTGAAGGAAATGAACAAAACCATCCAGGATCTAAAAATGGAAATAGAAACAATAAAGAAATCACAAAGGGAGACAACCCTGGAGATAGAAAACCTAGGAAAGAGATCAGGAGTCATATATGCAATCATCACCAATAGAATACAAGAGATGGATGAGAGAATCTCAGGTTCAGAAGATACCATAGAAAACATTGACACAACAGTCAAAGAAAATTCAAAATGCAAAAGCTCCTAACCCAAAACATCCAGGAAATCCAGGACACAATGAGAAGACCAAAGATAAGGATAATAGATATAGAAGAGATTAAAGATTCACAATTTAAAGGGCCAGTAAATATCTTCAACAAAATTATAGAAAAAAAAAAAACTTCTCTAACCTAAAGAAAGAGATGAACATAAATATTCAAGAAACCTACAGAATTCCAAATAGATTAGACCAAAAAAGAAATTCATCCCATCACATTATAGTCAAAACACCAAATGCACAAAACAAGGAAAGAATATTAAAAGCAGTAAGGGTAAAAAGTCAAGTAACATATAAAGGCAAACCTATCAGAATTACACCAGACTTCTCACCAGAGACTATGAAAGCTAGAAGATGCTGGGCAGATCTCATACAGACACTAAGAGAACACAAATGCCAGCCCAGGCTGCTATACCCAGCAAAACTCTCCATTTCCATAGATGGTGACACCAAGATATTCTATGACAAAACCAAATTTACACAGTATCTTTCCATAAAACCAGCCCTACAAAGGATAATAGATGGAAAACACCAACACAAGGAGGGAAACTACACCGTGGAAAAAGCAAGAAAGCAATCTTCCAACAAACTCAAGAGAAGATAGCAACACAAACATAAAAATAAAATCCAATTGGGCATATACCCAGAAGATGCTCCAACATGTAATAAAGACACATGTTCCACTATGTTCATAGCAGCCATATTTATAATAGCCAGAAGCTGGAAGCAATTCAGATGTCCCTCCACAGAGGATGGATACAGAAATTTTGGTACATATACCCAATGGAATACTACTCAGCTATTAAAAACAGTGACTTCATGAAATTTGCAGGCAAATGGATGGATCTTGAAAATATCATCCTGAACGAGATAACGCAGTAACAAAAGAATAAACATAGTATATACTCACTGTTAAGTGGTTATTAGCCCAAAAGTTTGAATTACCCAAGAGTCACATCACAGCAACAGTAGGGCTGAGCATGAGGTCCCAGATGGAGGACTTGGAGAAGGGACTGAAGGAGCTGAGGGAGTTTACAGCCCCAGGGAGGCAGCAACTGTGGCAACTGGCCTGACCCCTGATACTCCTGGAGACTGATCCACCAACCAAAAAATACACATGGAGGGATCCATGGTGTTGGCCACATATGTGGCAGAGGAGGGTCTTGTTAGCCATCAGGGGGAGAAGTGGCCCTTGGGCCTGAGAATGTTAGATCCCATAGTAGAGGAGAATGCCAAGGAGGGAAGATGAAAATGGGTGGGTTGGTGGGTGGGAGAAACCCCCATAGTGGCAGGGGGAGGGCAGAGGGAATGGGGAGGTTCCAAAGGCAAGATCTGGAAAGGGGGAAACATTTGAAATGTAAATAAAGTAGGAAAAATTAAAAAAAATTAAAAATTAAAAAAAATAAGAAAAGGCACTTAAAAAATTCAAAATATCAGGAAGCAGCAATCATTATTCAAAAATATCTCTTAATGGTGATGAACTCAATTCCCCAATAAAAATATATAGACTAATAGACCGGATGCAGCATAACAGGACCTAGCATTTTGCTGCATACAGGAAATGCACCTCAGAGATAAGACAAACACTACCTCAGAGTAAAGGTCTGGAAAACAATTTTCCAGGCAAATTGTCCAAAAGAACAGGCTGGAATACCCATTCTAATATCAGATAAAATCAGCTTTCAACCAAAAGTAATCAAAACAGATAAGGAAGGATACTTCATACTCATCAAAGGAAAAATCTACCAAGAAGAACTCTCAATTCTGAACATCTATGCCCAAAATGCAAGGCCACTTTCTCACTTTACTTTCTCCAAAAGTGACTGTATATTTGGTCACAAAACAAACCTCAACGAATTTAAGAAGATTTAAAAAACTCCATGCCTCCTATCAGATCACTAAAGATTAAGGATAGTTTTTAATAGCAACAAAAACAAAAGAAAGCCCACATACACATGGAAGTTGAACAACGCTCTACTCAATGATAACTTGTTCAAGGAAGAAATAAGGAATGAAATAAAAGCCTTCCTAGAATTTATGGAAAATGAAAGTACAACATACCCAAACTTATGGGACACAAGGAAAGCAGTGCTACAAGGAAAACTCATAGCTCTGGGTGCCTCCAAAAAGAAACTGCAGAGAGCATACATAAGAAGCTTAATAGCCCATCTGAAATTTCTAGAACAAAAAGAAGCTAATACACCCAAGAGGAGTAGAAGGCAGGAAATAATCAAACTCAGGGCTGAAATCAACCAAGTAGAAACAAAAAAGAATTATACAAAGAATCAACAAAACCAGGAGCTGGATCCTTGAGAAAATCAACAAGATAGATAAACCCTTAGCCAGACTAACCAGAGGGCATAGAGACATTATCCAAATTAATAAAATCAGAAATGTAAGGGGAGATATAACAACAGATTCTGAGGAAATTCAAAATTTCATCAGACCCTACTACAAAAGCCTATACTCAACAAAATTGGAACATCTGAATGCAATGTACAATTTTATGGACAGATACCAAATACCAAAGTTCAATCAAGATCAGATACACCATCTAAACAGTCCCATAACCCCTAAAGAAATAGAAGCAGTCATTAAAAGTCTCCCAACCAAAGAAAGCCTAGGAACAAATGGGTTTAGTGCAGAATTCTATCAGACCTTCAAAGAAGATCTAACACCAATAATCTTCAACATATTCCACAAAATAGAAACAGAAGGAACACTACCCAATTCATTCTATGAGGCCACAGTTACACTGATAGCAAAACATCACAAAGACCAAAGAAAGAAATAAAACTTCATACCAATTTTCCTTATGAATGCTGATGCAAAAATACTCAATAAAATTCTCGCAAACTGAGTTCAAGAACACATCAAAGGGATCATTCACCATGATCAGTAGGTTTCAACCCAGGAATGCAGGGGTGTTTCAATACCAGGAAATCCATCAAAGTAATCTACTTCATAAACAAACTCAAAGTTAAAAAACCACATGGTCATTTATTTCATTAGATGCTGAAAAATCATTTGATAAAATTCAACATCCCTTCATGATAAAAGTCTTGGAAACATCAGGAATTCAAGGCCCATACCTAAATATTGTGAAAGCAATATACAGCAAACCACTAGCCAACATCAAACTAAATGAAGAGAAACTTGAAGCAATCCCACTAAAATCAGGGACTAGGTAATGCTGTCTTCTCTCTCCCTATCTATTCAATATAGTACTTGAAGTCCTAGCTAGAGCAAATAGAAAACAAAAGAAGGTCAAAGAGATACAAATTGGAGAGGAATAAATCAAAATATCACTAATTGCAGATGATATGACCATATACTTACATGACCGGATAAACTACAACAGAGAATTCCTACAGCTGGTAAAGAACTTCAGGAAAGTGGCAGGATATAAAATTAATTCAAACAAATCAGTAGTCTTCCTGTACTTGAAGGATAAGCAGGCTGAGAAAGAAATTAGGGAAATGACACCTTTCACAATGGTCACAAACAATATAAAGTATCTTGTTGTGACACTAACCAAACAGGTATGACAAGATCTTCAAGTTTCTGAAGAAAGAAATCGAAGAAGACCTCAGAAGATGATCTCCCATGCTCATGGATTGGCAGAATTAATATAGTAAAAATGGCCATCCTTCTGAGAGCAAACTACAGATTCAATGCAATCCCCATCAAAATTCCAACTCAATTCTTCATAGACTTAGAAAGAGCAATTTTCAAATTCATTTGGAATAACAAAAAACTTAGTATAGCCAAAACTATTCTCAACAATAAAAAAACTTCTGGGGGAATCAACATCCCTGACCTCAAGCTGTACTACAGAGCAGTAGTGATAAAAACTGCATTGTATTGGTATAGTGACAGGCAGGTAGATCAATGGAATAGAATTGAAGATCCAGAAATGAACCCACACACCTATGGTCACTTGATCTTTGACAAAAGAGCTAAAACCATTCAATGGAAAAATGACAGCATTTTCAACAAATGGTTCTGGTTCAGCTGGTGGTCAACCTGTAGAAGAATGAAAATTGATCCATTCCTATCTCCCTGTACAAAGCCCAAGTCCATGTTGATCAGGGACCTGCACATAAAACCAGACACACTGAATCTAATAGAAGAGAAAGTGGAGGAAAGTCTCAAATGCATGGACACAGGGGTAAATTTCCTGAACAGAACACCAGTGGCATATGCTCTAAGATCAAGAATCAACAAATGGGACCTCATGAAGTTGGAAAGCTTCTTTAAGGCAAAGGACACCATCAATAGGACAAAATGGCAACCAACAGATTAGGAAAAGTTCTTTACCAATCCTACGTCCAATAGAGGGCTTATATCTAATATATACAATGAACTCAAGAAGTTAGACTCCAGAGAACCAAATAACCCTATCAAAAAATGGGGAATAGATCTAACGAGAGAATTCTCAACTGAGGAAACTCAAAGGGCTGAGAAGCACCTAAAGAAATGTTCAACATCCTTACTCATCAGGGAAATGCAAATCAAATCAACCCTGAGATTCTACCTTACACCAGTCAGAATGGCTAAGATCAAAAACTAAGGTGACAGCAGATATTGGCAAGGATGTGAAGAAAGAGGAACACTCTTCCATTGCTGGTGGGAGTGCAAGCTGATACAACCTCTCTGGAAATCAGTTTGGTGGACCCTCAGGAAAATGGACATAATACTACCTGAGGAACCAGCTATACCACTCCTGGGCATATACCCAGAAGACGCTCCAACATGTAATAAGAACACATGCTCCACTATGTTCATAGCAGCCATATTTATAATAGACAGAAGCTGGAAACAACTCAGATGTCCCTCAACAGAGAAATGGATACAGAAAATGTGGTACATTTACACAATGGAGTACTACTCAGCTAGTAAAAACAATGACTTCATGAAATTTGCAGGCAAATAGATGGACCTTGAAAATATCATTCTGAGTGAGGTAACTCAGACACACACAAAAAAATGAACAAAGTATGTACTTACTAATAAGAGGATATTAGCCCAAAATTTCAGAATACCCAAGATCCAATTCACAACAATGGTTGGACTGAGCGTGGGGTCCCAGATGAAGGAATTGGAGAAGGGACTGAAGGATCGGAGGGAGTTTGCAGCCCCATGGAGGGAGCAACAGTGTCAACTGGCCTGACCCACAGGACTGGACCACCTACCAAGGAGTACACATGAAGAGACCCATGGTGCTGGCCACATAGTGGCAGAGGAAGGTCTTGTTGGTTGTAAGTGGGAGGAGAGTCCCTTGGGCCTGAGGGTATTAGATGCCCCAGTATAGGGTAATGCCAGGGAGGGAAGTGGGAGTGGGTGGGTGGGTGGGGGGAATACCCTCATAGAGGCAGGGGGAGGGGGGATGGGATAGGGGGTTTCCAAAGGGAAAACCTGAAAAGGAGAAAACATTTGAAATGTAAATAAAGTATAAAAAAATAGAAAAGAAACTAATGTCTGAGAAACTCAAAGCCAGTGTCCTATAGTAGAAACTGTAAGGCTTTGTAGCCCTCTACCCACCTATACAGGCACAATGTACATGGCCTATGGGATTTATAAGAAATAAAGAGACTTGTGCAACTATTTAAAAAAAAAAGAAAAGAAAAAGTACCACCTTTATTTACTAAAACAGAGAGGAAAACAGGGGAATGCACATTACACTGTGCTTTGTGTTGTGTCTATGTTAAAGTACATTTCTTTCTGCTTGTAACGTCTTGTATTATGTAATGTAAAAACATCTGTGAACACACCTGAAATTCACGACACACAATGTTCCTGAATTAAAACAAAGTAATTAAACAGCAAAACGCCTTGAAAACAACATGCAATTGAGTTGTATGCCAAAGGGAAAACCTCAAACAATCCAGTCTGTTGCCGTGGAGTCAAGCCATTCCCTGACACTTTAACTGCCTTTTTTTTTCTTCCTGTGCCTACCAGTTTCCTCATAATAATGGTGGATATATTTCCAACCTAAATGAGGTTTTTAGAGGTGGAGGATCACGTGCACATGCTACAACTATGAAAAGCATGCATTAGACGTTTGCTGTTCCCTCCCTATTTTGTTACCACCAGTTCTAGACAGTTTCTTCCTCCATACGTGTATACTCATGATGATTCAAAGATAGTTCCATATCTGTGTGCATATGTATGTATATGTTTTGCTTTATTCCTGGTTTTGTAGAAAAGAAACTGATCATAAAGAAAAATGTTGCAATTATCTTTGCCAGTCATTCTCATTTTAGTGTGTCTTTAATGTACATTCCTCAAACAAGGTTATTCTAATATATTTTAGTTTTTAAAAGCCAAATAAGAACTTTATGTGGTGAAAGCTCTGTATTCATAACCATAATATTTCTTTTGAAAGCTATATTGTGTTTTGACACATTTTAAAAGAATGTTGACGTAGGAAATATTTAGTCCAAATTCTACCTTTTCTGAGAGTCCAATTAGGCATCACAGACTAATATTTTTGTTGGAAAAAATTCTCAGATAGTGAACCCAGATATGCAATAGCTATGCCATTCAGTGGGAATATCTTTTAGAACCACAATATCCCAACAGTGAAATCTGAAGATAGGCATGAAGTCCCATCCCTGTCTGAGTCCCCTGCTTCAGTCAGAGGGAACGGCTTTTGTTGTTGTTGTTGTTTTGTGATTTATTTATATTTCAAATGCTGTCCCCCTTCCAGGTTTCCAATCCACAAACCCCTCATCCCATCTCCTCTGACCCTGACTCTATGAAGGTGCTCACCCACCCACCCACCCACTCACTCACTCACTCACTCCTGCTTCACTGCTTTGAGCAAGACCAAGGGCCTCTCTTCCCATTGATACCAGATAAGGCAATCCTCTACTACATATCCAGTTGGAGCCATGGGTCCCTCCATGTGTACTCTTTGGTTGGTGGTTTAGTCCCTGGGAGCTCTGGGGGAGCAGAGCAGTTAGTTAATATTGTTGTTCTTCCTATGGGATTGCAATCCCCTTCAGCTCCTTCAGTTTTCCCCTAACTCTTCCATTGGGGTCCCTGTGCTCAGTCTGATGGTTGACTGCATATATCTGCATCTGTATTGGTCAGGCTCTGGCAGAGTCTCTCAGGAGACAATTATACCAGGCTCCTGTCAGCAAGCACTTCTTTGCATCAGCAATAGTTTCTGGGTTTGGCATCTGAAGATGGGATGGATCCCTAAGTGGAGAGGTCTCTGAATGACCCTTCCTACAGTCTCTGCTCCACTCTTGTCCCTGTATGTCATTTAGACAGGAACAATTTTGGGTTAAAAATTTTGAGATGGGTAGATGGCCCCATCCTTCAACTGGAAGCGTGCCTATGTACTAGATATGGTCTCTACAGGTTCTATCTCCCCTTTGTTGGGTATTTCGACTAATGGCATCCCCATTGGGTCCTATTTTGTTCTTTGCATTAAACTTAATTTTATATTTTTGCTTATTCACTTTAAACCCCCTCTCTGCCCCACTCCTGGTCACTCCCTCCCGCAATCCTTCCCCTACTCCCCTTCTGCTCTGAGCGTGTGCTCCCTGAGTATCACCCTCCCCCCCACTCTGGCACTTCAAATCTCTGTGGGACTAGGAGCATCCTCTCCCACTGAGGCCAGATAAGGCAGCTTAGCTGCTTTTGGGGTAGTCTCCATTCCAGTCATTCAGGACCCACATAAAGACCAAGTTGCACACTTGCTACACATGTGCAAAGAGGCCTAGGTCCAGCCAACGTGTTTTCTTTGATTGCTGGTTCAGACTCTGAAAGCCCGATGGTTTCAGGTTAGTTGTCTCTGTTGGTCTTCCTGTGGAGAAGGAACTGCTTCTATGTGAGGGTGAGCAATTGTGAGGTTCCTACTTACTGTGTTTTAATCATATCTTCATGCTAGGAATGAATCTAGTCTGCTCGGAAAATATGAACTAGTATCACAAAGAAACCTAATAAAAAGGAAATGAGGATAGAAAAGAGAAAGAGAAAAGGAGACTGGGAAAAACCCATGAATCCAAGAAAGGTGTGGGGAACCCTGAAACAGGTCACACGGGGTAATAGTCTCATATGCTCTGAGTGAACATTTTTCTGTCTTTAGGTTCATGTGCAATATCATACCAAGGATTATGGAGACAGAGCAGAAGGAATTGAAGTCCACAAAACATTAGATCAATTCCTGATTTGAGAAATTAAATGTTTTTGTTGAGTTCTTCAAGTATTTTAATCCTCTTTCCAAATTCCTAAAGGTGAGTAAATAACAGTGACTCTGTCTCACATGGATATTATCAATATTCAATGACAGCAACTCTATCTCACATGGATAATATCAATATCCAATGACAGTGACTCTTCCTTATCTGGATACTATGAATAGCCAATGACAGTAATTCTATCTCACATGAATACTATCAATATCCAATGACAGCAACTCCATTTCTCATGGATACTATCAATATCCAATGGCAGCAACTCTAACTCACCTGGATATTATGAATATCCAATGACAGTGACTCTAACTTATATGTATCAAATGACAATGACTACATCACATACAGATCTGTAAACAACCCATGAAGTAAAATAAGATAATTTTTATTTAATAGCAATCAATTTCACAAAATAAAGTTGTTTAAAATTATAATTGAGGGATAGTTTTTAAAGAAAATATTTTTTCTTCTGTTTTAGCAAAATGTTTTGCAATAAAATGTCAGCTTTCACTGTTAAATGGTTATTAGCCCAAAAGTTCGAAATACCCAAGTCACTTCGCAGCAACAGTAGGGCTGAGTGTGAGGTCCCAGGTGGAAGACTTGGAGAAGGGACTGAAGGAGTGGGACTTTGCAGCCCCAGGGAGGCAGCAATAGTGGCAACTGGCCTGACCCCCCCAATACTCCTGGAGACTGATCCACCAACCAAAGAATACACATGGAGGGACCCATGGTGCTGGCCACATATGAGGCAGAGGAGGGTCTTGTTAGCCATGAGGGGGAGGAGAGGCCCTTGGGCCAAAGGGTGTTAGATCCCCAGTATAGGAGAATGTCAAAGAGGGAAGAAGAGAGTGGGTGGGTGGGTTGGTGGGGGAATACCCTCATAGAGGCAAGGGGAGGCAGGAGGGAATGGGGAGGTTCCAAAGGGGAGATATGGAAAGGGGGAAACATTTGAAATGTAAATAAAGTATGAAAAAGAAAGAAAGAAAGTAGCAAAAAAGAAAGCCAAAAAAAAAAAGTCAGCTTTCATTAGAACAGACAATCTACATAGTTGGAGAAAAACAGCCACATTTCAAACAAGGATTATAATTTACAAAAAATTTGAAGAAATTAAAACTGCCAGTCAGCAAATGGACACACAAACTGAATAAACTTGTCCCCAAAAGAAATCACAAATGGACCTAGGAAGGTAATCAATAAACCTGAACATGATCCTCAGAAAACACAATTTTACCAGCTACGTGCTTGTAATCCCTATGTGGGCAAAGTAGAAACAGACAGATCCTCGGGACCCACCAGACAACCTATTTGGCTTACTGGGGTTATAGGCAGGCCAGAAAAACAAACAAACAAATGAAAAACCTGCCTCAAGAAAACAAAATATGGATAGTGCCAGAGGAGCATCCAAGATTCTCTTTTGGCTTCCTAACATACTTTCATAGATACATATGCAACTGAGTTGATATGTATATGCACACATTTTAATAAGTAAGGGTAGCAGCATAAATAAATAAATAAATAAATAAATAAGTTTAATTGAATAAAAAGTAAGTCTAATTTGAAGTTGAAAAGTGTTAAGAGTGCCAGATTCATAAATTTTCTTATGAGCCTTAGGGAAGCTGAGGAGGAGGGCAACTCCATAGGAAGACCAGCAGTCTCAACTAACCTGGACCCCTGGGATCTCTCAGACACTGAGCCACCAACCAGGCAGCATACACTAGCTGGTATGAGGCCCCCAACACATATACAAGCAGATGACTGCCATCTCTGGCCTCAGTGAGAGAAGATGCACCTAACCCTCCAGAGACTTGGGGCCCAAGGGAGAGAACTGGTGGAGTGAGGTGGGGCAGGGACATCTTCTTGGAGACAAGGGTTGGGTAGGAGGTATGGGATGTGGAACAGTCGGAGGGTGGACTGGGAGGGAGATAGAGTCTGGACTGTGAAAAAAAATTATAGAATAAATTTTTTAAAAAATTTGGTCAATGGAATAGTTTTTCTTCCTCTCATAGATCTCTTTCTTTTCTTCTTCCCTTTTGCTCTAAGTCCACCTATTGACTTTCTGTAGAATTGCATTCTGGTCCAGTAAATTAGGAACTGAAGTTTTAGAAAGCATCCTGACCTTCAAAGTTTTTGGCCCCTAGAAGTCCATCAGCAGAAACCATCATATTTACAAACAGCCTCACAGAGATATTTAATATGATTTCTTGGTTACAGTTTCATATGACAGAAAACTTGGTCAGTGCTAGACCTTTAGGCTTTCCAGCAAGTTCCTATTCCTTCAGCCCCTCATGCAGACAAGAGTTGCCTTGTCCAGATTCCTTCTTCACAATGCAGCTAATCTCTGACGACATAGAGTGACATTTTACCAATCTCAATAACACCAGGTAAGTGCCTCCTGTTGATAGTAGCACTGTGTTTTAATGAACAAATAAATGGCTTATCTACCCTTCTTGGCGAAAAACCCCAGCTATTGAAGCAAAGCACCAGCTCTCCCTGTTACTAGGACTAATTGACTCTTCAGATGAAGTTAAATCACATATATCCCCAGTGGGATGTATGTTTGCCAGTAATCAATAGCACAACAAGATCCACATGGCAGGTAATTAAGTAGAAAGTAATTAATACCCATCAAAGGTTTTATTAGCAGTTTGCTATTCCTTCACTCAAATTCCACTGTACTGTAAATAAGGGACAAAGACGTAAGAGGTGAAGGCAGGTGGGAGCTGGCTTTGTTTTGTAGGAAACCAAATCATTATGATTTTTTTCTCCTGGGTTAATCTAAATTCAGAGGATAATAATAAATACTCTTCAAATTATCTTCTCCTTGTTGTTGTTGGTCTTTTTCTGTTTCATTTTTGCAAGTATTTGATTAAAATTATAATCTCAAGAAGGATACCATTAAAAAAAAAAACTATTTCATTCTGATATTTCAAATATAGGGAAAAGATGAAATATCTTTGAGATGTATGTGTTTTGATGGTGAATAGTGGTCACCAGACTACCAGACTAGACGGAAAAACATTTAGGGAGTCAGTCGGTAGAGCACACATCTAGGTGTATCTGGGAGGGTATTTCCAGAGAGGATAAGCATGGAGCTGAACAACTAAAGAGGGAAGACATGCCCTGCAGGTGGATAGCAAGATCCAGGAGATCAGGAGCTCTTGGATACCCCACAGAACGAGAGAGAGAGAGAGAAAGAGAGAGAGAGAGAGAGAGAGAGAGAGAGAGAACAATTTGTGGTGATGCAGGCTTTTAATCCCAGAACATGGGAATCTGAAACAGGAGGATTCAAGCTGTCTGTGCTGCTGAGGGACACAGTCTTGAGTATCCTAAAACATGTTGAAAAAAATGAGCACTAAATGTTTTTCTAACCATTCTACTTAAAAGAAAAATCAAATGGTGGTTTCCCTAAGATGATCTAGGTGACTTTTAATATGTCTTTGTGCTACCTTGGCCTCATTATTTTATTTTCATTAGTGAAATATATCAAAGCTGATTAAAGTAAGTGTACTTTGACTGTGTTTGTTGTGTTGTGGATTTTTTTTGCACAGTGTCCCTCATGAATGAGAATCCCTATTCCAGTGGTCTAAATAATAAAATTATCTCCTTAATTATCTTCAGTAATATATGCTTATGCACTCACAGTTTTCTTTATGTTCCAAAAAATTATCCCAAATTTATTTATTTAATTCAACTGCCCTTGAAGTTTCTCCCAATAACTAGATTTCATTCTTAATTTTCCCATCAATTAGTTAATTTATGATTCACTTGACATTTTCAATCACAATGTCCCTCTCTTTCCAGTCGCTCTCTCCCTTTCAGCTCTGAGAAGGGTGAGGTCTCCTCTGAAAACCAATTTTCCCTTACACCTCAAGTCATTGATGGATTAAGTATACCCTCTCCCCCTGAGACCAGCCAAGACTGCCCAATTATGGGGAAAAGATCCACAAGCAGGTAACAGAGTCAACTGTTGGAGGCATGAAGACCAAGCTGTACATCTGCTATAAATGTTCAGGGGGCCTAGGACCAGCCCTTTTGTGTCCTTTAGTTTGTTTTTGAATCTCTGGGAGCCCCCAAGAGTCCAGGTTAGTTGACTAATTTGGTCTTCCTGTGGAGTACCTATCTGAGTTTCTCAATCCTTCCCCCAACTCTTCCACAAGACTTCCCAAGCTCTGTCTATTGTTTGGCTGTGGGTCTCTACATCTGCTTTGGTCAGCTGCTTGGTGAAACCCCTCAGAGGTCAGTTATGCTAGGTTCCTCTCGACATGCATAAGAGAGTAACATTAACAGTGTCAGGGATTAGTTCCTGTACATGGGATGGATCTCAAGTTGGGCCAGATATTGATTAGCCATTACCTTGGACTCTACCACATTTGTGTTCATGCATTTGGTAGAGGCAAGATAAATTTTGGGTTGAAGATTTTATGGGTGGGTTGGGGTTCTTATCCCACCACTACTAGTCCTTCCAGAGCAAGGAAGGTGATCACTTTGAAGTTCTAACCAGAGCAATAAGACAACTAAAGGAGACTAGGTGGATATGTATTAGAAAAGAAGTCAAAGTATCACTGTTCTTGATGATATGATATGATATGATATGATATGATATGATATGATATGACGGTGTATATAAGTCATGACAAAAATTCTACCAGAGAACTCCTACACCTGATAAACACCTTCAGCAAAGAGGTTGGATACAAAATTAACTCAAAAAAAACCCAGTAGCCCACCTTTCATACAAATGATAAATGGGCTGAGCAAGAAACCAGGGAAACAACACCCTTCACAATAGCTACAAATAATATAAAATATCTTGGTGGTGTAGACATAACTGAGCAAGTGAAAGACCTATATGATATGAACTTCAAGTATCTGAGGAAAGAAATTGAGAAAGTTATCAGAAGATGGAAAGATCTCCCATGCTCATGGATCAGTAAGATTAACATAGTAAAAACAACCATCTTATTAAAAGCAGTCTACGAATTCAATGCAATTCCTTTCAAAATCCAATGAAATTATTTACAGACCTTGAGAGAATGATTCTCAATTTCATATTGAGAAACAAAGCACCCAAAATATCTATGTGTGCTGGCTAGTTTTGTGTGTCAACTTGACACAAGCTGGAGTTATCACAGAGAAAGGAGTTTCAGTTGAGAAAATGCCTCCATGAGATCCAGCGGTAAGGTATTTTCTCAATTAGTAATCAAGGGGGGGAGGGCCCCTTGTGAGTGGTACCATCTGTGGGCTGGTAGTCTTGGGCTCTATAAGAAAGCCAGCTGAGCAAGCCAGGAGAAGCAAGCCAGTAAGGAACATCCCTCCATGGCCTCTGCTTCAGCTCCTGCTTCCTGACCTGCTTGGGTTCCAGTCCTGACTTGCCTTAGTGATGACAAGCAACGTGGAAGTGTAAGCTCATTAAACCCTTTCCTCTCCAGCTTGCATCTTGGTCATGATGTTTGTCCAGGAATAGAAACCCTGACTAAGATAAATTGGTACCAGCATAGTGGGGTATTCCTGTAACAACCTGACCATATTTTGGGGAGGACTTTGGAAACCCTGACTAAGACACTATGACAATCCTGTACAATACAAGAACTTATGGAGGTACCACAATCCCTAATCTCTAGCTGTCCTGCAGAACAATAATAATAAAAACCGCATAGTATTGGTATAGAATGAGATAGGTAGATCAATGGAATCTAATTGAAGACCCTGAAATAGCCCATATACCCATGGACACTTAATTTTTGACAAAGAAGCCAAAACCACATGATGGAAGAAAGAAAGCATGAACAACAAATGATACCAGTCTAACTAGATATCTGCTTGTAGAAGAATGCAAATATATCCATATTTATCACCCTGAATAAAACTCAAGTCCAAGTGGATCACAGGCCTCAATATAAAACCAGATACACTACATCTAGTAGAAGAGAAAGTGGGGAGTAGCTTGAGCACATTGGTACAGGAGACAAGTTCCTGAACAGAAAAATAATGCCTCAGGATCCAAGATTAACAATTGATAAATGGAACATCATGAAACAAAAGTTTCTATAAGGCAAAGGACACTGTTAATAGGACAAAATGGCAGCCTAGAAATTTGGAAAAGATCAAGATCTTCGTTCTTAATTTTAAAGCTATATGAAAGTTAATGTTTCCTGTTTACCATAATATATTTCCCTTTCAGTGTGTATTCACTTTGCTTTCAATATATGCTACTGTAGCATATGCTTTTGAATGTCTTAGAAAGAATATCACTTTAAACTCCTATGCCTTAAGCACATAAAATATATTTAGCTGTTCTCTTCTTGTCTTAAAAAAAAAAAATCAGTAGTATATCACATTCTGGTTGGAGTACCCTCATTTGTATCCCCAATAACCATTTTTTTTTTAGGTTTCCCATTCATATTCACATGATTTTACTCTCTCTTTTTCTGGTGTAAAATATCTTTTTGTACATAGTAGAGTCTTAGTTGGGAAGAGAAAAGCCTTAAATGTCTTAACTCATATTCTAAGAACTTTCTAAGAGACAGCAACTCTTAAACAGAATGTGTCAAATGTAACCTTACACTTAGAACATTTTACATTAAAACACCACACTCTACCCATTAATCCACAAATTTTGTTCTACGATTTTGTCCTAATCCAAATCAAAACTCAACATTAAGAGTTAGACCTCAAATACTGACCTGTTCCTGATAGTCATCTCTTCTCTGAAAACTGAGCAGACTCTAAAGTGAGGTTGTACACCCTTGCTGCAGTAGTCTATAAGACAGCATCCTCAAGAAAAACTCCAAATCTCCACCTGTGGGAAGTTAAAGTGAATCACATTTAGATAAAGAAGGTGGTGATTCTGTTTTAAGGAAGAAAATGACACACTACATGAGCAGTAGTGTGGTGTGAATAGATAGAAAGGTCTTGAAGCATTGTCTTTTGACATTAATATGTTTCCAAGAATCTTGTCAATATTCAGAGCTTCTCTCAGTTATATTAATGAGTACACATACATAGAAAATGCATATTCTCTCTCTCTCTCTCTCTCTCTCTCTCTCTCTCTCTCTCTAGATATATATCTAGAGAGATACAGTCCCTATTCTGTTTGCAGAGAGAGGCTGCTGAGGGGATTTTGTTATCATTGAAATACAAAAGTCCCATTGAAAAAAAGCAGAAGTATAATATTCACTTCTTTTAGAATACTTCTCATTCATTTCTCATCTCCAAATATCCAGGAAGAATCTGTGATTTTTCATAGACGAAGGATGTGAGCAGGATGAGGCTGA
Organism: Rhynchomys soricoides; assembly: GCA_019843965.1. Lineage (NCBI taxonomy): Eukaryota > Metazoa > Chordata > Mammalia > Rodentia > Muridae > Rhynchomys > Rhynchomys soricoides. The sequence continues at coordinate 6,692,174 of JADRCH010000081.1, read as the reverse complement.
AGTTGTGTTGGATCTGCATCCAAATTTGTTCTTAGCAGAGGAACTGAGGCAATTTGAAAAAGGAATAGAATACCAGCCATGGTGGGAGAAGTTCAGCTGATACTGAGTTTCAAGAATATGTCCAAGTGGAACCCAAACAACAAGCATTTCAAGTTAAAGATGTGAATTTCTATGTATATGTCTTTTAGAACTAAAGCAACTTGGCCAGCAGCGATTTCATATACCATGATGAAATGACTGATTCAAGTGAATTGACTCCCATATCATAATCATGGCTACCTCAGTTGCCATTTTTTACACACCGATGACACTACATCTAGGTTTAAATAATTTCCTAAATATTTCAGAAAACTTATCACTGATCCTATTTTACAAACAAGAAAATGTAGGTTTGACAGGTGCTTATAGTTTCCCTGTGCTCATAGATCGAGCGTGTAACAGACTTTAGATTCAAATTGAACCCTTAAGCTACTAAGTCTGGCTCTAAAAAGAAGTGAATACCATAGGATATAGTTTCACAATTAACTAATCTAAGGTTTGAAAGTCAATGTAGTCAGTGCACATGTGCCAACATCAGAATTTGGAAAGATAAAAAGGATACCTGCTGCCATCACTTGCTAATTGTGAGCAATTACAGTGCAAAGAGTGGACTCCACTGGGTGACTAGTATTCTGCGCTGCACAGCATTAAAGAGAACTGTGATTCCTAATGCACCTCAGCACGGGTGCCATTCAATAATTACACTGCCAGCAGTTCTGTAATGAGCACTTACTTTTCTCCCTCCAATCAATACAAATGCCTATCAATGTAAAACAGCTATGCAGCTTTCCAATCTAGAGAATAAAATGTAATCCAAAGCTGACAAGAGTACCTGGGATATATTTAAGCACATTGCTTATTTTCAAAATGGATTACTGATGTTACTTTACATGTAGAGAGGGTGGCCTGCATGTGGGGATAATTAGGGTATTGGACACCTCAAATGGAACACATAGGTGCCCTGCTGTATTGATAATGAAAGGTGCTATCAGAAGTAAATCACAGCTAATTAAGACATAAAAAAAGACATTATTAAGGCTTATTTCTGACTGTGTCAAGAATCTGTTTGCTTTCTGTATTGCTGATAACACTATTACCTTGACCTTACTTCAGAATTAATACTCTCCATGGTATTAGACTATCTTTAACACTACCTGGTAGAAATGTACACTTGTGTGTGTGTGTGTGTGTGTGTGTGTGTGTGCGCGCGCGCGCACGCCACATGCATGCACATATACATGTACATGCCTTCATACATACATATGTGTAGCCATAGTCTTTAGTCTTTGTGGTTTGCTTTTTTGTGTTAACAGATCACTTCGCTCACAGTGGTTTTCACTCTGCTCACAGTGATTTTTTTTAAAAAATGTAAAGGCTCTTGGAAGAAACAAGAGTAGGAAATTTTCACTACACTGAAAACTATTTTAAGACCAACCTAATTCTGACTTCCATGAATTACATAGATTCCTGTGAACTAGGTCTTTCATATATATATTAGGTATATTCATATATATATTAGGTATACATATATATACATATTTACATATAGTTAATATATATTTAAGACTATGCCTATGTTTAACATAAGTTGATTAAAAACACCACAGCATTTCTCCTTAATAGGACTTTGCAGCAGTGCTGAATTAGTATGGCAATGTGGCCACTGTCTATCTTCTCTGACAGCTATTCTGGAGCCTTCATTCAGACATAGGGGTCCAGATCTAAGACCTTTTTGATAACTTGTTGGAAAGACAATCTTTTACATTTGAGTCATCTTTTGCTTAATTCTAGGAATGTCTTTCCAATAATCATATACCTTGTCTTTGTGGGCTTGATATTTAATCACTGCATTGGTTGGTAGTTTTAGTTTTGTTTTGGTGTAGAAAAGAGCATGTAAAGAACTTTAGAGACAACAAAAGTCTTTTTGATTAGAATCCAAAATAAAAATGGATATGTCATTATGGTTTACCATGACACTTTTTTGCCAGGCAACAGGGGCTTAGTATACTGCACAATGTAACATGAGGGACAGATGTATGAAAATATAAAGAATTCATTCATTTCAAGAATACATAACACATTTAGTAGACAACAAGCTTGTTTTTTTTTTTTTAAACAGAAAATAATTCTTTGATAATGGTAACTCATGACACATGCAAATCCCGAAAAAGCAGAGTCCTCAAGGATTCTCTAACAGAAGCTCTAAGAGAAAAGAGAGAAATGTTTTTACAATAATAATTTTACACCAACTGTTAATTTTTTTACCGTCAAGGTGGCTAACGCAGAAAATCTGAACAACCTGTTGTTTATCTTTGCTGAGTTATCCTACCAGTAACCTGATATTTTTGTATTTGCTCTCTAACAAAAAAGTACTAAGTATAGATTGGCAGCTGATCCTGAAAAAAGGAGAATTATTGAATGGCTTTAAAAGACCTTATTAAGGCTGTGCCTCTCTGAGGACAATGTCAGTCTTCTATTTGGCTTTGGTGTTTACTCTCTTAAACACACATCACAAACAAAATAAAATGAGTGTAGGGGGAGACAAAATAACTCTGAAGGAGTGCCTACATTTTTAGGGAGCTGAAAACATTGTCTGGGGCCCGATAAATACAGTGAACTGTCAACTAGACAATGTGTTTCCCTTAACACTTTAGCAAAAGTTCATATTCATTCTAAATACATAAAAGTAATAAGAATAAAACAGTTCGAAATGTTCAACACTTGACAAATTTATAAATTATTAGATCAATGGCAGAGTTACATTTTGATAGAATTTTCACATTTACCATTACCAGTCTGTTCTTTTGTGGTTCTAGTAAATACTCGCTTATATCTTTTATACTGTTCTGTGATGATTGATCATGGTTGTCTACATGATTGGACTAAGATGATCGAGACAGCTGAGATGTATTTTTATATGTGTGCAGGGATGTTTCCCAAGAGGATTGGCACATGAAGCAGTACCATGGTGATGAGAAAGCCCCACCTTGAATATAAGGAGCACTATAGAAGGTGGCACCAGAATGGAAGGCAATGTAAAAATGGTAGCATGTGCATACATGTGCAGGTCCATGTCTTCCAAACGACATGCACAGCTGTTGCCATCATTCTGTAATATCAGAATCCATGGAGGAAGTAACAGATTTCTGGAGAAGTACATTTCCTTTAGCAATGGATTGTGACCCTTTAGGCTTTCCTTTTCTGTGATTAAAAACCTACTAAATTATACCTCTCAAATATACAGATAACAACTGTTAAATTGTCAAGTTACTTTTGTGTAAACCAATCCAATAAATTTCTTTATAGCATATATTTTAAGTAACTATTAACAGGCCTACAGGAAGTTAGTAATAGACTGCCTCCTCATAATCACCAACCTATAAAACTGAGGACTAGAACTACAGGACTCCATGTACTAGCTAGAGGAATGCAACCTGAAAATACTGCAGGCCTTTGGAGGAAACATGATATAAGGTCACTAATGTATAAGCCTCTTGGTTTCTAGATACCTAAACATAGTGAGGTCACTATCTAACAGAAGAGTTTACACAGCATCTCTTGTAAGAGTTTACACCACCTGTTGTAAGAGTAAATATGAGTGAGCCTGTCAATGACCTGGACAAGAAAACATTCCCCAGGATAGATAATTTTCCAGAAATTTTAGAAATTATAAAATCCTTTCCAAATGAAAACAAACACAATGATCTCTTTAGCCATTGGCAACTTGTTTCCTGGAGAGGGTCCCACTCACTTTGTAATAAACTATGCTTAACTTTTAGACTGTACTCTGCAGGTCTCTGTTGATTTTTTAAAAATCAATCTCATGCATACATGTATGTGATTTTGATCAAAGCTGAGCCCAATTCCTCCCTGTTGATTCCTTCTCTATCCTATTCACTTTTACCCCCAAACTTCAAGACCTTTTTCTTATAAACCCACTGAATCCACTAAGTGCTGCCTGCATGTACAGGTATGAAGATAAAAACTTAAAGGGTAGTTTACTATTTTTTGCATGTAGCATAAGAATAGTATTAGATTTCTGTTTAGAGCCTTTGACCTAGCCAGACACTTCTTATTCCCTTGCCAAGTTAATCGTAGTAGATATTAGATCTGTATTATGGAATGGTTTTTTGAACCCAATCGCTAAATAGTTGGTTACTTGTTCTAGTTTGCTTTTTGTTGTGTAAGACACAACTGTCTCAGTTAAGGTTTCTTTCCCTGTGGAAAAAAAAAACTCCATGATTAAAGGCAACTTTTAAAGACATTAGCTGATCACATCCATCATTGAAGGAAGTCAGAACAAGAACTCAAGGTAGAATCGGAAGCATAGATCCTGAAAGAATGCTATTTATTTTTTGACCCTCTGTGGCTTACTTATATAGCTTTTTTATAAAACCCAGGACCACCTCTCCTGGGGCCTTTGGTGTGAGCTGAACCTTAAAATATCAGTCCTTAATCAAGAATGTACCCCCAAAGACATGCCCAGAAGCCAAAATAGTAGATTTAATTCTTAAATGGAAAGCCCCCTCTTCTGAGGTTACTCTACTGTGTATGAGTGAATTTCATAAAAGCTAATGAGCATATTCTCCTAACATTTCTACTATGATTACAGAAATGAGCCTATATGCCAGGCCAATCATTATTATAGCTTACATGGTTCAAGCAGGATGAAACTGTTGACTACTCTTCTGTCCTAGTAACAGGACAGAAGCTTGCAGTATTATAAAAGCCTACATGCAGAGATGAGGCTTTAAGCTCAGTGCCATCCTTATTTCTCTGTGTCTATGAGTCAAATACATAGTATTTTCAGCTATGAGGTCTTAGGCTAGGATACCTCATGGTAACCAATAGCAATGGCAATAGACTGTAATGTTTGAGATGGGATAGAAATCAATAGGAGCTCACCAACTAAAAGCTTTAAAAGAAGTAATTCATTGCTGACACTAAACTCTTATTTGATAATATACATTGTTTAATAAAGGCATTGACAAACATTACAAGGCAATTCCCTTTAAACTCCTTATGTATAAATATATGTATTTTGGAGCAGCCTGGGACAGGAGCCTTTCTGTTTACACCTGTGGCCTGTGCCACACAGCTCCATACCCAAATAGTGCAGGGAGAGCTAGTCTCCCAGGATTATGGACAGACATGTGAGCAGGCACAAGACCAGCACCTCTGCTCAGAAGGAACCACCTGGAACCCTCAGGACACAAGGACCAAGGAGCAGCTTGGGACAGGAGCCTTACAGTTTCTATCTGTGGCCAGGGACCTAAGACTGTGCCATTAGGCTCCACACGCAAATAGCACCTGGAGAAAGCTAGCTTCCCAAGGGTGTGGACAAGCCTGTGAGCAGAGGTAAGACCAGAACTTTTGCTCAGAGGGACCCACCTGGAACCCTGAGGACACTGGGACCAAAGTGTGGCCTTCTGGTTTCCTTCTACGGCCAGGAAGCTGATCTTGTGCCACAGGACTCCATACACAAATAGTGCCAGGAGAGAGCTGATCTCCCACGATTGCCGACAAACCTTCAGGCACAGGCAAGACCACCACTTCTGTTCAAATTCCTGGCTCAAGAGGGACCCTCACAGAGCCATCAGGACACATAAATCAAAGAACAGCTGGAGACAAGATCTTTCTAGTTTCTGTCTGCACCCCAGAGCTGACCCAGTACCCCAAATCCCCAAACCCAAATTCCTCTCAGAGAGAACTGGTTTCCAAGGAGTATTGACACAGAGGCTTGTAGGAGGGACAAGCCACAGTCAGAGAGCAAGACCAGCTAAAACCAGAGATAAGTAGATGGTGAAAGACACGGGCAAGAACATAAGGAACAGAAATCAAGGCTACTTGGCATCATCATAACCCAGTTCTCGCACCACAGTGAGCCATGGATACCCCAATACACCAGAAAAGCAAGATTCAGATTTAAAATCACATCTCATAATGATAATAGAAGACTTTAAAAAGGAAAGAATAACTCCCTTAAAGAAATACAAGAGAACAAAGGTAAACGCTAGAAGCCTTTAAAGAGGAAACACAAAAATCCCTTAAAGAATTACAGGAAAACATAATCAAACAGGTGAAGGAAATGAACAAAACCATCCAGGATCTAAAAATGGAAATAGAAACAATAAAGAAATCACAAAGGGAGACAACTCTGGAGATAGAAACCCTAGGAAAGAAATCAGGAGTCATATATCTCATATATAAGAGATAGAAGAGAGAATCTCTGGTGCAGAAGATACCATAGAAAACATTGACACAACAGTCAAAGAAAATGCAAAAGGCAAAAAAGCTCTTAACCAAAAATATCCAGGAAATCCAGGACAAAATGAGAAGACCAAACCTAAAGATAATAGATATAGAAGAGAGTGAAGATTCCCAACTTAAAGAGACAGTAAATATCTTCAACAAAATTATGGAAGAAAACTTTCCTAACCTAAAGAAAGAGATGAACATAAATGTTCAAGAAGTCTACAGAATTCCAGATAGATTGGACCAGAAAAGAAATTCCTTGGGTCACATTATAGTCAAAACACCAGATGCACAAAACAAGGAAAGAATATTAAAAGCAGTAAGAAAAAGAGGTCAAGTAACATATAAAGGCAGCCCTATCATAATGACACCAGACTTCTCACCAGAGACTATGAAAGCTAGAAGATCCTGGGCAGATCTCATACAGACCCTATGAGAACACAACTGTCAGCCCAGGCTGCTATACCCAGCAAAACTCTCAATAATCATAGATGGTAAAAACAAGATGTTCTATGAAAAAACCAAATTCACACATCTTTCCACAAACCTGGCCCTACAATGGATAATAGATAGATAACATCAACACAAGGAAGGAAATAACACCCTAGAAAAAGCAATAATGTAAACTTCTTTCAACAAACCCAAAAGAAGATAGCCACCCAAACCTAAAAAATAACATTGAAAATAATAGGAAACAACAATCATTATTCAATAATATCTCTTAACATCAATGGACTCAATTTTCCAATAAAAAGACATAGAATCCCTTTGACCTCTTTTTGTTGTCTAATTGCATTAGCTAGAACTTCAAGTACTATATTAAATAGATAGGGAGAGAGAGGGTAGCCTTGTCTAGTCCCTGATTTTAGTGGCATTGCTTCAAGTTTCTCTCCATTTAGTTTGATGTTGGCTACTGGTTTGCTGTATGTTGCTTTTGCTATGTTTTGGTATGCTCCTTGAATTCCTGATCTTTCCAAGACTTTTATCATGAAGGGATGCTGAACTTGAGGACCCAGCTATTCCACTCCTGGGCATATACCCAGAAGATACTACACCATGTAATAAAGACACATGTTCCACTATATTCATACCAGCCATATTTATAATAGCCAGAAGCTGGAAACAACCCAGATGTCCCTCCACAGAGGAATGGATAAAGAAAATGTGGTATATTTACACAATGGAATACTACTCAGCAATTAAAAACAATGACTTCATAAAATTTGCAGACAAATGGATGGATCTTGAAAATATCATCCTGAGCGAGGTAACACAGTCACAAAAGAATGAACATGGTATGTACTCACTGTTAGGTGGTTATCAGCCCAAAGTTTGAACTGCCCAAGAATTACTTCACAGCAACAGTAGGGAGGAGTATGAGGTCCCAGATGGAGGACTTGGAGAAGGGACTGAAGGAGCTGAGGGAGTTTGCATCCCCAGGGAGGCAGCAACAGTGGCAACTGGCCTGACCCCCCGATACTCCTGGAGACTGATCCACTAACCAAAGAATACACACGGAGGGACCCACGTTTCTAACCACATATGTGACAGAGGAGGAGGAGAGGCCCTTGGGCCTGAGAGTGTTAAATCCCCCAGTAGAGGAGAATGCCAAGTAGGGAAGACGAGAATGAGTGGGTGAGTGGGTGGGAGAATACCCCCATAGTGACAGGGGGAGGTGGGAGGAAATGGAGAGGTTCCAAAGGGGAGATCTGGAAAAGGGGAAATATTTTCAATGTAAATAAAGTAGGAAAATTAAAATTAAAAATTTAAAAAAAAATGGCATGGAATAACAGACTGGATACATAAACAGGACCCAGCATTTTGCTGCATACAGGAAACGCACCTCAGAGTTAAAGACAAACACTACCTCAGTGTAAAGGTCTGGAAAACAATTTTCCAGGCAAATAGTTCCAAGAAATGGGCTGGAGTACCCATTGTAATATCAGATAAAATCAACTTTCAACCAAAAGTCATCAAAAAAGATAAGGAAGAATGCTTCATACTCTTTGAAGGAAAATCTACCAAGAAAACCTCTCAATTTTGAACATCTATGCTCCAAATTCAGGGCCATTTTCTCATGGTACCTTCTCCAAAACTGACCATATAATTGGTCACAAAACAAACCTCAACAGATATAAGAAGATTTTAAAAATCCCATGCCTCCTATCAGATCACTAAATATTAAGGATGGTTTTTAATAGCAACAAAAACAAAAGAAAGCCCACATACACATGGAAGCTGAACAATGCTCTACTCAATGATTACTTGTTCAAGGAAGAAATAAGGAATGAAATAAAAGCCTTCCTAGAATTTATGGAAAATGAAAGTACAACATACCCAAACTTATGGGACACAATGAAAGCAGTGCTATGAGGAAAACTTATAGCTCTGAGTGCCTGCAAAAAGAAACTGCAGAGAGGATACACAAGTAGCTTACTAACCCACCTGAAAACTTGAGAAGAAAAAGAAGCTAATACACCCAAGAAGAATAGAAGGCAAGAAATAATCAATTTCAGGGCTGAAATCAACCATGTAAAAACAAAAAGAACTATACAAAGAATCAACAAAACCAGGAGCTGGTTCTTTGAGAAAATCAACAAGATAAATAAACATCCAGCCAGACTAACCAGAGGGCACAGAGGCATTATCCAAACTAATAAAATTAGAAATGTAAAGGGAGATATAACAACAGATTCTGAAGAAATTCAAAATTTCATCAGATCCTACTTCAAAAGCCTATACTCAACAAAATTGGAAAATCTGAATGCAATGTACAATTTTCTGGACAGATACCAAATACCAAAGTTAAATCAGGATCAGATAAACCATCTACACAGACCCATTACGCCTAAAGAAGTAGAAGCAGTCATTAAAAGTCTCTCAACCAAAGAATGCCTAGGACCAGATGAATTTACTACAGAATTCTATGAGAACTTAAAAGAAGACCTAAAACCAATAATCTTCAAACTATTCCACAAAATAGACACAGAAGGAACACTACCCAATTCATTCTATGAAGCCACTGTTACACTGATTCCAAAACCTCACAAAAACCCAACAAAGAAAGAAAACTTCAGACCAATTTCCCTTATGAATATTAATGCAAAAATACTAAATAAAATTCTCGCAAACTGAGTTCAAGAACACATCAAAACAATCATTCGCCTTGATCAAGTAGGCTTCAACCTAGGGATGAAGGGATGGTTCAATACCCGGAAATCCATCAGTGTAATCCACTACATAAACAAACTCAAATTAAAAAACCACATGGTCATTTATTTCATTAGATGCTGAAAAAACATTTGATAAAATTCAACATCCCTTCATGATAAAAGTCTTGGAAACATCAGGAATTCAAGGCCCATACCTAAACATTTTAAAAGCAATATACAGCAAACCACTAGCCAACATCAAACTAAATGAAGAGAAACTTGAAGCAATCCCACTAAAATCAGGGACTAGACAATGCTGCCCTCTCTCTCCCTATCTATTCAATATAGTACTTGAAGTCCTAGCTAGAGCAAATAGACAACAAAAGAAGATCAAAGGGATACAAATTAGAGAGGAATAAATCAAAATATCACTAATTGCAGATGATATGACCATATACTTAGGTGACCAGATAAACTACAACAGAGAATTCCTACAGCTGGTAAACAACTTCAGGAAAGTGGCAGGATATAAAACTAATTCAAACAAATCAGTAACCTTCCTGTACTTGAAGGATAAGCAGGCTGAGAAAGAAATTAGGGAAATGACACCCTTTACAATAGTCACAAACAATGTAAAGTATCTTGTGTGACACTAACCAAACAAGTAAAAGATCTGTATGACAAGATCTTCAAGTTTCTCAAGAAAGAAATGAAAGAAGACCTCAGAAGATGGAAAGATCTCCCATGCTCATGGATTGGCAGAATTAATATTGTAAAAATGGCCATCCTTCTGACAGCAAACAACAGATTCAATGCAATCTCCATCAAAATGCCAACCCAATTCTTCATAGACTTAGAAAGAGCAGTTTTCAAATTCATTTGGAACAACAGAAAACTGAGTATAGCAAAAACTATTCTCAACAATAAAAGAACTTCTGAGGGAATCAGCATCCCTGACCTCAAGCTGTACCACAGAGCAGTAGTGATAAAAACTGCATGGTATTGGTACAGTGACAAGCAGGTAGATCAATGGAATAGAATTGAAGACCCAGAAATGATCCCACACACCTATGGTCACTTGATCTTTGACAAAGGAGCTAAAAACATCCAGTGGAAAAAAGACAGCATTTTCAACAAATGGTGCTAGTTCAATTGGCAGTCAACATGTAGAAGAATGCAAATTGATTCATTCCCATCTCCCATATAAATCTCAAGTCCAAGTGGATCAAGGACCTCAACATAAAACCAGATACACTGAATGTAATAGAAGAAAAAGTGGGGAAAAGTCTCGAACACATGGGCACAGGGGAAAAGTTCCTGAACAGAACACCAATGGCTTATGCTCTAAGATCAAGAATCAACAAATAGGACCTCATAAAATTTCACAGCTTCTGTAAGGCAAAGGACACTGTCAGTAAGACAAAACAGCAGCCAACAGATTGGAAAAAGATCTTTACCAATCCTCCACCTGATAGAGTGCTAACTATCCTATATATGCAAAGAACTCAAGAAGTTAAGACTCCAGAGAACCAAATAACCCTATCCAAATAAATAGGGGGGTAGGGAACAGAGCTAAACAGAGAATTCTCAACTGAGGAAACTCGAAGGGCTGAGAATCACCTAAAAAAATGTTCAACATCCTTAGTCATCAGGGAAACGCAAATCAAAACAACCCTGAAATTCCACCTCATACCAGTCAGAATGGCTAAGATCAAAAACTCAGATGACAGCAGATGCTGGTGAGGATGTGGAGAAAGAGGAACCCCCCTCCATTGCTGGTGTGATTGCAAGCTGGTACCACTCTGGAAATCAGTTTGGCAGATCCTCAGAAAATTGGACACAGTACTACCTGAGGACCCACTGATACCACTCCTGGGCATATACCTGGAAGACATTCCAATATGTAATAAGGACACATACTCCACTATGTTCTTAGCAGCCATATTTATAATAGACCGAAGCTGGAAACAATCCAGATGTCCCTCAACAGAGGAATGGATACAGAAAATGTGGTACATTTACAAAATGGAATACTACTCAGCTATTAAAAACAATGACTTCTTGAAATATTCAGGCAAATGGATGGAACTTGAAACTATCCTGAGTGAGGTAACTCAGTCACAAAGAACAAATATGGGATGTACTCACTGATAAGTGGATACTAGCCCAAAAGTTCGGAATAACCAAGATTCAATTTACAGACCATATGAAGCCTAAGAAGAAGGAAGACCAAAATGTGCATGCTTCAGTGTTTCTTAGAAGGGTGAACAAATCTCACAGGGGGAAATATTGAGACAAAATGTGGAGCAGAGACTCAAGGAAAGGCCATCCAGAGAAAGAGATGGGATACATCCCATATATAGCCACCAAACCTAGATATTCTTGTGAATGCTGGGAAGTGCTTGCTGATGGAAGCATGATAAGCTGTCTCCAGAGAGGCTCAGGCAGAGTCTGACAAATACAGAGGCAGATGCTCTCAACCATCCATTGGAGAGACCATGGGGTCCTGTTTGAAAGAGTTGGAGAAGGGACTGAAGGAGCTGAGGGAGTTGGCAGCCCCATGGAGGGAGCTACCGGACACTGGACCACCAACCAAAGAATGTACATGGAGCGACCCATGGTGCTGGCCACATATGTGACAGAGGAAGGCCTTGTTGGCCATCAGTGGGAGGAGAGGCCCTTGGGCCTGAGGGTGTTAGATGCCCCAGTATAGGGGAATGCTAGGCAGGGAAGGGTCTAGTGGGTAAGTAGGTGGGTAGGGGAGCACTCTCATAGAGGCTGGGGAAGGGGGAATGGAATAGGGGGTTTCCAAAGGGGAAAAAATTTGAAATGTATATAAAGTAAATAACCAAATTAAAAATTAAAAAATATATGTATCTTTTTATACATTTAGAAACCTCTTTCAGTAGAACATTTTCATGTAGTATTTTCAGAGGTCTTTATTGTCAGTTATCACTTCCCATATTCATCCCTTTACCTTGTCCTCAATTGTCCCACCTCAGTTGATGTGTCATGATGTGTAATCCCCATTTCCCCCTTCACACCAACTGCAATCTATCCTCCTTCCCTCGAGTTCATCTCCTGGTGGTCTCTTACTAATTTTCTGACTTCCATAGGCACACCAATTTAAAAATATATCTGTGTTCAAAGCTAGTTTCCATATATGAGAGAATATTTGGTATTTGTTTTTCTTGTTTGGGGCTAACTCACTTGGAATCATTATTTCATACAGCTACCTGTTTGCTGGGTAACTTGTTATTTAATCTTTCAAGGTTTCACTTTTTACTTGCACAGAGAAAAGTGTCTTTTCAGTAATGAGATGAAGGGAAAAAGTTAGTATCTATTGTAGAAGGTAAATTATTATTTTTTTAACTGTATTTGGCATATAGTACCCCTATTCAGAGATACACCACTTACAATAATATCTACAAATTTTAATATAGGAGAGATTATGTGTTCCTAATATATTATAAAAAATTGAAAGTTATTTTTTAAAAAGTAAGAATTTAAAGAATTAAGTACATTAGTAATGCATGCCGATATTTGTACAAATTAGTACAAACATTTTAAAAGCCATTTGGCAACAAGAAGAAAGAAGATGAAAGGTAGAGAACAAGGAAAAAAAAAAACCAGAGTCAATGAAAAAAGAAAGAGACAATGTGGCCATCAAAATGGCCTACATAGGCTAATATATTTGAATGGTTAGTCATCCAGGTGTAGCAATATTTGAGAAGGATGAGGAGGTGTGGCCTTGTTGGAGGAAGTGTATCACTGTGGTTGGGCTTTGAGGATTCAAAATCCCAAGCTAGCCAGACCCAGCATCTTTTCCTGCTGCTTGCAGATACAGATGCAGAACTCTTAGCTACTTCTCTAGCACCATGCTTGCCTGTGTGCCAGAATGCTCCTTGTCATGACAATATTAGACTACTATACCTCTGAAAGTGTAAGCCAGCTCCAATTGAGTGGTTTATTTTATAAGTGTTGTGGTTGTGGTATCTCTTCATAACTACAGAACACTCACCAACACAGATAGAAAATGGGATTATTTGAAGATATGAATTTAAAAATATGCTTAAATAGATAAAGAGAAAAGGGAAACAGGAACTCAGTGTCTTCAATAAGAATGGAAAAAATCAATGCAGGAGACAAGGAGCTCTAATTATCAACACTGAGGTGCTTCCCTGCCCAGACTTCCCTGTATTCCTCGTCTACCATAACTCTAAAGGCAGCCTAAAGTCATGAGTATATTTAACATTTTTATGCATTCAATAGTTAACTATGAAATGTAAGATCAAAAGAAATTAAGTAGTTGGTATAATGACCATCTGAGATAAAATGATTGCATTTGCAGCTTTCTTCATTCATGCCAAAGCCCAGCCTTCACAATGTTAGAGGATGCCTACTGGTTATATTTCTGCCACTACCTGTATGCTTGGTTTGGACTCATCTTTGATTCTCTGTTTACACTCACCTCAGAGAATCAATTTTAGTTTGAAATCTGAGTTTCTCAGATCCTGTGGCTCTCCAGTTATAAGGTGAATTGAGCAACTTCTTCTGAAAGAAAGGGGAAAATATTCCAGATGAATCCTTATCTGCCTATGTTATCTGTACTTCACTATGATTTCAACTAAAGAACAGTTGCTGACTTTCCAAAACCTTGGATATTAACATGTCACCAGTCTGTGTCCTATGGCCAGAGGGCAGACTCGTAGCAATACCTGTGTCATTGTGCCAGCCATATACCAGTAGCCTGCCTCTCTCTTGCATCAACAGACTGTACATTTCTTTTGCATTTTGTAGATATCATCTGAAAGTCTTCATTTGTACCTATGCCAAAAGTGGTGGACTTTCCAGTCTCTAAGAGCACCATCCTTTCCGTGATTCTCCCTTTGCTTCCTCCCTAGTATGAATTTGTGGTTACTTTCAAGGCTGCTTTTCTCTTTCCTATCACTGGTCTCTAAAGCCACCAGCCCTTGTAGTCATGTTTCACAAGTTAACTGTGTGCAGAGAAGGTGGCATCACATTTTTCCAGTCCCTGATGTTTCTAACAAAAGCAGTGCTACCTTGACCCATTGTGTAGCCTCTTAGGTCCACTGTGCTTGAAAGGGGGAAAGAATACTGTTCTTCCCAGCTCTTCTCTTCCTGGATTCAATTCCTGCTATTTCTGCTTGCTTGTTTTATCTGCATAGGGTTCATAGATACTGTACTGCTTTTACATTGACTTATGACCTAGTCACCACACACATCATTCTATACCTAGAAGGCAATAAAAACTTTCCCACAATCCTTTATTCCCAAGGGAATCAACCAATTTGTAGTAACCCTAAACCTATGCAAGTCTAAAACATGTTTGAAAATCAATTACGTACTAGGAATCAATTTCAAGAATAAGGAGTCCTTGCCTGTGTTTCTCCAGGTGAGAAACATAGGGGGATGGGATGGATTCTGAGACTCTCACTCTCCTGTGTACCCAGACACCACTGGGGGCCAAGAGGAGTTAAAAACAAGGATCTACAGGCCTGTGAAGAGCCCAGGACTGAAGGGAATCCAGGCTTAGCTCTAAGTGAGAGACAGAAGTATGGAAGGCCTAAAGAGGGGTTTCTGTGGGACATTTAGGCATAGCTTTTTATGGTGAAGACCCGCAGCTTCATTGTGGTCCTTGAAGAAGGAGATCATCCTTGCTTGTCCAAACTGTTTTGTTCAGGGCAGATGAGGATGCATATATCTTACTCAGGGTGTAAAGGAGATTAAATACCTTTTGCAGGAAGGGATGCTCAGGAAGGGATGCCCAGAAAGGAAAGCTCATTGGATAAACACTTGGGGCCTATCTAAATAACTCATTAGCTTGAAGAACTCTAGGATTTCATGCTACTGTAACCTGTTGTCATGATTATCTTAGTGAGGTGGTATGGTCACAGTATCTAAAACAGGTAGTCTGGCTAGGAACTGATTCTAATGCCTACTGTTCTCAGTTATAAGCTTTCTCAGGGTTTTTAAATCTAATTTGACCCTACCAGTTCTTCTGTCTAGTGGCACAGTTCCATTTGCCCCACATAAGGCAAAGAATAAGTTAGAAGTGAAAAAAAATTAGGCACAATTTCAGGATTAGCAAGCCTTATCCAGCATCTACTAAATTTTAAGGAGTATTTCAAGGTGTATGAGTTCAAAGAAATACACAGAACAACATTTTCAGTCCAAGTTAATTTGCTGAAATACAGTAACTTATAAACATTCTAGGGAACTTGGGGGTCAGATAAGCATCAAAATTGTGAAATGTGAATGGATCAAGCCTTATTTTGTTACAAAATCAAGGCAATGCATTATAACCTTTTCTTTCTTTTTTATTTATTTATTTATTTATGAAATGGAAGAGAAGACACCAGAACAAGAAAAGAATAAATTTATAAGACAGAAATAAAAGTATTGTATCTTCCAAAGCCAGGGTGTTTCAAGAGACTTTGCTTTAGACATAGACAAGTAAGAAGGCAGTTGGGAGATTTGGTTTCACTGTGGCTACTGGCCAAGTGTTTTGACAGCCTCTGCCTTGTACAATATGAGTGAAAGGTAATTTGCATAATGCCAATAAAGGGATGTTCTACTTTGGAAGTGCTGTGAATAGTGACCTTTATACTAGTACAAATGACAAAGCACTTCACAAATAAAACCCTGTAGTCAGAATAATCAATATAAAGTGATGGTGTGGGAACGAAGGGGGACAGACAAGAGCAGTGGGGAGCGGTTGGCAGTGATAGAGAGCCACTTCAATCTAACAAAGCAAAAATGCAGCTATTGGATTAGCTGATGTCCACAACCAATGGTTTCTTTTCCAGCACCACATCCTACATGTTCTTTCTCAAATGTTTCAATTCTTGAACAATACTGATTTTGACATTTCCCATAATATGGAATGGCTCAAAAATCATTACAATCAACAATCATTACAATCAACTGTGTGAAATGGCTAGAAGATGCTTAAATGCCTTTAGTGCCAGCTTCTTGCTGGTGAAAGCAGACTTCAGACCATCTCTAACCTCTGATTAAGCCATCTCTTAATGCATTGTAGCTGAGACTCTGATTTACTAGAAGCATGAACAAAAAAATAAAGGGGAAAAGTTCAGTGTTTCGATAAGAACTGACGTAGTTTTCTTCCATGTTTGTATAGTCTGTAAATTCACTTCAGCAATGATGCTCCCTGTTGACAAGAAATTTTCTTGATTCAATATTTCTTTAAGATTATATGTGCACTGTTATTGTTTTATCCATGAAGAAGGACTAGATCTGAAACTATTACTCATATGTGTGAATAAATTACAATAAGTTCATATGGAGCTGAGTTATATACTACCACCCAGGAAGGTGTGAAGAGGTGGGTTCTGCATAATAGAGGAAGTCTGAATTTTTTATTCAGTCTTTCTAGGACTTCCTAGCCTTTGAGACTAAATAGCTAAATCAACACATAGTTGTTCAGGCTTAAATAAGTTTTACTTTAAAGGATTAATATTGAGCTCTTGGTCTACCTGTTGGAGCCATTTGGAAGTCTTGAGACCTTCACAGTGTTACAGCACAATGTTGGGGAATTGCTTTCTGGCTACCATCAGTGCTGACCTTCTACCTCCATGTCTTCTAGTTATTATGTGCTTCCTTATGCCAAGTCCAAAAGCAGTGAGCCAACCAGATATTTATCTGATTGTACCAGGAGTGTGAACCAAAAACAAATATATCATTTCCATCCCAAAGTAGGTTTCATCTGTACATATATATTTCACTGATATAAAAGAATGCCTAAGGGGAAAAACTTAAGTAAAGTTATATTTTTGCTCATAATTGCAAATACTAGATAGTTTCATAACCATGGCTTTGGTGAAGCAGAATATCACAACAGTAGGAACAGATGGCTGAGGAGGTAGTGCACATTATAGCATGGGGGAAACAGAGGGAGAAAATAAAGCAAGTGACTTGGACCAAGATATACTCAACAATACAGTGATTCATGTCCTCTCAACAGGATCCTTTTTAAGAGCCACTGTATCCAGGAACTCATCACTTGATTAATTGTTTACGGTAAGTACCTTTATGATCCAATCACTTATCAATAGTTTCAACAGCTTAGAACCCAATCCTTAGCACTTGAGCATTTGGGGACATTCCATATCCAAGCCACAGCAATACAGGACTGCCAAATTTAGGAAATGGAAAAGGGAAATGACTGTCAACAAAATTTTAAGATTAGCTAAACAATACATGTTTTTAGCATAGAATGCCACATGAAATAGTTGAGATGTGTTTTTGTTACACATGCTAATCATTCTGAAATTCAAGGTAGACATAGTAGTACATTGACGCAGTAATCCTTAAATGAATTTTCAAATTCTCTCTCATCCTGAGGATGTTATTCTAGACAACATTGCTGTGTAGGCAACGTCAGTGATTGTAAGTTGACATTCCTGAAAGTTTTGGAGGAAAGTGTCTGTCTTAGAGAACTCCACAAGCAGCACTGGAAATCTTAAGAAGCAAAAGGAAAGCTTTCAAGATAAGCTACAGCAGTTGTAATACATTTCTTCCTACAAAATCACCAAAGATGCTTTAACTTTGAGAGTTTGTCTTCCACCCCTTGCTCTTTGCTGAAATATCATTTGTCCTAAGGAGACATTCCATGGTCCTTGAAGATCTGTATAAAGTGAGAGCTCCATGTTTCCATATATGGCCTTTGGTCATCATGCATAAATTACTCTTCTTAATCAGACCAAGAAAGGAAAGGACACTGCTCTCTTCTATTGCTTAAGCTGGACTAAATGATGCCAGTGAGCAGTAAACTAGATGCAAAATTACCTGGTGTCTATAGTACATGAGGTGGTTTTTACCCGGGTGTTTTTTCTGCTTGGTGACATGGTCTGTTACTCCAAACAATTATAGTTTTCATTTTGTCTTAGCCCAGGGCTGGAGAAGAATAGACTGTATCCATTTATCAGGTGAAAGAAACTAATGTTAAACTCTTCTGTCCATTTAGCTCAATGTACAGAGGCACAAATGATTTCAGAAAAGAATAGAGGTAACATCAATGTGCAAAAATTAAAAAAAAAAATGTGGAATTTCTTGGCACTAAAAGCAGTGAGTCTAGAAGGGACATTCTCTGAAGCCAAGACATGCAGCTCAACTGTAAGTAATTGTCCAGTGGGAAAGACATCCCAGTGTTTCCCATTGGGGCTGAGAAACTGAGTGCTTAAGGACTAGTGCTGTGACCTGCTGAGAGACCCTCAACTCCATCCAATATTCAAGACCTATCTGTCCTTCCTCTGAAGTGCTGGGGAAACCTGTTGGCAGCTTGTCTTTATCCTTTTCTCTCCAGAAAAGGAACATAGTTTCTTTCAACCTATTTACTGACATTGCCTTAACATGATAATGTTAAATTCATGCTCTTGGGAGGAATTTTAAAATCTTGAAATTTAAAATCATGTCTAGAACCATGAGGAACTTTTTCCTGGTCTTTTGCCTGTTCTTTGAACCCATATCAACAGTTTAAAATGTCTGTATGCTTGTTCCCTTTCACTACATGGAGGTTAGGTATGTTTCAATCACATAGCCAAACTTTGATCTCTGTACATTGTGTATGGCTCTCTCATTTCTGCAAATTAGCAAATTCTTTGTCCTTTGACGAATAATCTATTTGTTGCTTTTGTCTAAAATCTCTGTGGCACATACTCTACACAAACAACATAAGGATGAATGAGAATGATTTACTTTGTCTCGCAGTTTATGTGGGTTCAGTCCCCCTTGTACTGGATGATATAGTGGAGTAGAGCAACAACTCACACCATGGTCTAAGGAAACAGAGAGGGTTTTTTCTCTCTCTCTCTCTCTTTTTATTACATCTGGAGCCCAAGCACACTAAGGACCAGTTTTCTACAACTTGTTAACCCTCCTTGAGAATACTTTCACATACAAACCCAGAAGTGTGCCACACTGATAATTTACATACTTCAGAATACAATCAAACTGACAACTTAGACTAAGTATTATTACCAATTTACTTCAAATACTGGTGTTACAGAAACTCCAGAGGGACCATTTGTTCTTCATTATATCAAGAATTTTCATTATTTAATGAAAACTAAGTATCATAATCAGTTTGCTTATATAAGCTTTGTACCTTTTTCAGTTTAGCTTAATAAAATATAACCAATGACAGCTAGCTAATTGAAACCTTTTGTTGGCTGGTAGCTATTAAAGATCATATTACATGACAGAGCCATTATGCTCATGAACTCACAACAGCTGTGGTTATTGGCACAAGACCTGCATAGGATGAAGCCAGTCAAGAATCCAGCATAGACAGGGAAAGGATTTGTGAGGTCCTACCTTTATCTGAGAAAATGTTAACATTTGATGATCTCTGTGGGTAAGAGTCAGTTTTAATATTTTTTTATTTTTAATGAGATGGCCCATATTAGCTTGACCACAATTGAATATAAGTGGTCCTAAAACTAATAACATATAAGCAGCACTGATTGCACTCAATCGGTTATTAAAACAGTAAAAGAACTTATGAAACAAGGAGGTGGAGTGTTAATGAAATGCTTCCATGGTTAAGAGCAGTTACTGCAGAGGACAGAGTTTCTGTTACTAGCATCCATCCCGTAGCTTACAGCCTGCAGGAACTTCAGTTTCAGGGCATCTTGGACCCTCTTTGGGTTTATCATGAACCAGTATTGTGCATGGGGAATATATATACACACAGATAAAATACTCATACATATAAAATAAAAAATTTAAAAGTGCTTTAAAATTTGTGGAGTGGGTCACAGTATCTGGAGGTGTTGAAGGGGAAGAGGATGATAGTTCTACTATAAATATATTCTATTCATTTATAAATTGTCAAATCATAAATAAGCATTGGGAGAGAAAACCTGTGTTCCAGAAAAGTTTATGTAATTCAAGAAAGGAAAAACATCAAATTTCTTCATGGAAGAGACTTAAAAACATGTAATGTTAAGGAAATGCACTAGAAGAAAATTTTATCTCTCCTCTAACTGGAGACATGGAGCAGTTATAGGTGGCTGTGGGCCTCCCGTCTGGTACTGTGAATTTAATTCAGGTCCTCTAGAATGGCAGCCAATGGACCTAATCGCTGAACTGTCTCTTCAGTCTTCCAGTAACATCTTTATCCCAAGCATTTTGTTACAATGTTACAGGGCCTATTGGCACAGGGTCCAAATAGGCTCCAGACCTGGAGTTTGGTCACTTGATCTCCAGCACTAAACTTGAGGTCATTTACCACTTAATTCAGAACCTGCTTATAATTCTCATGTATTTTCTTGGACTCCAGTTCTTTTAAGCTAAGATAGCAGTTTCTGACCATCGCTAACTTATTTCCCTTTCATTCTCGTTTTCTTCTTTTCTGTTATTAATTACCCTGTACCACTTCATCACATCCATTAAATGCAACTTTAGTTAGACAAAAACATCAGTGTCACATGCACAGCTGCAATAATACATGTCATTGTTAACCATCTGAGAGCCAGTGTTTGAGGAACACAGGGATAGAACACATTTATTTTACTTCTAGGACTAGCTAAGACTAGTAGTAAAATACCACAGAAAGCAGTTATAGTGCTCATGGGATATTCAGCTATGGTTTTGGTAAGAGGAAAGGCATGCAGGAAAGTGATAACCAGGGATTAAACTTTGTAATGCCAAGACTGAATGAGACATGAAGGAAGTAGAAATAAACAAGTATGTAGGGTCCCTGAATTCTGGAGCAGAACTTAAATTTTAATTTGTGTACCCATGAGGTTGCCATTTGAAATTGGGCTCTGGATGAGAATAGGATTAGCTACCATCTTTCTGCCAGCTTTAACTCAACACTTTCTCTTATGAGTGTATTTAAACCATAAAACAACTAACATTAAGTTGTAAAGAATTAGTGTATTTTAATTGCAATGTGATTAACATAATATCTATAAATATGTAGAATATGCATATAAGCTTTAGGGCCATACTTTTATTAATTATCCTTTTGTGAGTATTGTGTTTTAAATGGGAGAGACACTCACCTGCATATACTGAATTTTCACAAATGCAGAATTAATCATTTGTCCATTCTGAGAACTAAATGGAATGAAGTAGAATTGCTTATATATGTTGTGCAAAATTTTATCATTCTGGGACTACATAGCCTTGTATTTAGAGGGAAATTTTGAAATACTAAAATAATACTGGCGATAAAGGCAAGAGAATGTAGATTTCAAATATAGTATTGCTTAGGATTTGTAAGAGAAGTAAATGATTAAACT
The DNA here is from genome assembly GCA_019843965.1 of Rhynchomys soricoides. Taxonomy (NCBI): domain Eukaryota; kingdom Metazoa; phylum Chordata; class Mammalia; order Rodentia; family Muridae; genus Rhynchomys; species Rhynchomys soricoides. The sequence continues at coordinate 6,670,438 of JADRCH010000081.1, read as the reverse complement.
TCACTATTGTAAATCATGCTTGTACTATGCAAACATCTTTAAGGTGACTCATGGGTGACTGTTGTAAAGAAAACCCTTGACTCCACCTAGCAGCCACCCTACGTATGATTAAATTTCACACATGCTTTCATCTCTATGGGATTTTTTTAGAACATTTTAAAAGAGTACTGTTTTTAAAATCAAAATGCTAACATAAACCTCTCGCTTGTTTTAAATGAAGTCATTTTCCACCTCTTCAAATAAGGAAGAGCAAGCCTATACACACTTCCTTAGGAAAAAACATGCTAGCAAAAGTTGTTTGTTACAAACATTCTTGAAACAGTTCTGTTACAGCAACCCTGTCTAATAATACCAACCACAGAAAAACTATGACAGGTGTCCAAATTGGCAGAATTTCTCTCAGTAAGAAAGAGTAATTTCTGGAAACAAAAGAGCCAAAGCTTCACGTGTGTGTGTGTGTGTGTGTGTGTGTGTGTGTGTGTGTAATGATTTGTAGAACTTAAGCTCAGACCTATTTTTCTTCCTCTCTTCCTCTGACCCTTCCTCTCTCCTTTCCTCCATTCTTTTCTACCTCCAAGGGGATGGGTTTGCTAAAGCTTTGACCTGTAGAGATAACATCACAAGAGGAGGTTTTCAAAACAGTCCCAGCAATTATTGTCACCTATGGATTAGAAAACATTCCAATTCCTGAAATGATGTTAGATAACAATGATGTGAAGGATGTACTTCTTATTGAGTCAAATACATAGTCAGTATTTGACCCCTGGGTGATTTTAGGTAAGAAATGCAAATTCCATGGTACACCAGTATAGTACTGAGTAGCTGATCAGCTCAGTGGACCATTGCAGACATTGCACAGGCTCTTTTGCTGTTGTTTCACTGAAGTGCACAACTCTTTGCAGACCCATGCATCTATAGCTAAGTTCATTGGTATTAGAGTCACCCTACAACACTAGTGATCCAGCCGCCAGAGAGCTGTTCTGTTGTTCTCCCCCCTCTCTCTTTTCAGATTTTTCAACCAATTAAATGATGATGATAAATTTAAATTAAGATACAAGTCATTGTTATTATATTGTCCTGTAGTCAAGGTCAACTTGGAATTGTAGTTAAAAATCTAGAAATAACAGATTTACCCACACAGCAGTACATTTATTAATGCAGTTTATTATGTTTCCACATTTTCCTGTTTTTTTGTGTTTCTTTTTCTATCATCTTTTTGTAAGACTCTATAGCTGTTTCTTGCTCTGAACCTTGGGGGGATGTTGGCATTCTAGATTTTTGTTGTACATCTTTTTGAAACAAATATTCTCAGACCCTCAAATGGAGAATTGCATCTTGCTTTTGTATTGCCAACTATTTAAAAAAAAGTATAGACTCATTTAACTGACTGACCACATATGTTGTTTGAGTGAGGTTCTCACAATCCTTGAGAACAAATAAAATCTTGCAAATTCTGTGGCTGTACACTCACCAGTGAGCCAGCTCTATTAAACTAGACTTACATTAGAGCCACCTCAGCATCCAAAATCAGCATTAGAGTGCTCAGGAATTCTAGTGATATTCATAAATTTCACAGAGACATTTTGGGTTCAGAGTTAATGGACCAACTCTGAATGCTTTTTATCATTTTTATCTGTTGAAGATAAATTATCATTCTGAATGCCCCCACAAAACACTGATGCTGCTATTTTTGTTCAGTTTTAAGTTAGTAGTATCTCAGCCCTGTTTCTAGATATTATATTTAAGACACTATAAAATCACGTATTTTTCCTAACTACGTTTTCTACTTAAAATTCTCTACATATTGCTTTTTCAATTAAAAAAACGACCCAAGTAACAATGTTATATTTGTTTCCTTAGGATAACTGGAATGCCATCAACCATGTAGCTAAAGCAACAGCTATGTATTATGTTACAATTTTAATACAGACACCCACTCCTCTCTTCTACCACTACCATATATGGCACAAAATGACATTAGACTTGCCATGCTGCATGTCTGTCTCTATGTCCACAGACACCATCATACAGGATTGGAAACCAAAACCATTCAGATTTCATCTGATTCTGTCTTCAAAAACCCTAAGTTGTATTCTGATATTTTGAGGACTAAAGCTTCAATACCTGAATTAGGAGAAGGTGACATAAGGAAACACATAATGCAAGTGAGTGTCTAGTTTATTTGTGAATTAAGTACTTTATCCCAGCAAACTAATTTCCATATGCATCTATGGTATATGGATGTACTGGATAAGAACCCTGAAGATTTTCAAGGGCTCTAAGTGATACCCAGAGAAACACAGAAACAACACTCATTAAACTAAAATGTATTTGTAAAAGTAGAAATAGACTTTGTCTTTTCAGCAGAGAGGCTGAGAATCACACTGAATAGCATCCAAGCAACTCTAAAACACTATGAGCAATGGAATAGGTGATTGCATACAACACCAATCGCAGAGAGAGTACATCCCTTAGTCTGGGCATAAGATTACACTGTTTGTTGAGTGAAGTTATAAACTGAGGTTAAAAATAGTATGAGTACATGAGCACTGATACAGAGAAAATAAATTGTCAATTCATTAATTAATTAAGTGATTAAATCTTTTGATCTTCAGAAAGATGGATTTAATGTAAATTTCTACCTCTATACCACTTAAATCCCACTTCCAGACACTGTACAGTCATTAAATTTTAAAGTATTTTTGGGTTCAATAGATAGCTCAATGTTTAAAAGCACTGACTGTTCTTCTAGAGGGTACAGGATTAGTTCACAACACCCACATGGCAGTTGAAAATCATTGACAACCTCAGTTTCAAAAGATCAAATTGCATTCTTCTGGCTTCTGCAGGCATGATGAGTGCAAATTGTACACAGTCATACAAGCAGGCAAAACACTCAAAAATATAAAATAATTACTAAAATACTGAGTGTTTATCCTTCCTTACATCAATAGACAGGATAAAGTGAACACTGTGAGACAAGAAGTTTTGTTTGCATTTTGCTTAGCATAACAGCTACACTTGAGAAATAGTTATATAGATTATAAAAGTGCATTTATAAGGACACATTTCAATATGGTTGCCTGAAAACCATGTATGCACAGAAATTATTAGCACATCATTACATCCCTCTATGTTTGTTGAAGTGATTTAAACAAATTACCAAAAAAAAAAAAAAAAAACCTCAATAGTTGTCTGCCTTTGTGTTTTTATAAGCATTCATTCACTGGGCAAAAAACCTGAACTAAAGTTTAAAAAAAAAGAAGAAGAAAAAATGGGAAACCCTGAAAACAGAAAGTAGGAAAAATGAGAGAGGCAGGGAGAAAGGAGAGAGAACCAAATGGATTATGATGACTGGCAAGCCTCCTTTCTCTTCACTATGTGATGCTGCTATGCAAGAGATTATTCTTATTAAAATACTCTTTGTCCCTCAGACACATTATGGACTTTGAAAATGCTTTTTTAAAAATACAGAACATTCATTTAATGTGAAATAAATGATTTGCTAAAGGGGAGAAAAATCCAAGAAGCTGAATTATGACAAGGAGTCTTAAACCCTCCTATTGGCTTATTTTGATTGCATTTGCAAGTACCTGATGAAAATGTTCAGATCAGCCCATCTCAGCATCTGAGGCTTCCTGTTGATTGTGTGAAAGAGTTGCCAGGCACATAACACATTTGTTTTACAGCGCTGCATGATGAACTCAGTGTTTTACCTCCAGGACTGAAAGTCCTTAATTTGCTCTTTGAGGAACAGTCTGTTTTCACCAAGAAATATGCTTTAGTTGATCAAGCCATTCTACAGAGAGTGCATTAAAGAAAAAGAATCAGGGGGTGAGAGTGAGCAAGGAAGGGTCTGCCCAGTGTCCATAGCAGCTTTTATTTTCCAGTTAAACATGTGTATTAATTTATGCACAAGGTTTCCTGATATTCCTGCATCCAACACAATAAAACCCCCAGACCAAAGAGAAAGGGAACCAACAACCGTGGGAAAAGACAAGTGAACTTGGACTGAGCATTCATTCAAAGAAAGGAATATATGTGTCCTGAGAGTTCTAATACATTTTCAAAATTATTTTAGTGAAATAAAGATATCTGTTTTACATCATCTATCAGAACTTGTCCTAAATGTGGGTTAATATGAGGGATAGGAATAATGTATGGATGAGAAATATGCTTCTCTATTTAGCTTACAATTTCCCCTTCGAGAATATTCCCTGATGCACTCATTCAATACATATTATTAGCTGACGGTCACTCAGTCACCACACTTCCCCTCCCACTTGTGGATTCTGGAAATAAAGGGTGGTAAGGGTCCTTACTCCATCATGGAGCTTACTTCTGACTGAGCACATCCTGTCAGGGTGAGGAAGAACTACTAGGGGCCTGTAGGGACACAAAGGCATTTCAGGAGTGAGATAGAACTACAAGATGATCTATAAGAATGCCGGGTAGTCAAGGAGAACCACTGCACAGTTCTCTCTCTCTCTCTCTCTCTCTCTCTCTCTCTAAACACACACACACACACACACACACACACACACACACACACACACACACACTATGAGGAAATGAATAAATTCCATTAAAAAAACAAGCAAATACAAACCAAAAAGAAAAAATGGAGGAAATGAATAGATCCTTTAAAGAATGCCAAGAAAACAATAGCAAGCAGTTGAAGAAAATTCTTCAAGACCTGAAAATTAAAATAGAATCAATAAAAAAAACATAGAATTTTGGAAATAAAAACTTTGAAATTTAAACAAGAACAAGAGAGGAAGGCTTCACCAACAGAATACAAGAGATGAAAGAGAGAATCATGAGTGTTAAAGATACAATAGAAGAAATGTATACATCAGTCAAAGCAGTTGTTAAATATAAAATACTCCCAACACAAAACATCCAGGAAATCTGGGACACTATGAAAGACCAAACCTAAGAATAGTAAGAATAGAGGAAAGAATCATAGCTCAAAGGCCCAGAAAATATTTTCAACTGAATCATAGGAGAAAATCGCTCTAACCTAAAAAACAAAATGCCTATAAAGGTATAAGAAGCATACAGAACACCAAGGAGATTGGACTAGAAAGGATTCCATAAAAGAAGCAAAACATTAAACATACAGAACAACGAAGTCATATTAAAGGCTGCAAGGGGGAAATACAAAGTTACATATAAAGCCAGATCTATTAGAATTACAGCTGACTTCTTAGTGGAGAGTATAAAGTCTAGAAGTGCCTAGACAGATGTGCTACTGACTCAAAGAAACCACAAATGCCAGCCCAGACTACTATGTCCAGTAAGATTTTCAATTAATATTGCAGAATAAGATATTTCATGATAAAGTCAAATTTGAACATCAGTCTGCAAATCTTGCCCTACAGAAGGTGCTAAAAGGAAAACTACAACCTCAGAAAATTAACTACACTCGTGATAACAAAGCAAGTGAATAGTCTTGCACCAAAATCACTACAAAATCAAAAGAAGGGAAATAAAGATGAGAGAGGGGGAAAGAGAGAGAGAGAGAAAGCACTGATGCTAGCAACTCAACAGCAAGCTTGAAAGCTCTAGAACAAAAAGCAGTAATCATACCCAAGAGGAGTAGAAGGGAAGAAATAATCCATGTGAGGGCTGAAATCAGTAAAATAGAAACAAATAGAATAATAAAAAGAATCAATGAAACAAAAAGTTGTTTTGTTTTTTTTTTAAAGAAAACCAATAAGATAGACAAATTCTTATCTAAACTAAAAGGCAGAGAGAGATTATCTAAATTAACAAAATCAAAAATGAAGAGGGGACATAACAAAAGACACCAAAGAAATCCAGAGAATAATAAGAACATACTTTAAAACACTGTATAATCCACCAAATTGGAAAATCTAAAACAAATGGATAAATTTCTCAGTAAGCACCAATGAAAGACCCAAGCATAAATCCACATACCTATGAACACATGATTGTTCATGAAGAATCCAGTAAGGCACATTGAAAAGCAGAAAGCATCTTCAACAACTGGTGCTGGTCAAACTGAATATCTATTGATAGAAGAATACAAATAGATCCATATTTATCACCCTGCATAAAACTCAAGTATGTGTAGATCAAAGACCCCAATATAACACCAGACACACTGAAGCTAATAGAAAAGAAAGTGGGGAATATCCTTGAATGCATCAGCACTGGAAAAGACTTTCTAACTGAACACTGATAGTGCAAGCATGAAGATCAACTACTAATAAGTGGAACATCACGAAACTGAAATGCTTCAGTAAGACAAAGGACACACTCATACAAACAAAAACAGCAGCCTATAGAATGGAAAATGATATTTCCAACTTCACATCCAATCAAAGACTAATATCCAAAATATACAAATAACTCAAAAAATCAAATATTCAAAAACCAAATAATTTTTTCAATGGGGGTACATATCTAAAGAGAATTTTCAATATCAGAATCTCAAATGGTTGAGAAACACTGAAGGAAATGTTCAACATCCTTAGCCATCAGGGAAATGCAAATCAAAACTACTTTGACATTCCATCATACACCTGTCAGAATAGCTAAAATCAATAACACAAGTGACAGCTCATGCTGGCACAGATGTGGGGCAAGGAAGCACTCTTCCAATGCTTGTGGAAATGAAAACTTATACAGCCACTTTGAAAATTAATATTTTGGTTTCTAAGAAAGTTGGTAATCAATCTACCTCAAGATCAAGGTATACCATTCTTGGGCATATACCCAAAGGATGTTTTGTCTTCCCACAATGACATTTACTCAACCGTATTCATTGCTGTTTTATTCATAATAGCCAGAAACTGGAAACAACAGTTTCCAGAAGAAGAGATAAAGAAATGTGGTTCATTTACACAATAGGTTATCATTCAGCTATTACAAAAAAATGACATCATGAAATTTGCAGGCAAGTGGATTGAACTAGGAAAAAAAATCTTCATTGAGGCAACCAACCCAGACCCGGAAAGATAAATATGGCATGTATTCATTTATAAGTAGACATTAGCCATTATATGAATGATAAATAAGCTACAATTGGTATACCCGAAGTAGTTAGGTAAGTGGAGGGGTCTGGGGGGGTATCCTGGATCTTCCTGAGAGGGCTAACTAGAATAGATGTTATGAGGCAGACTGGGAGCAGGTGGTGAAGGAAGCTGGAGGATCACATGTGAGGCAGATGAGATGGAGGGCGGGAGTGCAGGCAGAGACGGCTAGAATTGGTGGACTTTCGCTGGGATGGTGTGTAATCTTATCACAGAGAAACTGCCTAGATTATATGAAGGTGACTGTAATGAGGATGCCTATTAATGGGAATAGAGAATCATGGCTGGCCACCAACCAAACCATAAACCCTTCAACCTATAGTCTGTCTTGCCGGCAAAGTATACTAAGGCAATGGTGGTACAGAACGAGTGGGGTATAGTCAACCAATGTCTGATTTGACTTAAGACCCATGCCCCAAGAAGAAATTCATACACAACACTGTTAAGGTAACCAAGAACCAGAGACTAGACACCTAAGGTAAGACCAAACACTACTGCTCAAAAAAACAAAGTATTAATTAAATAATGCCTGATTATGTTCTGCTATTTTCTGACCTCAGCATGTACATGTACACATGTACATATCTTCACAGCATTAGCTGGCACACATACCTACACTGCATGTACACACACACATATATACTCAATTTTATACAAATGCAGAAAAGATCAACTGAAAGGAAGTAAACTAGAGAAGGTATTGGAATTAAAAGAGGATGCCTAAAATCCTGGGTAATTGCTTTACATAGTTTTAATTAACAGAAATTATAAATTTATAATGTGTTAATGAACGCTCACACTCCAGAGTATGCACACCAGTGATTCTGATAGAGAAGCACCTTGCTTCCATTCAAACCTGAGCAGTTTGCCAAGCAAGATCATACCTAGTTTCTCTCTCCCATAGATTAAATAGTAGTTTATTATTAACTTGTTTTAAACACACTTCATACTACCATCATAGAATACTAATTCAACTTATAAAACAGAATTGTAATCAAAGAAGATATAAGCAAATTCTGAAATTTACTCCCAAATTTTTTTAAAGGTTAAACAAATCAAAATAAATCAGAGAAACATACTGAAGTTTGCTCTCGATCAGTTTACAGGAATACCTGTGCTTAGGAGACATGCCATCAATAAGATAACATTCATGATGTGAACATAGGTCAGGACTGTTCATACTCTTACTAAACACAGTTGATATTCTCCTCTTATGCATACATGGAGTTCAATATGATACTATCTAAGGGTATAGATCAGGTTTATTTTCTCTGACAATTAAAAAATTAAAATGCAGGAAAGATACCTTAAGTGTGACAGAGAAAACCTCAGACACAGCAGACAGTAGTAGATAGTATCATCCTGTAAAGCGAGGCTTCTCTTAGGAGTGAGAAAAATACACACAGAGCAAAGAACACAGAGAAAACTGTCATCTGCCAATCACAAAGGAACCAGGTGCACCATCTCTCTTTGAGGGTTGGAGGACTGAAGAGTCTTTGAGGAGGTCCTTCTCAAGTTTAGGTTGGTCAGTTTGAACCCAGACAGGAAGACTGGTAGATCCACAACATTGGAGTAAACATACCCTGGTCTAACACCAGACTTGCTAGACTGGTCCATAGGCAGAGGGCTTACAGTCAAAGAAAAAAGACTTTCAGGCCTTTGATTTAATCTATCAAGCTTCTTTGTCAGGTCAGGAAAGTGAGGAAGAAGTCAGTCATCTTGGAACTTCACCATCTTTATTAATTATGCATTGCCCTTCTCTGTCTACCTATCAAAGAATCTGTCTAACTCATTGTCCCTCAAGTACAAATGCATTTTACATATATGTAAATGAATTGTCCACCACATCTCCTCATACTCAGTAAAATACTCAGCTTTACACTTCTGAGTACCTTGGAATTTGGTTAGTTTTCTTGTTGTCCTGCCGCATCATTTTTGCCAACTGATATGAAAAAATCCGAAATTAGAAACTGTCCTGAGTGCTGCTCTTGCTCCTTCTCTGGATGTGAACACAGCTGTGTCTTCATGTATGAGAGTCATCCTTCCTTCTTCTAGCTTCTCTACTCAGGAATTAAACTGAATTGTCTTCTTGTTCTAATTTAAGCTGTATACTGAGTTCCTTATCCTATTCCCATTTTTGGCCCATTCTGAGGAAATCCCATTACACAAGATTGAAATGGTACTTCATTAACAATAGATATCAGCTCTGATCTGATATTGGGGGTTTTACCTTCATGGGTACATTCACAGAGGTATTGCAGCCTGGGGTCCTCCAGAAGACCATGGTGAACTGATGAACAGTGAAAGGGGTAAGTCTGCTCTCTCTTTCTCTCTCTCTCTCTCTCTCTCCCTCTCTCTTTCTGTCTACCTCCATGTCTCTGTCTTTCTGTCCATCTGTCTCTCCCCCCCACACACACACACAAAGATACATATATACGGAAACTGATACCCACAGAGAAATACATACATACATAGACACAGAAACTCAGGCATAAAACACCTATGCACACATAAAGAAAAACACATGCATACCAATACATAGAGACAGGTACAAATGCACATGGAGACAGACAGATTTATACATGCATAGACACAGACATATAGACTAATATACATAGAAACACACACACACACACACACACACACACACACACCAGTGGGAAAAAATGAGGTACAGAATATGGGGTAAGTAACTGAAGATAAACAGTTTCTGCTATAAGAAACTGACTCAAAGAAGAACAATGTTAAAACCTATGTCACCAGAGGCCTACAAAGTTCTGGATATGCACATACAAGACACTTAGAGCCTGATTCAATAATCTTTATTAAATTGTGGCTATCCACAATTTTATTATGATAAAATATGTTTTCTTGGCTTAGATGTTCTCTTTACCTAGCAATAACCTTTGTGCCTTTCAATAAGTTCTTTATTACCATAGAAGTTTATTTTAAAATTTGTAATAAAACCTGTAAAATATAGACAGTGGAGAGAGATAGAGAGTGAAATGGACAGACAGAAAAGCTTAAGGTCACAGCACATTTCATGACAATCTACACATTTGTCTTGACTGTGCAAATGGCAACATTTCAGCCAAAAGAAGGCTTCATGTTTAATGTGAAGAGAAATGACAGGGGAGAAATTAGGAATTTCTTCTGAGCCACAAATGATCTTCTAGACCATTTGAGGACCATAGACAATCTGGAGACAAATTTGCATAATTTCAATAAAATTCTATCCTGTTATCAGAAGTATAAGTTATAGTAATATATGACATGGGGTTGTCACTTTTACTGAGATATAGGTTTGTGTGAGCCTTGCTGTCTTTTTCCACAAACTTACACAGTTATGGACGTCATTCAGGAACAATGCTCTTATAAGAAGTAATTCATACTTTCTCTAACTTTATTACTGAAAATCTTAATGTTTATTAACATCTTACGGTGCCTTGTATAAAACTAATACTTATTTGCATTCTACTATTGTGTCTAAACTTAAAAACAAAAATCTGTGTACTCACAAGGTATTCACAATCAAAAATTATAGTAGTCCTAGATTATATGAAACAAAATAGGTTTGTTTCTTAAACAAAACTTCCTTAACATGAGAGGTTCTTTGTGGTGATAAACTCACACTAACCATACTTCCCATTGCCAACACTTGTTCCTTTGATAGAGAAGTTTAAAGCCCACATTTGAAGATTAATATCTGACAACAACTCCTAGTGTGAGGTATACATCCTATGCCCTGACATCTCTGTTTCTCTTAGAAGTTGTATGTTGAAAACCTAACTCTCAAAGTAAAGATATTTTAGGGGGTGAGCTTGGGTCATTAGAAGGGAGCTCTCACAGATAGAATTGATGTACTATTGAAGAAACCAAGGAGAGAATCGTTATCCCTTCTTCCATGGAGGTTAAGAAAAGCATTCCATCTATGAACTGGGGAGGGGTTTCTTACCAGACACCAAATTGTTAGTGTATTCATCCTTGATTTCTCCAGAACTGAGAAAAGAAGAATTTCTATCGTTAAAAAGCTTTTCAGCTCATAGTGTTGGGTTTTTTTTTCTGCTATAGCTGTATGAACAGATTAAGACAATACATCAATACCAAGTTTTCTTGCCCATTAGACTAAATAAGTCTGTAGCATTTGTTCTTGTCTGTCTTCCAGAGATACTTAGTCACAGTACGTTCTTGTTTGATAATGTGCTTTCTGATCAGAAGGTGATCTTTCTGTTTAGTTTCTCCTGCTCTCTTTCTAATGATACCTGGAATCTGCAATCACATTACCAGTGAAGGTGGACCACCTCTGTGACTCTTCTTTAATAGGAAACCAAACTAAAGCAATAAGTAGATGATTTGCTGTTACAGCACTATAGCACTATACTAAAGCCAGCAACCTTTCCTTTTCTAGCTTCTTTCCCCTGGTTTTTATCATCAAAGGTAATTATAAGTACTATTTATATTTTAGGTACTAAGTTAATTATTGGGTTCTTATTATGCATAATAACATTGGTCATTCATCTATAATATACCAAGCCCATCCTTTTTAATGATATTTATGATCATGTTGTTTCAACTGGCATTAAGTACAGGTGCCTATTTATAGGATACACAGTCATATTTGATGTACATTCAAACATTGGATACACATTCAAAATAATGATTAGGTAATGATATTTAAAATTTCCATTACTCATTAAACATCTATCACTTTTTATGGTACAGACATCAAAATTTCTCCATCTAGTTAATCTTATTAATAATTGTCATCCAAACTAATTCTTCCTAAATATTATACTATACTCATTAAGCACTCTATATTTTCTTCTTTCCCTCTGCTAAATATTATCATTCCCTATAATTCTGTGAGATCAACTCTATTAGATTCCACAAGTGAGTGAGATAAGATGAATATCAACACACTTTGTGTGTTGTGTTCTAAAAATACCCCCCAAAAACACATAATCTATATTGTTCAAAGCCTCATAGTCTCTAAAGGCAAAACAGCTATTAAATTGTGTCTGACATTACACACAAACGATTGAAACTTCCCCAACAAATAACATTGAAATACACAAAGCAAATGGCATCTTTCTTTTCTCCAGGTCCTTTTGTATTGTTTTATTATGGCCTTCTTTTTTCTTTGTGTAGGCCAGGGAATGATAGAATATGTCAATAGCAATTGATATATTCTTAAGTAGCACTCTGAGAGGATTCTGATACATCATCTTTGAAGTGCATCATGATGCCAAGATTACATGTCTCACCTAGTGCAGACAGTGGGCAGAGAACAGCAAAGAACCAACACAGTCCATCATGACCACTCAGGAAACAGCTGAAACTCCCAATGGGACAAGAATAACATTCCATAGGTAGAAACCTTTTTTGGCTTGTTTTTGTTTTAGGTTTAAATCTTCACTCACTAATAATAGAGGTTCCAGGGAGCATTCTCTTCAGCAACCAGAAAATTGCAAAATCTACATGAACTGATGTGAGTAGTGACTTTCCAGATTATCTATAATTGTTCTTATATAATTAGATTAGATAAATAACAGACTCACAGGCATAGAGACTGACAGACAGATGGTAGAAATAGATCGATAGATTGATATATAGATGATGGATAGAGAGATACATACATACATGTATACATAGATACATGATAGATTAATAGACAATAGATGATAGATTGATGAGAGATAGACATAGACAAGTAGATATATATATGCATACATAGATGGTAGATACATTCATATACCCATAGTCATTTGCATATGCATGTAGACATACAAAAGTATATGCTGAAGGACATAGAAGACCTAGAATGAATTGATATTTTTTGTCCAATTTATGTATTTTCACCAATTTATCTACTTTGCAATGTAGATTAATGGTTGGAGATTGGAATAAATAGATCTATTGCCATACAGAAATCTATTAATACTGTCATCATTGCGGTAATTTTCTTTTCTGTTGTTGTGATAAACACTATTATACAAAGCAATTTTAAGGAAGGAAGGGTTTATTTCATCTTACAATTCCAGGTCACAGCCCTTCATTGAGGAAAGTCATAGCATGGATTCATCCAGTAACTAAAGCAGAACCCATGAAGAAGCACTGTTCATTGACTCCCTGTTGGTGCTTGTCCTGGTCTTCTTATATCGTCAGTGTCACCTACAGTGGGCAGGGCCCTCCCACACTTACTTTCCATCGAGAAAATTTCTCATATACCATGGTCGGTCAAAGGTTAATTTGATTGAGGTGAATATTCACCTGAGATTCCTTCTTCCTGTATAACTCTGGACTGTATCAGGTTGACAATAAAAACTATCCAGGACAACCATGATCATACTAAAGATAACTATTTAAAGTTAAGAAATACTGGAAGCTAGAAAAGGGAGAAAAGTAGCCACTACTCTGTCATAATAAAAGGAACGTCCTATTTCCATTGAGAAGTTTGATACTGAACTCTAGGCCAGATACAGCATGAGACTGTACTCCTAGGATTAAGGGTTAAAGGGACAGAAATTTGAAACTCAATTACTGATTTAATAAATTAGACAATGAGAGGGATATATTAGGATGACCACATTGCCATGAAAACTCTGTAAATAGTGAAATAGATAACATGAAATCAATCCTTCTTGTCCCATTAATTTGTCTTCAGACAACAAGAAAATGAGTCTATCTGTATTTACACACATACAAACATACACACATACACAAACACACAGACACACACACACACACACACACACACCACACACCAGCAAATCTAACCCATAAAACCAAGCAAGAGCAACTTTAGTCCCCACGCAAAGTCAGATATCATAAGTAGTTTCCAATGACAGCTATAGTTATGTACAATAGACACACAAAGGTGAGGTGCATATCTCAAGATAATTTAAATCTTTACAATATTGTTAACAAAACAACATGCATTATGATAGAAAAAATATGATCTTTTATTTTTCCATTATATATATATCTATTAGAAAGCAGAAACATTTTCATCTATTTGTTAGACTCAACATAGTCAAACTTTCAGACACTATATACTTTGCACAATGTCCTGTTGTTATTTCAAAATGGGAAGACATTGGAAGCTTTCTGTGTAGGTATAATTCAGGATAGTTAATTACATGTGTTGAGGTGGGGAAAATAACAGGCTTAGCAAATTTCTCCAATTTATACTAAGTAAAGGGAAGTGGCTTGGATTAATGACTATGTGAAAGTCAATGTCATCTTTTTTCCCCTTTGAGTGTGTTTGGGACTTCACACTAGGCTAATAAAATGTTGCCTGGAAGCTGTCATTAGAGAAACTGCTTTACTAAATAAGAATGTAAATAAGAAAAAGTCTCAATTTGCAGTATATTGATTGTTTTAAGGGATTATTTCAAAGTAAAATTTACATAAACTAATTAAGGACAAACCCAACAAACTTGCTTCTACTGATAACCCCAAGCCATGGGTTCTTCCATGGGTTCCTATCCTTGCAGAGCAATATTGCAAAAGTTTGTGGATATTCACCCAACAATTTTACCACAAACACTTCACTAAAATAAGGATTCTACTCCGCAATGTTGTTATCATACCCACTATCCCATATGTCCAAATTAAGAAGCAATGAGACTTCCTTACAAACATGTATATATGTATATGTGTATAGCTTTTGTTAATACTTACCAAAGAAGAAGTAAATATACATTATTTTGTTCCTGTTTTCTAGATCTTTTAAAAATATTGTAACTGTCCAATAGGAAATAGTGTGACAGGTTTTTTTTTTGCAAGATTTTTAATAGTAAAGTTTATTTTAAAAGAAAATTTTCAATGTTGCAAATTAAAACATCTAAAAAAAATCAGAACATTGAACACAAATGCTCTCCTCAAGGAGGAAGAAAAGAAAAAGAAATGAAAGCAACACTAGAGCTTGTAACTGTTAAAGAATAATTTTGAATAAAGTTTACTTTGGGGGATGTAAAATTAGTACCAGAAACAAAACTTTAAGCCTGTCATGTAGTTATTCTATAGTCAAATTCAGTTCAAGAAAGATTAGAGAAAAAAAGAGAATTAAGATAGCACCTTTGAAAATATGATTCTACTAATCAAACTATGTGGTTGGGCAGCAGACAAATACATCTACTGCCTGTCCTTTCTAGGCCATTCTTGTTAAAGAACTAAGTAATTTTTTAAAGCAGAGACAGAACAATGCCTAGTCAAACAAAACAACTATCACATTAAGTAATGAAGACCTTCTCTTGGCAAGAAGCTGGCACTGTGCTTACCAGAATCACATGTCACTAGTACCTAAATGCCACGTTCAATGTATTTGTTTTAGCTCTGGAAGCTTCAAGTCATCGATTATTAATCTGGATAAGTCTATGCACTTTAAAAAAAAATATGTATTTTCTAAAACCACTGAATTTTCCTCTATTTTGATCCTTTCCCACTTTAAGCCTCAGAGGAGCTCATACAGCATCCAGGACAATTCAGAGGCAGGAAGAAACTGACTCACTGGATCTTGTCAACTTGGTACAAAGAACTTCAACTAGAATGAACTATCTTGATAGTTTGTCTATAACTTAGTGCAGTGGCTGTTTTTTTGACAGAGTGTCTTAGTTACAATTTCAAGCTGTGAAAACATCATGACCATGGCAACTCTTATAAAGGTAAACATTTCATTGGGGCTTGCTTACAGTTTCAGAGGTTTAGCCCATTATCATGATGGCAACAAGCATAGTATCCTGAAGACAGTCATGGTGCTGGAGAAGGATCTGAGAGTTTTACATCTTGATCCACAGGCATCAGGGAAATATTGTCATCCACTAGGCCTGGTTTTGAGCATCTGAGACATCAAAGCCCACGTGGTAATGATACACTTCCTCCAACAAAGCTACAGGTACTCCATCAAGGCCACACAACTCCTAATAGTGCCACTCCTTAGGAGTCAGTGGGGATATTTTCTTGCAAAGCACTATATAGCAATAGAAAATAGATGACATGCACATTAGTATCTCATACTTTCATCTTTTTTCTCACATATTTGACCAAATCATTAGTGATTAAATGCTGGCGATATAGGTCAGTTGGTAGCATGACTGCTTAGCATGTGTGGTACTGGATTTCATGTCCAGATAGCATAAAACCAAACCTGATGGGTATGCCTAGAATCTCAGAATGGAAAAGAGAGGGCAGAAAGGAATATTGGGAGTCCCAGAACATTCTGTACTTGAGTTTCAAGCCAGCCTGAAAAACATGATATCCTGTGTAATAAAAGACAAACAGAAGAAGAAAAAACAGAATAATATGGAGATAATCTATAGAGAATATATTTTGAGGCTTTAAGTATAGTCTCTTCTGGCCTTGCTAGGATGATAAAGGAGACAGTCAGGCCATATTACTGTCAACTCCAGGAAAATTGCCAGTGACATGGACATTTGAGTTGTTGAAAAATGTACGAAGTCTACCTATTCTTTTAACCCAACATTTGACAAAGCTTTCTGAATATATTACATATGGCATGTATCAACTTCTGACATTGGGCCGATAATGACGGATAGAAATTCAACTTGGAAAATTAGATATGAAGGGCATACTAACCCATTAACAATTTTTATTATTTAACATTAGCAGCAATACACAAGTAATTTGGTGTGACACAGTGGGTAAAGAGATTGAAACCATTGTCCCCATCAGGAATTCAAAGAGGGAGTTTATTGCAGAGAAGGTTAGAGCTTTTGTTGCTTTATGGAGTTATGGAGGGGGTCAGTGTTCTTCCAGAGCCTCAATATATACTCACCATAGTCACCGAAAATGAATATTGTATCAGCCAGAGAAATGTAGTGAGTTACTGCTAAAGCAAAGTATTTTCATTGTAAAAGCAAGTCACCAATAAGATAGTATTGTTCATCACATTCTCTAACTGTTGAGGCCGGCCAGGGTAGTATACAAAGAACAAACAGACAGCAATTTCTTCCTTCAAGACAAAACTATCCCATTTTGAATATCTGCAAACAAAAAAGAATTAACAAAATATATAGTGGTTTGAAACTCGAAAGGCCCCCAAAGGCAGTGTAGTAAAGGTTTGAACCCTAGGGTGTCACTTGTGGAAGGTAATGGAGCCTCTAATAGGTGGGGCCTATTGGCAAAAGTGTCCTTGAAGAAGACATTAGAAACCTAACCCCTGAGTGCATGTTCTCATGTGCTCTTTTCCTTCTCAACCCCCCTCTTTCTTTC
This sequence comes from Rhynchomys soricoides, assembly GCA_019843965.1. Lineage (NCBI taxonomy): Eukaryota > Metazoa > Chordata > Mammalia > Rodentia > Muridae > Rhynchomys > Rhynchomys soricoides. The sequence goes on along the minus strand of JADRCH010000081.1, from coordinate 6,653,144 downwards.
CTCCCACCCTCTCCCCCTGCCTGTCTCCCTCCCTTCATCCATCCCTCAATCCCTCCATTCCTCTATCTCTTCTCCTTTCCTCTTCCTCTTTCCCTTCCTCTCCCATGCCTTTCTCTACTTTCTTGCCATCCTTATCTGTCAAATTCCCACTAACAGCATATTCTGCTCCTCATTGGCCCAAACCAGCAAAGCCAAGTGAAACTTCAGATGTCATGAGGCAAAAATGAATCTTTCTTCCTTTACAGTTGTTCGGACTGTACTGAATCTGTAAAATGATATTGAGGAGGTGGGCATCTTTCCGATAATACTCTTCTAATCATGAACACAGTAGATTACACCATTTAGTGTAATGGCTTTTCACCACTGAAATATCTCTCACCAAGTTTGCAAACTTAAAATAATTTAGTTCATAATAATAGAAACATGGAAGCAAACTTTTCCTCCTCCTCTATTTGGAGAACACTTGAATTTCAAACCAGTGAGTACTGTCCTGAATTCTTATTGGCTTTATCATAGTGACACCAATCGTACCAGCATATGTAGACATCACCGCCAAATAAATAAATAAATAAATAAATAAATAAATAAATAAACTAAAATGTGCTGAGGATGATTATCATTACTCTTTAGAATATGACCTTATCACTAATAAGAGATAATAAGCAATGATTAGCCAACAGCACTCAGACTGAAAAAAAAGAGAGGAGTCATTTGACTTAGGTGTTTTAGGCAAGGAAGAAATGGACTGAGCGGATACTCATTATTAGAACATGATGCTCCCAATGAAACTTGCTAGCACAAGGCAAAAGCTTTATATCTGCCCTGCCCCATGCTGCAGGTGCACACATGGAGCTGTTTTGAAGTGTGGCTAATGCAACTGAGAAAGTGAATATGAATAATATTTAACTTTCACTAATTAAATTTTAATTTTAAGTGGCCCCATGAGGCTACTAGAGAGTGGGAAATCACTAAAGCTTTAGCAGAGAAAGACAGGATACAAACTGGTTTTAAGGTGCATGAATTTGGCAGCATTGTTTAGGAACTTCTAGAGAGAAATGAGATAGTCACTCAAGAACTTAAATTGATCTGGAGAAACTGACATAATACACTTTGAAATAATACACTGCCAATTACAACCATGATGGACAATTCTATTCAGTTAAAACTTCACATTAAATGCCTCTCAACAAGGCTTTTAAACTAGTAGCAACATGGTTTGTAGCAATCAAAACATGGAAGCATCCCAAATGTCCATCAAATTATTGTGCCTATGGACATACATATTATACTTAGCCAAATGGATGTAGTTGTTTACAACAATACAAATGATAGCAAGCAAACAAAAACACAATATAAAATACATAGTATTATAACACACATACGTATAAGTGCAGGTCAATAAAGTCGATTACTTATGTGCATAGTAAAACCAGAAACACGAATAAGTGATTAAGTGGAGAAGGTTTCTTCAAATATGGAATGAATGATGTTGCTTCAGTGTCATTTATTGGGCAATTATTAATATGGTTTACTTCCTAATTTAGGTGATATATTTATAGATGCTCACTTTATAATCACTTATTCTACTGGAATGTATACTTTTACACTTATCAGGATGTATAGCACAGAAACTAAGGAAAAATGTTTGAAATTTAGTGCACACTAAAACTAAAATGGTAAACATTAAAATCATTAGAGATGACCAATGAAAAACCATAACCTCCAATTCTCTGTATATGCTTTTGATATCTGCCATTCAAGACTAGAGCCTGTCTGATTTAGGCATTCTTTGTGACTTACATGGGGGTCTCAAGTGTCAGTAAGCATGCTGCTTGCAAAATCTTAAAAAATGATTGCATATCGGGGCCTGCTTTTCTTACAGCTGTTTTGGAAGAAAATGGATCCACTAGATGCTAGAGACACTTGACTCGGTATTGCTTCCAACCACAGCAAACCATCAAACACTGGACTAGGAATCTCAGGTTCCTATCAACTGATAGACTCTACATGAAGGTGATAGACTAAGACACAGGGAGGAAATTCCTGGCTAAGTCTAGCCCAATGACCAATTACAGGACATTAGCAAAATCCAGTTATTTCAAGTTACTGAGTTTTCCCTTTCTTAAGTAGCAAAGCAGCAGGATGTTTCTTTTTTCCCAGCAACAAAATTTTAGCTTAGTTGATCAAGGATTCTGAAACCAGGAGTTTCTCAGCAAAGAGAAAACACACTGAAATACATAGTTTCTATTTTATGTTCAACATCTACCAACAAAAGGCAAAGAATAATAAATAAGGGAACTCTGACTAGCCTGTTGGCTAGCTACAGGCAGGAATTCATCAGGTGTCTCCTTTAAAATAGCAGTAGGTTCAAAATGAAAACAATAGTTTCAACTTTTCAAGTCACAGAAAAGTTCCAAGCCAAGGGAAAAAGAAAAAAAAAGGTGAGAGTTGCTGGATATGGTAGATCACGCTTGTAATTCCAGAACTCGAAAAACCAAAGCAGGAAATGGCTAAATAGTGACTTACAGGCAAGCCTAGGCTATGATGTGAGACAGTATCAAAAAAGAAGAAAAATTCAAAAGAAACAAAAAACAAATGGGGAGACACAGGAGATACAAGGATAAGGGAGATCCTTAACAAAAAGGAATGTTAAGTCAAGAATTCAAGGAGAACATTAAGGATAGGGGCAGGAAAAATATTCACCAGAAAATTTGCGATCTAATGCTAATCATCACTGTGATAATAGCATATCTTTGAAACAGTTTTTTTTGGAAGTGACTGTGTTATAGTTCACTTATGAGTAAATCTATAAACCCCATATATTATTTAAAGTGTGGGTGTATGATTAAATAAACTGAAGTCTATGTCTTTGAGACATACATGAGTTGAGGACAATTTATTTTGCTAAAATGTTAAAACTTCACCATATTTTCTTTACTTTCTAATTTTTTTTTAATTGGAGATTCTTACTGCCTTACCCATTACAATGGTTTTAATTTTTACTGATTGGATAAATGAATAGATAGGGCATTTGTGAGGCATAGTTTCTTGTGTGTTCTTAAAGGTATTTACAGAGAGAAGAAACTGAGTGTGGGTGACACTGAGTGTGGGTGACACCATTCCACAAGCTAGGGCCACAAATCAAAGAGAGAGACAGATGAGAGAGAGAGAGAGAGAGAGAGAGAGAGAGAGAGAGAGAGAGAGAGTTGAGAAAAAGCCAAGTGAGCATCAAAATCTTCCATTCTTTGTTTCCTGATATACTCATATGTGAACAAGCAACCTCACACACAGCAACCATGCTCTCTCTGCTTTGATGGACTTCACTTTCAACAATGAGCAGAAAAACTTTGCCTTCATCAAAGTGTTTCCTGTCAGCTATTTGCTTAAGGAATTAGAGAAGTAACTATATACACATTATTTCAAATGTTTATTTAAAAATTTAAAGAGATGTTAAATTAGGAGGTATAGCAGGATGACATAGAAGGTAGCGTCTGACGACTTAAGTTCAATCCCTGGAAACCATCTTAAGGTGCTGTAAATAAATGCATCTTTTCTTCACCTGAAGTAACTGTCATCTCAGAGGTTTACTGCTGAATAAGCTCACCCTTTCTTGTTCTTTCTAAACTTTAGTTGGCTGATTTAACTCAGAGGTTCTGAACCAAACACATCTCCAAACAGACTGATTCAAACTGGCTTCTCTCCACTTCTGGTTGAATTGCTCTGCGTAAGTTCAAATTAACTGTCAATCTGTTCTAATCTCCTGGTTCTTTTTCATTCTTTTACTATTCTGTATTCACCTACAACCTGTCTCTGTAATGCTGTCCCAGTATAACTGCCTGTGAACTCCATGAACTGAACTGCCACCAACTCAACTCCCCTGCACTGCCTCACAACTCACTCCTGAGTGCTGGGATTAAAGGAATGCACAAAGATGCCTGGATCTAAGATTTTTTTGTATCTGGAATTTGCTCTGCTCCAGGCTTGCCTTGAACTCAAAGATCTGCCTGCCAATGTTTTCCGGATTTAAACACTTGTCTGGCTTAAAATCTCTCTACAAGGTGCACAAAATTGACCTCTTACCTCAATACATATGCTGTCTCATGAGAGTACCCCACTTCACAAATGCCACACACATACACACGTACACACACACACACACACAGAGAGAGAGAGAGAGAGAGAGAGAGAGAGAGAGAAAGAGAAAGAGAGAGAGAGAATGTTCTATTCTCAATTTTATACATGTTCATACTAATTTGAAACCAATTACCTACATCCTGCTGATCCTAAATGCAACAATGCAAAGACAAAGCTATGTTCCCTGATGCACAGACTGAATCAGCAGAAGTCTGCAACTGGTTGCTTTGCTTCTGGAAACACCTTTAACACCCCCTAAAAATGTGTGTTCTTTTCCTCATCTTTATACAACTTTTAGACTATTCTTTCTTGCTATAATATAGTCATCACTGTTTTCTCTCTTAGTTCAACTTGGGTGTGTTGAAGGTAAAGATTATTTGTTATTGTTTTCATTCTTCATTGTAGTTTGATCATAAAAATAATTTCAGTATATACTAAGTAACTTTAAACTTTGGAATCCAATCTTACAACTTCAATCAGTAAGCTTAGCTTTCTTCAGCATGAACATATGTTTGTAGGTAGAAGTGAATTTAATTAGGCTAAAATGTTCTGAAGATTATGGGTGTTGAGTTTTGGTCTGTTTCTATGTATCGTAATGCTAAATTCTGTGGCAGAAAGTCTAGTTGCCTCCAAGTAAATTATCAAATTTACCAGCTTTTGTTGTGCAAATCTCGTGCCTTAATTTAAAACTATTGGTATAATAAAAATAGTATAGCCAATTACTGAAGAGATTAGAAGCAGGCAGGTTTTGAGTTACCTGGTTGGGGGTTACAGAAAGAGAAGAAGAAGCACATAAGTTCAAGGGAAAGAGGAAGAAGCTGCCACAAGAGAAATGGACCAGGAACTCATGACCAGGTGAAACAGCTGGTATCTGGGGTACACATCCGGGGGAAGTAGCCAGACCAGCAGTTAGAAAAGTAGATTACGGTCACCCCCAAGTAATTATCAAATACAAATAAAATAACAATAGTCTGAGTCGCTTTCATTCGTAAGCTAGACTTGAATAAGTTTAAATTGGTTCAACTACATATAGGCTGTGGACACTATAGAGTGAAGGTTTGGAAAACTATCTGTGCTTGTGGTACTGGCATCTCATAAAGTCTAGAAAATGTTTCTCCAGAATACAGAATGGCAGTTACAGAAAGGAGAGAATGTGAACCAAGAAGTGTTGGAACCACTGAAGAGAACACAATGGAACTTACAAGTGAATAGAGTGTCTTAAAAACTGATACTCAGGCAGTGTTGGGCAAGGCTGAGGGACCCTGGTGCACCTGAGAAACTGCAGTGGTGTGAGCACTAGCAAACACACTCCCAGTGGGCCTTCCTTTACAAATGCTGTGCAATTATCAGTCATTGCACTAAAGACCTTAGATTTGTTCATTTTTATCATGCATAAGGCATGCCTTAAAATTTCTTTTATATATTTACCTAGCTAATATTTCCTGATTTGATTTTCTCTAACTTGTGTATTTTACTGTAAGTAGAATAGCACCACTTTTTAAACAAATGAAGTCAAACACACACACACACACACACACACACACACACACACGATAAATACACACACACAATGAAAAGCCAATCTTTATTTTAAGGACCAAATGAAAGAAGAACAAAGAAACAGTCATTATTTCCAAGCAATATAAGAAACAGTCATTATTTCCAAGCAATATAGCTGTTGCTATTAACTGACATTAATAATAACAATGTTTAAAGTATATATAAACTTGTATCTTTTGAAGAGTCACCAACAAACTATTCTTCTAGATTAGATTAAAATAAATAAAAAAAATGAGAGCTTAATTGCCCAGGTGAATAGACAAAAAGCACCAGAATAAAGCTACTGCCGCAAACGATTTCGAATTTGTTATTTTATGTGTAGGGCTGTTTTCCCTGTGTACATTCTGAGATGACGAAGCCTTACTCACCACACAGATAACAATCATCACCATTTCTAGTAGCACAATGCCCTGATGTTTAACTGATGCCATTCATTAGCTTTTAATGCTGTACAAACTCATCAGTTTTAATAACATTCCCTACCTAAAGTGTTGTCAAAAGTCATAAATATTGTGCTATATTAAAAAACTATAGGTCTTTTATTATTAATCTGTTGTTCACATATGTGAGCATAGGCATATTTATATTATCTCAGAAATGTACAAGATTTAAAATAATAAATAAAATGAAAATTAAGGGTTGAAAAGATTTACTATAGCCTGTTATACTTTGTGCTCCTTGCTAGTTATTCATTATCCTTTCTCTCCTGTGTATAATTCCCTACCAATGATGAGTGCACTTTCATTGGCTGCTAGCAAAATTTCCAGTGATAAGATTCTATAACTAAGTGGGCTTGTTAAATCAAACATAGTGGTAATCACAGAATGTGATTCCTGATTAACAAAAGGAACCTCTCAACTTCTCGAAATAGAGACTTCAATACATACACACAGATTTTAAGTGCTAAATACAGTCAGCATTCAGAGTTCCTTGTGTTTTATGAACTTCATAAATTTCTGAGGATCATGTAAAATTCTTGTCATATGTCACATAGGTAGGTTAAAAAACAGCACAGATATCAAAATTATGTTGCATACAATACTTTAAAAATAAAGCATTTAAGTATCTATCATTACTTCCTAGGCTACCTGCTCAATGGTACAAACTATACAGCTAAGATAAGTGGCCAGCATGGGGACTTAGGAAATATTTCTGAACTACTGTGACTGATTGATTGTAAACCTTACAGGCTATTATTCTGGATTTCATTAAAGGTATCATTTTATCAAACCTGGGAACCAAAAACTAGTTTTGAGTATCTGTAACATCAGTAGGACCTTTTTAGTAAACACACTATATTTTTAAACCAATTCTGGGTTTTCTTTTATTATGAATTTTTAAAATGCTAGGATTTAGTGAGTTCAGTCATTTCTGGGGCATACAAAAAATGCCAAACAGAACTCTTACCAGCTCTCTCAGAAGTATCTCAGAAATAACAAAATAAATTTGTTATTTATTTACTCGCCGATTCCTGGATGACTTTGTTGTGAATGGTTTAGAATAGAAGCGAGTGACATTGTTTGGAAGATGGGAAACTGCAGCATTTAGTGGAGAGAGGACAGACGGTATCAGTATCAAGCACAGGAAGAATGACCGAACAGTCTAAACGCTATAGACCTGAGATAATTTCCTGGACCCGGAAAAAAAAATGTGGGGTTACATGGACGAAAGGTCTATACTGATGTGCAAAAAAAAAAAAAAAAACTGTCATGACAGCCCATAAAATAATTAACCCTAAATGCCTAGAAATACATCTGCCAGAAATGCTTACTGTTGCTTCATTTTAAATTCTGAATCTGAAGTCACTGTCAACCCATGTGTCTTTCTCTCCAGTCAGTACTACTTAGCACACGCCAAGTATTAAGCTACTTTCTGTTTATATACCCATGACTGTGTCACAGGCATCACGGTACGGTTAAGAACAAATCTTACCTTCATTTATTTCAAGTGGGATCCATATTATCTCCTAATTACTAACCCTCGCATCATTAATAATGCTAAATGTTTCCCATATGATTGTAATGTATAATGTAGGCATCAATATCCGAAGAACCCCTTTGAAATCTCTATCTTTTTTCTGCCCCCACTAATGGATTTAAGATGATTAAATTGCAAACGGCAGGACTGCAAGGTGATGTTTTGACAAAATGAGCTTGGTTGTTTGGAAGCAGCCCCGAAGCAGTCGCTGAATTGGGGCCTTGTGAGTGTCTCTGTAAAGCAGATAGAACTTCATGATATATTTAAATCCTTTTCCGCAAACATTTCCCTGATTTGTTGCCAAGCCATCACTGAATTTAGTAATCCAGACAGATTACCAGAGGGGGCCTATTTTTAGGGTCCGTCTGTTGCTGTGGCGGTTGCAGCTGATCGGATTATGGCTCCATCCTACCCATGTAGAACGCATTGATGCTTCAAGAGAAACCTCACTCCACTCCTGTAATTACAATGTCAGACTCTGAGCTGGATATTTCTCTCTGAATTTATTTTGTAGCTCTGTTGTGGCCAATCCATTATTAACTCCTGAGACGATGTGTTTAGCTTTGCTCTGTGGCCTGTGGCACTTAGATTCTCTCTCTCTCTCTCTCTCTCTCTCTCTCTCTCTCTCTCTCT
>JADRCH010000081.1:6618674-6635752 GCA_019843965.1 Rhynchomys soricoides | reverse complement strand
GAAAGGAGAAGGAGAGAAGGAAGAGGAAGGGGGAGGAGGAGAAGGAGAAGAAGGAGGAGGAGGAGAAGGAGAAGGAGAAGGAGGAGGAGGAAGAGGAAGAGGAAGAGGAAGAGGAGGAGGAAGAGATTAATGGTGATAGGAGAAGTTACACCTATCTGAAACATGACTCAGAAGGGCAGTCCAACCCAATAGAACCTCAAGATGGTTTGTAAGGACTTTGCTGAGAGAGTGAGAATTCTGGGAAGGAGAAGTACATTATCTCATTAAGGATTAATTGTATTGCCTATTGCCTTAGTAAACTTTAAAGTGAACCTATCTACCTTGGGACCGTTCTTAATTCTGAGCAAGTAGTTCCTTCACCAAGTCACTGACATTCCCAACATTCCTTGGGTCTCTACCTAGGTCAGGGATTTCACTCTCTTGACTAAAAGACAATTGTTTTCCCATACTGGGTTTTGACAGGTACTATGTCCATGACATGTAACTATTCTAGTATCCCTGTTCTTCTATGTTCCTCCTCCCATGACATTAAAGTTGATGCAATCATTTTACCTGGATATTACAATATTTACACCGTAGGACTGTCCAGCAGTTGTGATGTGTGCACAGTCAAGTTTATTCTTGGCATGGTGTTGACAATTGCACTAGGCACTCTGAGCATGTGAACTGAAAGTTTGACCATTGGATTCCTCAAGTCCATTGGGGTAAAAGAGAGTACTACAAAATACTTTCACTTGAATATTTCAAGTTCTTCAAAGGAAAGACTGAAAAAAATAAAGCACTTCTGTATTTGTCCAAAGGTCTCCAAGGTAACATAACAGAGATAAATCACTGAAGTACTGTTCACAACAGCTAAGCAAAGGAACCATCTGAAGTGTTTGCCAACATCTGAACAGATAAAGAAAGCTTGGCACATTTCAATCCCCAGCACCACATAACCTATGCATGATGTGAAATTCTGTCATCCAGTGAGTTTTAGAGAAGCGGAGTTAGGAAAGTCCAGAGTTCAAGACTATCCTTGGCCTATATAGCAAGTTCAAGACCAGTATCAGATATATGAAACCTTGTCTCAGAGGATAAAGAAAAGGAAGAAGAGAAGGAGGGGGAAGAGGAGAAGGAGGAGAAGAAAGGAAGAAAATTGTGATGTGTGCATGAACTTTTATCTAGCCATAACAAAGAACAAGTATATATATATATTTTAAAATGGTTGCAACTAAATTACCATATTGAATAAATTAGATCAGACTCAGGGAGACAAACATCACATGTTTCCTTTTGTTTATAGACTCTAACTTTTATACAGCTGCAAAATCTTGTATGAATGTATGACAAGAAAGTAGAATGGAACTGTTTGGGAAACAAAGGAATGATTGAGATCTCTTCTCTCTGTGTGTGTGTGTGTGTGTGTGTGTATGTGTGTGTGTGTGTCTGTGTGTCTGTGTCTGTGTGTGTGCAGGCACATATGCTAGCATGTACATGCATGTGTGTGTACATTATATGTGTGTATCTGTATGTTTGTGTGTGTGTAGAAAAAGAAAGGATAGAAAATGGAAAATGTTAAAATTAAGGAATCTGAAATAAATGTACTGGAAAATTTTATGTTCTAGACTTACAACTTTTTAATTATTCATTTATTCATTTATTTATTTAATTATTTTTACACTCCAGATTTTATCCCCCCCCTCCCATCCACCCTCCAACTGTTCCACATCCCATACCCCCTGTCTCCACGAGGATGTCCCTATCCCCCCTCCACCCCACCTGACTTCTAAACTCCCTGGAGCCTACCAGTCTCTTGATGGTTAGGTGCATCATCTCTGATTGAACACAGACCCAGCAGTCCTCTGCTGTTCATGTGTTGGGGGCCTCATGTCAGCTGGTGTATGCTGCCTATTTGGTGGTCCAGTGTCTGAGAGATCTCGGGGGTCCAGTTTAATTGAGACTGTTGCTCCTCCTACAGGGTTGCCCATCTCCTCAGCTTCTTTCAGCCTTTCCCTAACTCAACCACAGGGGTCAGCAGCTTCTGTCCATTGGTTGGGTGCAAATATCTGCATGTGACTCTTTCAGCTGTTTGTTGGGTCTTCCTGGGTGCAGTCAGGATAGGTCCCTTTTTGTGTGCGCTCCATAGCCTCCATAATAGTGTCAGGCCTTGGGACCCAACCTTGAGCTGGATCCCACTTTGGGCCTGTCACTGGACCTTCTTTCCTCGGGCTCCCTTCCATTTCCATCCCTGAAGTTCTTTCAGACAGGGAGGGACAATTATGTGTCAGAGTTTTGACTGTGGGATGGCACCTCCTCCCTCATTTGATGCCCTGTCTTCTTGCTGGAAGTGGACTCTATAAGTTCCCTCTCCCTACTGTCGGGCATGTCATCTAAGGTCCCTCCCTTTGAGTCCTGAGAGTCTCTCACCTCCCAGGTCTCGGGTGCATTCTGGAGGATCCCCCCAACCTCCTACCTCCCAAGGTTGCCTGTTTCCATTCTTTCTGATGGCCCTCAGGGATTCAGTCCTTTTCCCTTACCAAATACCAGATCAGGTTCCCCTCTCCCCGCACCCCCTGTCCACTTTCCCTCCCAGGTTCCTCCCTCTCTCCCCTCTGTGATTGCTTTCTTCTCCCTCCCAAGTGGGACTGAGGCGTCCTCACTTGGGCCCTTCAGCTTGTTGACCTTTTTGACTTCTGTGGACTGTACCTTGGGTATTCTGTACTTTGGGTTTGTTGTTGTTGTTGTTGTTTGTTTCTTTTGTTGTTGTTGTTTGGGTTTTGTTTTGTTTTGAGCTTTTTGGCTAATATTCACTTATCCGTCACTCAGACCCAAAAAGACATGCATGGTATGTACTCACTAATAAGTAAACTTACAACTTTAATATCAGTCTGAAATTATTTAAATTAAGAAAAATTTGCAAATATATTGTTTGGAACATAATACCAAGAATATTTCATGACATTAAATTTTCATCAGTGGTCAGTCATTAAGAGCACTGGCTGTACTCTCAGAAGACCTGATTTTGATCCCAGCATGTGGTGGCACTCACTTTTCTGTAACTCCATTCCTATGAAATCTGACACCTTCTTCCAGCCTCCATGGGCTCCAGGCATGCATATGATGAACAAAACTACACGCAACCGGTCTGAATCTCATGGGGTATGATGAAATAAATAAAAACTTCCCTTCAACTTTTAGTTCACAACGAGAACCTTTAAATTGATACCTGCAGAATTTTTGTGTAGGAAAATGGGAATTTTCATCTAGTTCTCTCCCAATCTCCATGAATGGTTGTAATCTACTTACTTAAACTGGTGTTACTTACAAACGACAAAGAAGAAAAGCTGACACCAATCAGTCACATAAATTTGTGACTTCTATAAATAGTGCTGTCTATAGCACTAAAAAAATCACAACTTCTACTCATAGACAAATTAGAATATACAAGGCAACTCAAGTCATGAATATTGAGAAAAAGGTGAACATTATTTCTTCATCTTACTCACCAAAGAAAACAGTCAAATCAGAAAGGGAGAGGTGTGAAATATGGGACTTCCAGTCACAGACTTCAGTGAAAGCTGAAGTTGAGATTGCTGAGCCTGGGTCCTTGAGCTGACTGTCCTATGCCACTGTAAATAATGAACAAAGGAAAACAGGAATCTTAAGCTAATCATTTGGTCTCAGAAGCAAAACACACAATCAGAGGCACTGTCCAGGGGCTTAATCAAGCTTGAACCTTGAGGGAACCCACAGTTAAGCACCTACAGATTCCTTGTTATAACCAGGAAGTAAATCCTGATGTGTTCAATCCACAAGAATAAGATCAGGGTTTCTTTCATGAGGACCCAAAATCATTTAGAAAACAGTCCACATTTAAATATGCAAATGCAATTATCAGAGAAACTCAAAATTACAATATAATTATCAGACATTTGTGGAGCAGGTAATATTACAGAGGGTAAGATTCTGCGTTCATCTTTTACAGTCAGAGCCGTAGCATATATTTACTCTATTTAATTAACAGAAATAGATTTATAGGCTTTTATGGGGGAAAAGTGAGTTCAAAACTTCTCAAGACTATGAATATTTAAAATGCATTAGCCAATGTAGGAAAAAAAAACAAACTAGAAAAAGTAGCAAATGAATTAAAAGAACTCCATATGTGGTGAGGGGAAATTTTGTATGATACTTATTACTCTCTTGGTTTATTATGTTCTTATTTAGCTGCTCAAAAGAAATTACTATAAATACTGTCTGTATTCCCTAGGATTTTGTGACTTACTTTATATTCTATTTCTAAAGAATGAGCCGAGAAACATACTTGTCTTTTGTCTTCACAAACCTGAGAAGAATATTTTTCAACACAAAGAAAACACAGTGATGTTTGAAATGTAAAGATGTTTGAAATGCAAATGTTTGGAATGTAAAGATCCCTGGAAATAAGCAAAGAGAATGGTTAACTGATTTCATGAACCCCTAACAGGCATGTTTCTCCCCTTGTATTCCCTTACATAGCGCTTCCTAAATCGATTCTCTTTTGTTTTAATCTTTTATTTATTTATTTTGCACTCCAAATTTTATCCCTCCTGTCCACCCTCCAACTGTTCCACATCCCATACCTCCTCCCCACCTCCTTGTATCCCCGAGAATATCCTCACCACCCACCTCCCACCCAAGCAGACCTCTAAGCTCCCTGGAGCCTCCAGTCTTTTGAGGGTTGGGTGCATCTTTTCTGACTGAACCAGGCCTGGCAGTCCTCGGCTGTATATGTGTTGGGGGCCTCATGTCAGCTGGTGTATGATGCCTGGTTGGTGGTCCAGTATCTGAGAGATCTAGGAGGATTGGATGTTAATTGAGACTGCTGCTCCTCCTACAGGATCACCCTCCTCCTCAGCTTTTTCCAGCGTTTCCCTAATTCAGCCCCAGGGATCAGCAGCTTCTGTCCATTGGTTGGGTGCAAATATCTGCATCTGACTCTTTCAGCTGCTTGTTGGGTCTTTCAGAGGACAGTCATGATAGGCCCCTTTTTGGGTGCGCTCCATAGCCTCAGTAATAGTGTCAGGCCTTGGGACTTCCCCTTGAGCTGGATCCCACTTTGGGCCTGTCACTGGACCTTCTTTTCCTCAGTCTCCTCTCTCTTACCATTCCTGCAGTTGTTTCAGACAGGAATAATTCAATTAAGTCTATTCTCTTAGTATCAAACCTATGCCTTTGATTTGATGATAACACTCTTGAGTATTTAGGAAGCTGCCTTTTGTTATGACCCCATATTGGACAATCTGAGGTGAATCCAGGAGGCAGTTAGCACAGGGTTCCCAACACCAAGCAGGAAGCACTCATCCAAAGGATTGGGATGCTTTCTACCAAAGTACTCTTCAAATTGCTGGATTCCAGGTGGAGGTAATAGTAGTTTTTTTACTGGCACTGTATCTGTTGAGACCCAGAACACTCTTGTCTGTGTTCACGACCAGTTCATTTGTTGCCATGGTTGCTGTTCTTGCTGCCTTTCTCTTGGTTACTGCTGTGATGATCAACATAAGCTGTGACCATGCGGACCCATCTCTCACAAACCTATGCTTTTCAATATCTTTTAAATGCATTTCCAGATAAGAGGACCCAATAGAGAGAAGAGAGGACAGAGAACCCATAGAAAATCAGACCATACTCTTAGGAAACAGAGAAGCATCATGGAACTGGAAGTGGCTGTAATCTGATGATGAGGTCACTGATGCTCGTTCTAGATCGTTTCAGCAGAGTGTCACGGAAAGAGCCTGAGTGGAGAAAAGGAAAGAACCAAACCTCCAATCTTGTAAGAGTTGTGAGGAAGAAGGGTATAAGAATGACTAATGTGGTTTTGAAAACATTTAAAATCATACAATGTAAGCCTTAAATATGGGACGTTTTAGATACAAACTTATTAATACTTAATAATTCATAATAAAATACTAGTTTTATTAATAAAATAAAATTTATTTTATTTCAAGTAAAAATAATGCCTGTGTAGAAACCATTATTTCCTGTTTCAGTAGTGCATATGTAAAAGTGTAATTTATCATTAGTGAAATAGTATGGTATGTAAAAGGGCTTGCTGAGCTAGCTTGGCCATCTGAGCCCAAACCCCAGGGCTACACAGAGAAACCCTGTCTCGAAAAACAAACACAAATTTCTTCACTGTTGATGTTTTCTATCATATTCTTTCTATAATGATCTTGTACTTTCCAAATATGCTTTTAAAATATGTATTGGGATAGATTGTAAACCCTAGAAATATACAGAACAGTTTTGCTTTTTTATTGGATATTTTATTTATTTACATTTCAAATGTTATCCCCTTTCCTGGTTTCCCCTCCAGTTCTATTGAGTCTTTGCATTCGAGGAAATTCTACAGAACCACCACTAGATGGCAGTAAAGATCGAAAGATGGATGAACACAGACACAAGTCTTAAAACAGAAGTAATCATTTTAAAATACATTATAAGTGTGTCCATCTGAAACCAATATAAATAGCACATTGCAAAATATATCTAGAAAATATTCAAATATATGTACTCTCCTAGTTCTAGTGTTTAAAAGTAAATTAGCTGGAAAAATTATTAGAAACCTTGATGCCAATTTACTAAGGTGCAAAACTTAATTCTCGTTCTCATGTGATATTTGTGTTCGCATAAACCACCTAGGAAAAAACTTATAAGGATTTTGTACTAAGAAAGAACCTTCCATAAAATAGCACAGCTTAATGTTTGCCTTTCTTACAGGCACAAGATCACTAATGTCCAAAAGTGGTGAAATTTCTTCACTTTATATCTTAGCCTTTTTCTTTGTAGCACTTGTGTCCATTTTTCTGTAACATGTGGATACAATAAGCAATAATAAGATGCTACATGGTGATTCGAATAGAAACTCTGTAATTAAGTATATTTGGTATTATATTTTGTATATTTTAAATAATGCCCCAGTTGCTCACTTTGCATCATCATTTACTCTGGGAGAATTAGTGTTACCCTCAAATGTATGTGATATCCTAGTGAATTTTAGCTACTGTCTCTGCACTCTAGGTAATTCCACATATTTTGACCAGAACTCTGAGATCCTGAAGCACTTGGCTGAACATGTTTACCAACAGAAAAGAATTGTGGAATTCAGACAGCTTAACAAAGTGCTCTCAGTTTGTTTTTAATGCCTTGTCCAGTTAAATATCAGTTGGTGATGTGCTTATTGCTTAAAATTGTATTTTTTTAAATTTTTATTTCATGTGTAAATACGGGTTGTCTGCACAGTTACATGCATATGTAGTTCATATGGAGGCCAGAAGAGGGCGATAGAGTCACAGGAATTGGAGTTACAGATTGTTGTGAGCTTCCATGTGAGTGTTAGAAATGCAACCCAGGTCTTCTTTAAGAGCATCACGGGCTGTGAAAATCAGAGTGATCTCTTCAATCACTTAGTAACATTCTTAGCTTACTGTGGTATCCAATACAGTGGACTCATACTAGGCTAGACACTACTAATTTTGTAATTTTTCAAATGTAGAAAATTCTTGAATCTTTAAGTGAAGATAGAGAAGAACCAATAAATACATATAAAGTGTAAACTGTGTGTAATGGTCTGGGAAATATTACATTCCATTGAATCCATTAAATCATAATAAAGAAAGATAAAATAGGCAACTTGACTACATCTGTAATCAACTAAACACAAGCAGCTGGGCATACCTGCAAAGGGTTTTCTAGACTGGATCATTGAGGTGGGCAGTTCCACCCTAACCTTAACCATGCACACCTGCTGGCAGCAGCCTACAGAAAGAACACAGAAAAAGGAAACCTTTGCTTTTCAACACTTGCCCTAACTCTCACTAGCAAGTTCATTGTACTGGCTGGTTTTGTGTGTAAAGTTGACACAAGCTGGAGTTATCACAGAGAAAGGAGTTTCAGTTGAGAAAATGCAGCCATGAAATCCAGGTGTAAGGCATTTTCTCAATTAGTGATCAAGGGGGGAGGGCCCCTTGTGGGTGGTACCATCTGTGGGCTGGGAGTCTTGGGCTCTATAAGAAAGCCAGCTGAGCAAGCCAGGAGGAGCAAGCCAGTAAGTTACCTCCCTCCATGGCCCCTGCATAAGCTCCTGCTTCCTGACCTGCTTGAGTTCCAGTCCTGACTTCCTTTGGTGATGAACAGCAGTGTGGAAGTGTAAGCTGAATAAACCCTTTCCTCCCCAACTTGCTTCTTGGTCATGATGTTTGTGCAGGAATACAAACCCTGACTAAGACATTCATCTACCCTGTTCCTGGGGCATTAGTTTGCTTTGCTGGTGCTAGAACATAGTTCCTCAGGATTCCAATGTAAACCAATGGCAATCAGCAGTCTAAGTGTTCTCTGGGGACTTTAGCACGAGGTTAGACAAGGACCTGGGAGTTTCGGATCCTTGGTCTTTCCTTCAGAAGACAGCCATTGTTGGACTACTTTGATACAGTCTGTAAACCACTACAATAAATTCCCTTTAATATAGACATACTGTCCGTTCTGTTCCTCAGAATGCTAATAACATACTCAGCTGGCTTTCTTCAATATCCCAATCCCACCTGCCTAGAGATGGGATGGCCTGTGGTAAGCTGAGCCCGCCCACATTAATGCAAAGACTTGGTCACAGGCCAATCTGATCTGGCCAGTTCTTTAGCTGAGATTTCAAAAGTTACTCTAGTTTGTGTCAACTTGACAAAACTAACTGTCCTTTGTGCCAAACTATGTTTTCTCTGACATTTCAAATTACTCCATGACTTCACTGTATTATCTCAGTATAAGACACAATGTTTCCTCCTCCCTTTCTTCTGTTCCTCTCTCTCTCTCTCCCTCTCTGTGTCTCTCTCTCTTTCTCTCTCTTCTCCTCCCCTGCTCCCCATGTACTACGCCTTATCTTTTCTTTCAGTTTTCTCCTCTTTTGTGTTCTTTTTTCCTTTATTTTTATTTGAAAATTAGCACGAAACGCAGCTTATCTACGAATGTGTAAATAAGGTTTGTGCACACTTCTTTGATTTCTTTATCTTTTAATACGTTTAGAAAGACTATAGTAGAGCTCAAACTTGAGGCATCCAAAAGAAACATATGTAGATGGTAAACATACCACATCCGGGGTATAATGGCATTTAAAAATATAAGAGTTGAAACATTTGAAATCAATTAGCTGGCTTGTATTCTGCCAACACAAGTGTTCCAGTGGTCACATGGTCTCCACGAAAATGCTGCCACATTGTTTCCAGATAGAGAAAAGAGCATAGAATTGTATTTCCATTGCACTGCCCTAAATAGTGTTTTTGCAGATGGACAGTTTGGTTAATGACTCAACCTCGGGTTATGCCTGAGTTTATGTAGACTTCTCCTTGAGGCCTCAGATAAGTGCAATTCATTCTCTCTCTCTCTCTCTCTCTCTCTCTCTCTCTCTCTCTCTCTCTGTGTAGTATATTATTCAATTACAGAATTAAGTAAGCTGAAATCATCACTAATTACATAAAAACTACATGTTTATGCCAAAATCTATTAAATTCATACGGATTTTTTTGTCACACAAATAAGAAACAAATGTCATATCTAATACAACAAGGAAATAAGCCAATATGTAAGTGATGAAGGCTGGAGAGAAGGAATCCACATGTTCTTTCCAGTTGTTGAAGTGGTTTTGGGTTGGGCAGCTGACACTTGCATGCTAGACATCAAAGATTCCCTCTATGGAATCTCGTCTATCTTCTACCAGGTGGACTCCTTATCATGTCACGCTCACACCATGCAAGGCCTTACGAATTCCTCTGTCCACTCACAATGTTGGATCTCTCATCATATGTCATGTTGGCAAGTCCGGACATAGCCAGCATCTTACTTTCCCTTCCCTAGTCCAATATCTAGTGACATCTCTGGATTCTCCAGATTGCACACCATTGGCAATAATAATACTCCAGCAATTACTGTTATATAAACATATCCATGCATTTTGTTACGCTTTATTGTCTCGTATTTAATATTTCCACTTTCCTCTGTTCTTTTTGATGTTCTTCCTGCTCCTACATTGTCTCTATTGGTAGTCCATATTTTCCAAAAAAGACATAATAGATAACTATTCCACGGCTTAAGAACTAGAACTATTGGATTTGACAATCTGCAGAAGTAAGAACACAGATAATATAACCCATAACATTTTACTAAGTATGAAAACTCGCCTCACATTTGTCTTCATAGTAATAGAAAATGGGGTGAGGTTTCTTGTGTAGTAAGCCGTGTCACACATGATCATACTAAGGGATATATTGCTTAGAAAGGCAACAGAGCCCCAAACAGTGGCAGCAGATGCTCTAATACTTATTGAGGGGTTTCTAGATTATAGATCCCAATATTCTTATTGATGTTTGTAATTTATAATCACCACTGTCCTCATTTCACACTCAGACACAGACCATGAGAGACTGAGATGGGTCCATCAATGAGAAGGGCGGCATTGTGAATCAAGCATCCAGAGTAGGGGGGTACATCTGTGAAGATGATGGTCAGGGCTGGTTTTCAGATCTAAGAGGTAGACCGGATGGTAAATGCAAGAAGACACATTTTGATGCCAGGACCAATCAAAAGATTTGGAAAAGTGATTCCTTTGGCTCCTGAGTCAACAACCCAAATCGCATTTCCATGTGACTGGCTGCACTAGAAGTTTCTCTGCACTATTCCCACTTTTGTTTTTCTGGCCCAGACTGTAGCATGCACACAGAACAGGATAAAATTTCCTTCTTGAACAGTCTACCATTTCCTAATCAATTCAGTCCGGAACCAAGTATGAGCATCTCAGAGTCTATGGTATCTTCATCAACAAATAGATATCTAAGAACTGACCAATTATACTAGCTGACCTATCATTATCAATTATTATTATTTCATAACATAGTGTTTTTCTTCAATTTCTCTTAGTTGGTTTAATATAAGGTGTTCTCAATTTCTTGTTAAGAGTCAGTCACTTTAGCACCATTAAATATAACTTTTACAGAATTCTAAAGAGTCATGAATGTATTGTTTCATGAATGAACATTGCAGCTTAGAAAAGATAGTTATTGCTCATGGGTAGCTAAAGTGGTTCAAACGAGAATCCCCTCCCCTCATAGGCTTATACATTTGAATGCTTGGTTCCTAATTATCAGGACTTCTGTGGGAAGGATTAGGAACTGTGGCCTTGGAGGAGATTTGACCTTGTTGGGGGAGATGTGTCACTGGGAATGGGCTTTGCTGTTTCTAAAGCTCACTCCAAGCCCAGTCTCACTCTCTCTGCCACCTGCTTATGGATCAGATGTAAGCTCTCAGTTACACTCCCTACCATGATGGTCATGGACTCCCCTTTTGAAGTTGTAAGCAAGCCCCCAACTAAATTCTTTCTTTTGTAAGCTGCCTTGGTTATGGTATCTCCTTTCAGCAATAGAAAAGTAACTAAAGCAGTAATTTAACTAACAAGGAGTCGATATTTAACAGGAGCACAGTGACAGTACCACTGTTGTGTGGCTTTTTCTGGGGAGATGTGGGCAAATGTCTATTGACCCCAGATGGGACACTAACAACCACCAAAGAGGGATTGTAACCAAGTCTAACTTATTCAAACGGTAAAATTACAAGGGCATGAGTGACTCAAGGAGGGGCCATATTATGAAGAAATCACCACAGTGTGTGTGAACACTCTCAACAGCTGTATCCCTGGAGCTCCCTCATCAGGAAACTTACCGTTATCTACTTCTTAGCAATTTTTCACTGTTTTTTTTTGTTTTGGTTTTTGTTTTTGTTTTTGTTTTTTACCCTAGAAAAGGGGTCTTGTGATTCTTGTAAGTCTCAAGCACTTCCCAGACTTGTAAATTTGGTTTGCTTCCTGGTTTTGTTTTCTGTCTTAGTCTTAGGAGCATCCCTCCTCTTCCTCCTCCCAGAGGCAATGTTTCAATTTGTAGGACAAAGCTGCTCCACAACTCCACCCCTTATCCCACCCCCACCCACACATAATACTAAACACTCAGATAGTGTTTAAGATATCTTCTTTCCTCCTTCTTCTTGGGTGACAATGTTCTGTGGTAGATGTGGAGTAGTACACCATGACCTATCTTCAGGCTCGTTCCATGCACCTCTGACCTATGAGATGTTATACCTGTAAATCAAACATGAAATCCTATCTCTGACACCTACCCCGTACCAAGGTACTGACACAAATTATGATATAAAGCTAATTATTTTTCTAGTTCTAATTCTGTAATGAATATTTTAGTTTTGGTGGAGGGTAAGTGCGTATAATATCTTCAGTACTGAAAGAGTAAAATTTAATGGAACGTTTCATAGCTTCTACTTTGATTGGCAATTCTAACTATAAATAGATTAAGTTGTATAGACTTTGGATCTTGTTAATTTTAGTGTGTTTTGTTTTTATTTATTTGCAAGTATTTTACAATAAAGTTTATGCATTTTTTAAATGATGAAATACAGTAATATTTAGACCAAAGAAGTCAAAAGCCCCGGATGTAGGCAAGCGCATACCAAGTGTAGAGATTGTGCAACAATAATGTAGGTAAAATACCCGCAGCTCCAAAAACAGGCTGTCCCAAACTGAAAGAATTGGGAGTGGTGTGAACAAGACTATGGCAACTTGTCTCTTCTTCCGAAAGAATTCTATCAGAAAATCCTCCTCTAGTGTGTGCATGTGTGTGTGTGTGTGTGTGTGTGTGAGAGAGAGAGAGAGAGAGAGAGAGAGAGAGAGAGAGAGAGAGAGAACTAATGATGGTGGCAATAAGATTTACATTCGTAATTCATTTAACTGTGTCATTGTATCTAATGAAAAGCAGTATCGGGTAGGAAAGTGGCATGCATTTTCAGGTGTTAGGAATGTAGAACACCTAAACAATCCAATAAAAACAGAGATGCTAATTTAAGTTCAAAATGCATCATGACTTGACCCATATTCTAGTCATTGATTGCAATACATTGTGACTGTAGTCACTGCATTAAAGAATGTGTGCTAAGATAGGCAGAGAGGGGGCGGGGAGAGGGAGGGGGAGAGGGAGGTAGGAAGGTGGAGGGAGGGAGGGAAACAGATCATGAGTTTTGCTTATGGAAGCAGAGAAAACAAATGAGGAAGTGGGTCCAAAGTTAATTGACATCGGCAAATCTGACGAAAAGATGTGTGTTTGTGGTGTGGACCAAGGTAGTGTTTCAGAAAATACTAGAAAAGGAACTTCTGGAATATCAATGGGATTAGCTAATAGGTTATTTCTGCCAGATAGCAGTCTACCCCAAAGACTCACCTCCTCCAACAAGGCCACACCGGAAATTCTTTCTAAATAAGTCCACCAACTAGGGGCCAAGTATTCAGGCATATGAGCCTACAGTGGGCTTCCTCATTCAAACCACCATACCATGTTACTACAATGCCGCTGTGTTTATATACCACATTTTCATTATCCATCCAACTGTTGACGGATGCTTAGGTTGTTTCATTTTCTACCTCCTGTGAATAGGGCAGTAATGAACACAGCTGAGCAAGTATCTGTAGTAGGCTATCAAGTCCTTCAAAATACACCGATGAGCACAATACCTGAGTTATATAATGGGTCTACTTTTAGCTTTCTGAGAATTTTCCACACTGATTTCCATAGGGGATGGGCCAATTTCAGTTTTACCTACAATGTATTATGGTCCCTTTTTCTGTGCATCCACACCGGATTTGCTATCATTTTTATGCAGTATTACTTTAGCCATTATTATTCAAGTCAGAGTAAATGTCAGTATCATTTTTGTTTTGATTTGTTTATATTTCTTTTAAAGAAGAATATTTGTTTGTTTTATGAAAATAAACTACATTCCTTTTATAATAGCACTGTTAAAAATGTCAATAATTATAGCAAAATATGTAATCACTGTGAGGAACGTTTTATAAGTTTAGATGTCATGAACATACACCATATACTTTCAAAGTTGTCTTAGTTTTTCTTTCCCCTAGGAGCTAATATTATCAAACACCTTAAAGAGTGTTTTATAGCCATTTTTATTTCTTCTTTTTAACTCTCCATTCAGACCTACATTCTTTTAGTTGGATCATTTGGTTTCTAAACTCTGTGCCTTTTGAGTTCTTTTTATATTCTAGATGTTAATCTTTTACCAGATGTACAGCTGGCAAAATTCCCTCCCACCTCATGACCTTCCTTTTCACTTGATGATTTCATTTGCATACAGAAGCTTCTTAGCTTTCTGAGGCCCCACTTATCAATGATTGGCCCTTCACTCCTTAGCAAATGAAGTGCTGAAGGAGTCCTTTCTGCACTCATACCTTATAGGACGCTGTCTATATTCTCCTCTAGCAGTCTTGATGTTTGCTTCAGGTTTCACATCAGGTTTTTGATCCACGTGGAACTCTCTTTTGTTTAGTGTGATAAATACAGGTGTAGTTTCACCCATTTACATTTGGATAACCAGTTGTGCCACCACCACGTGTAAGGACTCTGTCCTTCCTACCATGTATATTTTTTTTGGCACCTTTCTCAAATATTGAGTGGCTGTAATTTTGTAGTTAATAACTAGACGTTCTGTATTGTATTGTTGATCCATGTGTTTGTTTTTAGGCCAATCCAAGGATGCTTTTATTACCATGGCTCTGTAACTAGCTTGAAATCTGGTAGAGTCATTCTTCCAGGTTCTTTTTGCTTAAGAGAATTTTGGCTTTCTGTAGTTCTTTTGTGGCTCCATATGTATTTTAGGAGGGTTTTGCTGGTGATGGGGTTTGTTTTGTTTTGTTGGGGTGTGTGTGTGTGTGTGAGTGTGTGTGTGTGTGTGTGTGTGTGTGTTACTATTACAACGAATGGAATGGAAATTTTGACTGGGTTTACATCTTTTTGTAAATGCTTTTGGTAGGATGGGTATTTTCACAATATTAATTCTACCAATCCATGAATATGAGAGGATATCCCTCTTTTTAGTATGCTCTTTAATCTCTTTTTGTGTGTAGATGTCTTTTAGCTCTCTTATTGTGGTAAATATGATTTGGGGGTTTCTACCCCACCACCATATTCCCAAATAAAAGACATAAAACCTTTATACTTATAATAAGCCGTAAAATCACTAGAGCTGGGAAGATATCAACCCCCTATGCTATTTTGTCTACTTCCCTGTCAATAACCTTGAGATATAACTTGTCATGTTCTGTCTAGGCTGCTCCTACTCCAATTGGCCAGCCCTCATGGACATGTTCTTTCATGATCCACCTACACAATGGAATCTTCTTTCTGTCTCCTCTCTCCTCTCCTCCCTGGTAGCCTCTGCCTCAGACCTGAAGCCTAGGAACTGAAGCCTTGCCTCTATCTATCTTCTGCTCAGTGGTAAGCATCGTTATACAACCAATAATTTTAAATTAGGGAGCAAGGTTACATAGCATCATTTGGTGTGTGTAAGGATCTCCTCATCCCTGGAGGCAACCAGACCTTGAGGGCCAGTATTTAGCATTATGATACATAGCAACAGAACAAACCTCAACACATCCTTGTTAGGTTTATTCCTAGATTGTTTCTTAGATGTTATTGTGAATTAGACTACTTCCATGTGTCTTTCTCAGCATGCTTAATATTGATACTCAGAAAGGCCATTGATTTTTGTTCACTGATTAGGTGTTCTGCTGATTCGGTGAAATTGTTGGTTATTTAACTCCAAAGAAGAAGATCTTCTTTCTGGTAGAACTTTGGGGATTTCACAAAATCACAAAATTATCTTCAAATAGGGCAAACTGACTTCTCTTCTTCGTTAAACTAAGTCATTAGATTATACGCACCAAAAAGAAAGAAAACCACAAAAGGATACAATGACACACCAACTGTCTTATAAAATTGTTTTATTTTAGTCTATGTAAACTTTTTTCTCAGGAACGGTACCAAAGTGACTTGCTTACAGGGATTTATAATTTGGGATAAACATAATTAACAAAACAAGTATTTCCCAATTGTACAGAGAAATGATATAAAATGTATTTATAGGCTGTATTATTCAAAGCAGGTAATTAGATTTATCTGCTAAAGCAACTTTCCTACTTAAGCCTATGAGACAGAAGGGAAACAGGAGCTAAGAAATGTTCTCCTCAGAATCTTGCAGAGTACTTGGGATGTCTAGTTCCCACCACACAGAGCCACCAGGATTTTTTCATAGTCTCCTTTGGTTTCATCCTGTTGGTGCAAAAAGAGAATATATATTTGGCATGTGGCAAAATCATGATGAATATAAAATAATTTAATTGTAGTAGTAGCATGGCATTTGCAGAGTCAGTTACAAAGCCAGCCATATATTACAGTATATAATCAAGCCATATATTACAGTGTATCATATAGCTATGTTTTAAAAATCTAAACTACATTTAGACTTTTACTCAACAAAAGGAGAAAAGCTATGGGCCTATAATTTTCTCATTTGAACTTCATTTATTTTAATTATCAAATACAAATAGTGTAAATATAAATGGTTATTGATTTGTACGATCAGCCTCCTTGACTTTTTGTAATGTGTTATTTTCTAATACATGACTTGAACATATATTTTCAACAATGTATGCAAACATGCAAAGTATAAGTAAAACACTGCAAATTTTAGTACTAAACTTTTAACCCTTCCATTTTAACTAAAAAATAAATCATGACACATATCAATACTGCCAGGAACTCTGAAATATTCCAAAATTATTTATGCACAATAGACTAGACATTTCTATGTGATTCAAAATGCACTTAATTCTTTGGTAGTCTAGATTTAATTGTGTGAAGTTTATCTATGAAGCATTCATACTAAGAAGCTGAGCTATTCTTATACATGCAGTGTATTCTTATACATGCAGTGTATAGCCGTAGCATATCACATCAGTTCTACTCTTGGAAAATGTTGCATAAAGAACTTTCTTTTATAAGGTGCCATTAGAGAAAACACAACATACCAGGATGGCTTGGCAAAGAGAAATTCCGTACTTCTTCTGGTAAAATACTTTGATTGCATTCATGTCGATTTCTGAACGGGAGACCATAATCCTGATCAGTGCCTTATGGCGAGTTCCAGCACCCTGTGCAGACAGATCATAG
>JADRCH010000081.1:6563414-6611766 GCA_019843965.1 Rhynchomys soricoides | reverse complement strand
TCTCTCTCTCTCTCTCTCTCTCTCTCTCTCTCTCTCTCTCTCTCTCTTTCTCTGTCTCTCTCTTTCTCTGCCTCTACTACCCTCTTAACTCCCCTCCCCAAGCCCTAAATAAACTCTATTCTATACTATACCATCATGTGGCTGGTCCCTCAGGAAGAAGGGATGCCTTGGCGTGGACGCGCAGAGGCATTCCCTTCCTCCACACCTCACCGCACCCCCATAGAACGTATCTTTTTATAAACACAACACTACATATACTATATATAGCATATATATTAAAACAATTTTTAAAAATCCCAACAAAGGATTAAAAAGATGAATGGAAAGGGTTCTGATCAGAAGTATTTATTCTAATTATTTAGTCTTTTCAAAGTAAAAGACACTGGGTAGTTCAGAACAGTAGACATGTTTTCAGAAAGCTATCTAAGTCCAAAATTGCTCTGAATTCTATTCTTTTTTATAACCATTTGTGCTAATTGGCTCTGGAAAACATATTCTGCTGAGGTGCAAGTTGCAGGTGAGTTGGGGTAGTGTTTTCTTGCTGGCACCTCACCCTGCATTCCGGGAATATTGCACCAAGTAGAAAGCGACCATTTTAGAATGTAGGCCTTCTAAATCATGCACAGTCACCACCCATAGCTGACTTTCAAAATGTATTTCTATTTGATTTCCTGTCCAACTCAGACTCTCAGACCCTGGGCCTGACCTTCTCTGTAGACTCTATTAATCTCTCTGATTTGTTCGTTAGTTCTTGTTGTCAAAATCTCAATGAGAGTGTCTTCATCTGTTCCAAGTCCCTGAATTTAAAGAAAAAAAGACATTTAAAGCTTTTCACTCAAGAAATCAACTTGTTTTGTCCACACAAAGTTTGTTGTAATTTGTCATTTAGTAAATTTTGTCCATATTTTTAAAAATATATAACATCTTCCTAAAGCAAAGTAGGTTTATTTTGTATTTGGGATGTATTTGAGATGCAAGTTTAAAAGACACATATATTTGATTTATGCATTTTAAAAGCATGGAAAACATTAGTTCCAATATTTATTGTTTCATGTATCTACTGACTGATTCATTAAATCACTAAGTTGCTCAGTCACTGATTGACAGTCTTGTAATAGATAATGAAGGCTCAGCCACAATAACACACATATTTGTCCTGAACAATTTTTTAGGAAAGATGTTTTTCATTAAATGAGTAATTTAGGGGGGCTGGTGAAAAGCCTCTGCTATTATAAGCACTTGTTCATGTGGAGGACCCAGATTCAAATCATCTCATTCACATAGTGGCTTGCAACCATCCATAACTCCAACACTAGAGGATCAAATGCCCTCTTCTGACCAAGAGTGCCAGGCACACAGGTGATATATAGACACAGATGCATTCAAGTAAAACATTCATTCAAATAAAACATCTTAAAAACTGCTGGGGGCCTGGGGATAGGGGAGGAGTAGTGAGAATAATTTACCTTCATGGCACCACGGAGTTCATCTGCATCAAACTGAGCTGGAGTTTTTAGCATAGCCAAAACAACCTCCTCCAGGTGACCTGTAAGGGCTTTTCTCATGGTTTCATCCAGGGGCTGGAAAAAGGAAAGGATTAGTGAGTTCCTAACAGTCTTGTTCCTAGTGACATCTTACTTGGTCATCCATTAGAGCTCCTTTCATCCGTGATAAATACCAGTTGAATATTTAAGATGTTCTCTCCATCCTTTAATGTGGAGTGCTTAGATGAAATGCACTATGTCCAATACTAACTTCCTAAAGGATTATGTTCTCAGTGTTCCTTACAGGAAAGAAATCACAAAGCTCAAAACAAACCTGTTGCATGCTCTTCATTGGTCTAGCAAATGTTATGATTTAAAAAAAAAAAAAAAGGTACCTTCCACCTTTTTTAATTGCACTCACTTAAAAACAAACTATAGTTGCCATGAGAGATATAAAGGTTATGTATCTTTATAACTTTATATAATGTTTGGACTGGGGATATTTGCTAAAAAGTGATCCTATTGCAACAAAGGAGACAAATATTATAACTCCCCTTTCGGGGGTAATGGGCTAACAATGTTTAATATAGAAAGATTGAGAATTGTGGTTCAGAAACACATTGAAACATGAATATGAGCAAACTGAACATCTGAGTTCATCTCTCTCCTCACCTTCCCAGTCTCCTGTAAGTATGCTGCCTTGATCTGCTGGCGCTGAGCATTGGTTCTCTTGGTAAGAATGTCAATGATGGTTGCTTCATCCACACCTGGAAAGAAAAGGTCTGAAGCTTTAACATTGATTCTCTCAATCACCAACAACTGACAGAAAGTGATTCGTTATCAAGACAGTACTCAAGCACATTCATAGCAAAGCAGGGATAGAGAATTGCATCAGCCTAGAAAATGAACAAACACCACAGCATGGCTCAAACTGGAGAATGTAAGAGGACACCTCATCCATTTGAATGGAAATCGAAGAGCTAATCAATAGTTTCTGAACTTCGACACTCCAGATACACATTCAAACCCTCAATGTGATCACCAATGCTCATTTAAGCATTGATTTCTTCCAGAAACAGGCTGGTGAGGACATCTGTTATAACAACAGAGATTCGTCCCTGACCAAACTTTCCTAAGTACTCTTTGAAAGCAGAGTTTAACTCTAGGGCACATGAAGGCCTAAAATGGCAACATTCCTGCCTCGGCCTTTCCAGTACTGATGCTATAGGTAAGACCCATTGAAGCTGACTAAATCTTTTTAGGTCCCCAGCATAAGGCTCAGCCTCATTCAGGTTTGTTTCCCAATAATTGTTTGAACAGTTTTTCTGAAATGTTCAGGAGGCGATTCTTCTATGAAAGCACACTCACCTTTAACCATGATAGCTTTGTGCAAGGCAGCAACATCCGAGGATGGATTGAAGGAAGGATAAGGGCTCACTGCTGACCCAGGACCACCTTTGTATGATTTTACAGCTTGCTATGTGTGCAAGAGACATGAATTAGTCTTCATTCATTCATCCATGTATGTCACTGTCTGTTTTAACATTGTAATTACTTCATAATATTTTGATTACTTACAACATATTCCTGTTCATGATTGTCAATAAAACAGGCCTGCTTGAGGAACTCTGACACCATTGCCATTTTAAAACGGTATCTGGAAAGAAAATAAATAGGTACTTTTATATAATAAAATCAACTTCCACGAACACTACCCTTTACACTCAAGACACTACACTAGAAAGCAAACATGTCCTTACGTCCTGTGATTATTCTTTGGTGCATCATAAATTGTGCAGTGTTTACATTTTTTAAAGACTGTTCTTACTGTGTAAACAAAATTCACAGCCTCTTACTCAGAAATGAACCATTTTCTTTGTCTTTCCAGTCCTGCCCTCTAAGGTTCACACATAAGTATAGAGTCTGAGGAAAAGAGCTGATGATCACATCCCTGATTTAAATTTTCAGACCACCCAGAGATACTAAGCAAGGAGGATGCAAAAGCTTTGCTATGTCTCCCTTTGCCTGGGGAATCTAAAGCTGGTCTGTGCTCTCTGGTTGAAAACACAAAGGCTAAGGAAGCTCCTAGGGAAAGAGTTGCTTCAGGAGAGGCTTTCTTGAAATAAGTCAAAACATTAGAGGGACGGTTTGTCATACTGGAGAGACTGCGTAAAGTTTGCTAGATGAACAAATGTTAATAGAAGTTGTAATGAGGAATTTACAATATGTCCGCCACTCAGAGCTACATCATGTGTGTGAACGGAAAGCAGTGTGACCCCATTTGTATTTTAGGAGGAGCATTTGTATCTCGGAGAATCATGGTAAAGGGTGACGAGAGAGGCCATTCAGTAAGTCATGCAAGCACCTGCGGGATCAATTAGAGCCTGTGCCAAAGGCCTGTCTAGAGAAAATTTGCCTTGTTCTATGAAGTAAAATAATCCGGAACCATCTTCAGGACTAGATCAACTTAAAACTCTATGCATTTCCTTCTCAAAAATGCAGCTTCCTTCCTTCTTCCCTTCCTTCCTTTTTTCTTATTTCTTTCTTTTTCATTGCTTGGTGTAAAATTATTTGAATAGATAATTATCTTCACATTTCTTCCCATGTGTAATCACTTAAACATGATTCTTGTATGTACACACACAAAGGATTATTTTATCATTGTTTTGCCTCTGTTCTAACAAGAAACACTTGGGCGATGCTGCAATATGCATAAATTTTTGGCAACTATCATAAAGGGTGGCTCACGTTGCCTGCATAGCTTGAGGCCTGGTAATGTCTGTATTTAATGGAACAAAATC
Source organism: Rhynchomys soricoides (assembly GCA_019843965.1). Classification (NCBI taxonomy): domain Eukaryota; kingdom Metazoa; phylum Chordata; class Mammalia; order Rodentia; family Muridae; genus Rhynchomys; species Rhynchomys soricoides. The sequence continues at coordinate 6,607,481 of JADRCH010000081.1, read as the reverse complement.
TTTTTAAAACTTAAAGTATGCTAACGATTGGTCTATTTTTCTCTACAAACACAAAATACCATCAATGATTCTTTTTGTCAGAGTCCACGTGTTTTTTAAAGCTGGTATTCAGCATCTACACTCATCTATCTCTGACACCCTCTGAAGATTGTTCAATGGATGTCTTTGTGGAAAATTGGAAGGATAATCTCTGAGATTTCAGTTCATGATATGTAGCCCATAAAACTTAGGAAGAGAAAAACTCATAAACTTGTCCCTTGTTAGCATGTCCAAAGTATTTCTGTCTTTGTCTGCTAGAAGAATGATTCATTTTCAAGTAACAAGATTAAATACCAGAGGCAAATAATATTTGAAACAGAAACATTCTGTACCTAATGATGGTGGAGCTTGTTCAAATTACTATTCTGTCATTTGTATGAAGAGCATTCACCAAAGTACTGTATTCATTCCCACATCAATGCCTTCAAAGCTATTCCCTAAGGTAAACTCATGACATGCAATCACTTATGGTATTGTACTTCCCGCTATAGTCGAATCTAGTGGAATTGCTGTTGCCACACAGTATTTCACATTTTGACTGCCAAGTTGGCACACCTACAGTCCTTGCTTTTCTGGCAAAGTTTCAGCATAGAGTTGCAATCTTGACCACCACATCCAAGCCCTAGTAAAATGGAATCCTCAAAATGGATGATCTGATCATTTGGTTTTTTTTAAAAAAAAAAAAAAAATCAGTAATTTTCTTGTTTTCAATTAAGACAGAAAAAGTTCTTCGAACTGAAGGATAGTCTGAAATCAAAAGTGAGTATGATGACTCAATACCGATCTTAGGAAGTTTAAGAAAGTACTGTGCTTTCCCGGTTTTAGCGCGATTAAAAATAACTGCATAGTGCACAACTTTTTTCTGAAAACTGAGAAAGCTTAATGAAATAATGACTCTCTTAATTCTATTGAGCAACAGAATGAGAAGCAGTAGGTTGAGTAATGTACTTGATAAAAGTGTCCTTAGAGAAGACAGCTTTGAACCTGCATCTCTTGAGCATCCTACTTCTAACCTGCTGTACATGCATAGGCCAGAAGGACGGTCCAGAAAAGGAAAGCATACAGAACAGAACAGTCTTCACGGATGTCAGCACAACAAAATGGATTCTAGAGTCAGCTTCTAGCTCTTGGCAAAGTTTAAGGACTGTAAAAAGAAGTATGTTGTTCTAAAGAAAATTTATTTTATCACAGCCTGCTAAGCGCTGAAGATATTAACCTTCATTAACAGAATGTCTTACATATAAAGCCCTGTTCAGAGAGCACAGGGAGAATGTCAGGCAGAGTCATGGCTGAACTTCTCTGCCTACTGATCACTTAGATTCTTCATTGAGACAAACTTAATTAAATGGAAGATTTTGTTTCTTCTACCTTATTTGCTTTAATATAATAGTGCTTTCTCTCAACACATACTTCAATTAGGTAGCAATAAGTTCTCAATCCAAGTTAATCTCCTGGACTAAAGTGAGCTAATTTGAAGATAACTCACATGGAAGTTGATACTATTTCACAGTTTTTCTTTATTTGACATTTTTTTGTGTGTGTGAATAGGCACTAACTATTAATTTCCCCTTATCTGTAAATTAAGTGGGGAATGTCTAAGAATTAGTCTTTTGTGGATTTATATGTATATAGTCATCTCCATACTTCTTTCTGAGTGTCATGGAATGTGACTTCCGGAATCTGTGGGGAAAGCAGCTGAGCTTCCGGGTTTCCCAAATCTTCCTGGTTTCAACATTATTTCTGTATTAATTGCAAAGCACAAAATGAAGAAAATCTTGTTGAGTAACTTACTTATTAACACAATATAGGGTCCCCAGGGACGACACCTATGTGGCTTCTGTCCTGCTTACATGCTAGGATTATCAGTTTCACAATGATAGTAGCAGCAATCACTAGCCTTTTTTTTTTTTTTTTTTTTTTTTTTTTGACAAAATAACTTTGTCACCACCCTCATTGTTTTTATACAGGGTGTCTTTTCAGACATGCATCCTGCGAGTAGTGTCAGTAGTCATAATATGCTTTCTGACTGCAAAATACTATATAGGTCTTTAAATTAGTGAACAAAGAGACAAGAACAAGATCAGTACTATTTTTAATCCACTTGAGATTCAGATTCATTAATAGAGAATCCATTGGAGACTCAATAGTTTTCCCTGCAGCCTGAGGATATTTATTTTCACGTGCTTTTGCCTCATGTACAGCTCTTCCTTGAATATGTGTTTTGTAAGCCTTTCCCACAACTAACCACACGGAAAAGATAATTAGACTCTTCAACTGACACATGAGAAGATAATTAGAATATACAATGACATCATTTTAAAAAGCCATTTAGCCAAAGGTTGCTCCTGGATATTTTGCTTCAGGCTTCTGAATAGGGAGTTTCTGTTGCCTGGAATGCTCTGACCTCATCTACACCACAGTCTTTTGCCTGACTCACTGCTATTTGATGAAGACTAAGCTACTGCTTCATCACATTTCCATGATGGCTTCACTGGTACTCAGCTCTGCACTGGGGGACCTTTCAAAACATCTTGTCTCTACCCATCCAATAGCCTCATGCCATTAGGCATTAAATCTTCATGTTGGCATCTAATCCTCCAGCAGTCTTTCCCGAAGACATGGACCATTCGCTTGGCATCTGAAAATCCTCATGAAGTAGCTCACACACACACACACACACACACACACACACACACACACATACACACACACACACCATGAAACTTCTTCAGGTAGTTTTAATTTGTAAAATGAGAATGTTAAAATAAACAGTCTTTAAACCCATTGTAGCTCCAAATCACCTAGCTTACATTTCACCTTGAGTCTGAAGAGGAATTAACTGAAAGGAGAAAGGCATTAGATAGATTTGACTCTTGATCGTTCTGATAAATGTGTGCAAGTTTAGAGGAAAAAGACATATTCAACTTTAAGAATTGTTCATGGTTCATCACTAAAAATCAGTAGGGTTTTTTTGTTTTGTTCTGACTTTAAATATGTACCAAATTAATAGGTCTAGAAGGAACTAAGTGAGCCTGTCTAGCTGACGTTGTGTTCAGATATCAACGTTGCAGAAGGTTTTGATTAAGAAAGTATTTAACAAGCATCTAACTTTAGCTGGTTCCTTAAGAGAGTGGCTATAGTCTCAAGAGAAGCGGTCTCATATCAGGTATCTACGAGGTGGAGATGTGTTTCCGGGCTCTGGTAACCATGTGACTTCTGAAATGTGGAAGAAGCCATTTCAGAATCAGGAAACCAGCATTTTACCACATATGAATCAGCTGAAACAGGACTGAGCTGTAGCTAGCAAAACACACTCCCTGTTCAGTATTAGGAGCATTGACTTCTCAGGATTCATATGACTGAGGTATCCATGGAAAGAAGAAGCACATTTTTAATTGACACCCATAAAATTAGAAGATAAGAAATTTCACTAACATTTAAGTGAGCTAAGAGAAAAGTCCTTGGAGGCACATTTGTAATAAGCCATGTGGGTAACTAGGAATCATCTGCTCTCACGTTTGGAATTTGATCCAAAGCTGTACAGCTTTAAATTTGATTTTTGTTTCCCTAAGAAGTTTATTTCTTTATCTTATGTGACTCCAAGATGTCACTAGGCAGAAGAGTTTCTGCAGGGCCCCTCTGGCATTCCGTGGGATGATTTATCTGACCTCACCCTGGAAAAATCTGCTTTCCCCTTAGGTTTTCAAACAGTACCAGAAAAGCCTGTCTATGAGACAGAGATTATAGGGAGGGAAGGTGGCCACTCCCTGTTTAAATGAGACAAGTAATAAGCGGACCATCTTAAACTATGAGTCAACATAACATTGATTCAAAACGTTAATTAAAAAGGGCATGGAGACCACTCTGAGGCTGGGATTCATTTAGTTTTATTAAAGAAAAATATTTTGAAAGCCTTCTATTTGGGGGCAGTTCTTGAGAGTTTTCCACTCTGGTTTCTCTGGAACTCCATCTGCCTCCCACTCCAGCACTGGGCTCACACAAAATTTTCAGCTCTTTGGAAAACATTACCACAGAGGAGGAAAGAAAATCCTCACTCCATGTTTGCCAGAGCACACTTTCTCTTTGCTCCTCTAGTAACTCATCAGCAGGACAGTAAATTTGCCAGAGTTTCAGAAATGCCTTTCTTGGTTAAAAAAGGCAAAACCCTATGATTTGTAATGTCTAAAAGATAAACACACAGTATAAATTTGAAGCAAGATTTACTAAGACATAGTAAATGCAACAAGCCATAAATCCTGTAGTTGAATTCAGCAATCGACAGCACTTCCTTATGAAGCCCCAGGCAAACCAAGCAAAAAGTTCTTACCGGATTTTGTAGTTTCTACAGCAAGCAGAACTCTGTAAAATGAAAGATAAGCCTTACCTTTGTATTTACTTGTCTTCCTAGAAACTGAAGAGAGGCTTTGCTCAGATGGTTTCAGACTGGAAGTGGAGGGTTGGACTCCTGATTTTATAGGATATGATCTGAAGCCACACCTAGCAACGAGAAGTTAGTAACTGGCTGTCTTTTGTTTGAAGAACTGGCTCAGCTCTGGTCAAAACCAAGGAGAAACAAGACTTGCAAAACTACTCCTAGAACTAACTCAGCTACAGAAAGGAACAGAAATCATGGATTTCCTCCCTGATCTTCCTTCTGAGGCTTTATTCCTCCCAGGAACAGTACAGTGCAATTGAGTTTCAGCTACGTTGGGATCCCTGCCCTATCTTAAGGAATTTAATGGAACTCCTTTACAATTAAGCACATTAACTACAAAAATGGATTAAAAATCACATTAGCCACAAAACTAAGACAGAAAAGGAAAAGGGGAGGGGAGGGATTGATTTAAGCCATAACACTTATTACTACGTGACTTGGAGGACTTAATTTATTTTTCTGAATTTGTTACCATTTTTACATGTCAAAATTCTGTCATAAGGCTCTACTTATTCTCAAGAATCTGTAGACAATTGAAATAGAACTTATTTGTAGGTGTTTTAAATGATGGTGTAATGAGAACTTTCCTTATGATTCACCAGCAATGCCCCTGCCTTCCGAACAAGCCTTGAAAGTAGCATAACTAAGAAACGGGAAATGTGTGAAGCTCCAATCACTTCGGCATTTTCAATAATCTATGCTAAAAGTGTAATTATAATGACATTTAATGAAAACATTGGTATTGAAGAAGAGCCTATTTTCTTAATTTTTGAATAGACTCAAGCCACATAAACAGAATAGAAAGAGAGGCCTGGTATTGTAGAAGAGTTGAGCAATAAGCAAAGACCTGGAACTGTGAACTGTAAGGATTATTGGATTAGCAGCTACCACACAGCAGGTGTTATCGGAAACATCCCACCTGATGTAAAGAAGGGATTTTTTTTCTTTCTGGGAACCTCAATGTGATTCACTTCGTTCTTAATAAAATCTGAAAAACAAAAAATGAAAATAGTATCTGCTGTTTCCTCTGAACTTTGCACACTAAGAGTTTCCTTGCATTGTACTTTTAGAAATAATTTATTTATTGTTTTATTTTATGTGCATTGGTGTTTTGTCTATATGCACATCTGTGTGAGGGTGTCAGATCCTCTGGAACTGGACTTATAGATAGTCATGCGCTGCCATGTGGGTGCTGGGAATTGAAGGTGAGTCCGTCTGGAGAGCAGCCAGTGCTCTTACTTGCTGAGCCACTTCTCCAGCCTTCCTTGTACTTTTAGACTTTGTCCTTCTGTCCGCTCTTTTTTTCACATGGCTTTCAGGTAATTATATATTTCATGTTTATAAAAATCAACAGACAATTGGAGAGTAGCTTTTCAGTAAACTACCTTTCGTGTGGCCATAATGACCTGAGTTTGATCCCCAGAAGCTAAATTTACAGACCTGTCATAAACGCATGTGTCACCTATTAGTAGATACATAGAGATGAATGGATCCCTGAGGCTTATTGATCACCAGTTCTGTCTTATTGGTGAATTCTGAGCTAAGCAAAACTCTTGGTTCAACAAACAACCTGACACTGAGCCTGAGCTTCACCTCTCACCGCCATAAATATGTATACACAACACACACACACACACACTGCACTCAAACTCACATACACAAACAAACACACAGGTATACACAAAAACACACAAACACATATCAATCAATCAATCAATCAATCAATTGGTAGACCAAAAATGATAGCTCATACCTGTAATCTTAGAAATAGGAAAGCTGAAACAGCAGGATTCCTATGACTTCAAGGTCAGCCTGGATTACACAGTGCCTAATAATCTAGCTTGAACAGGACTTTCACAAAAAAAAAAAAAAAAAAAAAAAAAAAAAAAAAAAGACAGAAGATGAAAGAAAAGAAAAAATGGAAATTCAAAGGAAATACTATCTTAATATTAGCAATATTTATGACACATACTGAATACTCCATGCCAATTTCAAGGAAACCAATGTGACTTTAAGTACTACGGCCATTAAATGTAAATACTTAAGAAAAACAAATTGATATTTTTGATACATGCAGCATGTGTATGTCAAAAATAAAAGTCAACTAATTGACTAGTAATTAATATGACTGACATAATGAGAAATTGATCCTGACAGATGCAAACTAGCTTCTCAGCATCATGTTTATGTTGTCAAGTAAGAAGGGAAAAGATAATTATATAAACCAAAGTAATTTCCATTTTATCTATTTTTATTTATACTAACTTTGGTAACATGAATGTGGGAGCATTCATGTACATTGACAGCCTTATAAAATGAAAACATCCATGCATTTAAAATAGAATTAACAATGTAGAAGAGACATATTGTCTTTTGTTTAGTTTTTGTTTTCTAGGGCATAAAGCAAGTTGAAATGCTTTATATATTTGAGTTTGGGATGTAGTTGGAAACTCATAATTGCAAAACTAAACCCAGCACTTATTATGGTAGAATTAAAGGGAAAAACATGTTTAAAATAATACTTCCCAAAATAGTTTCCAGCTATAACGTGAAGCCAGGAAACTCTCTAATGAAAAAAGGGGGAAAGATTAGTCATTTGGGATGGAATGTCCTAAAAGCAGTACTGGAGCTTTGGCCAGGACACAATAATTGCCTGGTACTGTCAAGCAGATTTATGAAAATAAAGACCATATGAAGGATGTTCCCATTTACCCCTAAGGGACAACCATGGGTTAAACAGTCTGTGTGAGTGAACCACAACCCCAGCTCCAAAGCTGTGACTCACCAGCGGAACTATTTCTTGAAGGCAATGAGTCACCAGCCTCACCTACTCACAAACAGCTAGAACACAGAACACAGGAGGAAAAGACAAAGGAAGACTTAAGAGCAGCCCACATGGAATACTTTTTCACAGCATATTCATTTCATTTCCTCTAAGGTAAAATCTGGCAAGGAAACAAAGTTGTGAGGGGAAAATTGGCTTTAGGGTAGGGCTTCCTGACTATCGTTGAGCTCTCTTTGAGTCTTGTGGCTCCTTTGGAAGATGGGGTGTATACAGAACCACAAAGGACATAACAAAGATTCCCAACTCCTCACACCCTCACCCACTGTTTGTAGCCGATCGAAATCACTATTTCAGTTTCTAACATTCCAAGATAAAGTAGCTTTAAGAAGTGACATTCCAAACATTTTTCCCCTTGCCTTCTAAATATGGCAAATACAAGGCAAATAGTTCCCTCTCTTATTCTTGTGCTATTCCTCCTTCTTCTCACCCCTCATGGAATTAATTAGTGAAGCTATTATTAATATTGTTATAGTTAAGTTTTATTAACATCACATAACAGAAAAAAACAAAACAAAACATTTTTTAACCTAATCGAGAGGTCACAAGCACAGCTAAGACCTTGGAAGACCTTGGTAGGGTCTTTTCTTTACCCAACCTCACTTAAGAAAAAAACACAGCTGAGAAAAATACAGGGGACCTGTATTCAAACAAGTTAAAGAAAGAAAACCTCATTTTTTAATCTGAAGGGGAAAGAATATTTTCCAAAAGAAATCTGTCAAATGACCCTGTCATAAATTCTCTTCTTTTCTGAATATAGATTCAACAAAAGAGAGTGAATGAAAACTGCATTGTCTCCAACAAAATGAGCCAGGCTTTGATCATGTTGAAACTAGAAAAAACAAAAAAGGATATAGTTTATCATTTCAGTTGGGTCATGAGAAAGCAGCAGAACTAGAAGTCTGAGATCCACAGAGAACAACGTGTTTCAAAATCGAGATCCAAATGAACAATGGCTGTAGAATGACAGATGCTTAAAAATAGAAAACAAGGACTGGAGAGATGATGGCTCAGTGGTTAAGAGCCCTGGCTGATATTCTGGAGGTCCTGAATTCAATTCCCAGCACCCACATGATGGTTCACAGCTATCTGTAGTGGGATGTGGTGCCCTCTTCTGGCATGCAGGTGCACGTGCAGATAGAGCACTCATACAAATAAAGAAACCCCTTTTTAAAGGTACAAAACAAAAAGAAAGAGAATAGAATGACACAAAGGAAATAAAAATCACCCAGTGTTGTATTCTCCTGTCAAATTTTGTTTTACAATAGCTTGTGTTATAAATCTATCATTTATTCCAACTAATTGTTTTTTGTACAAATATTGAACCTCAAAATTATAATCTCAGCATTTGAGAAATAAAGACAGAAGGTTTGGGAATTTAAGGTCATCATCAGCTACACAGTGAATTCAAGACCAGCCTAGACTTGAAGTTGGATAGTAAAGTGGATTCACCTACAGCTGTGTTCTTCTTCACACAAAATCTAAAGAATATAATTATATTAAGTTTTGTATTTGTTCAAAAATCAAAACTTGTATTTTTATCAATAGGGGACGAAACTAGCAAAATAAGAATAAACTAGACTTAGAGTGAACAATATAAATAATTCCAAAAGATACAAAGTCATTTGAAAAGATAATATGGCAAAAATAAAGTAGGCTATTACTTTAAAAATAATGAAATATCAAAACAATGGTGAAGCACTTCCCTGTCGTATGTGAGACCCTAGATTCCATCCACAGCACACTGGTAAAATTCTAAAATTAAAACAATTCATAGTTCAGAATTGGGATCATTTAAGTAATATATCAACAGTGATTGAGAAAGAGACTTAGATGGTCTCTACATCTTGTATCCCCCTATATTACAGCTAAAGTCATCTCCGTTGGGTCCTGGGAGGCTCTCACTTCCCTGGGAGTCTGGGACTTTCTAGTGGTTACCTCCAGTTCCCCATCCCCCACTGCTCCACATTTCTATTCAATTTCCTGACCCTCTTTACTTCTCCCCTGTCCCTTCCAATACCTGATCCAACCCTCCCCTTTATTTCCTTCTCCCTCTCTTCCTCCCAGCTCCCTCTACCTCCTGTGATTATTTTGTTCCCCATTCTATGTAGGATTAAAACTTCTACACTTTGGTCTTCCTTCTTCTTAAGCTCCATATGGTTTGTGGATTGTATCGTGGGTATTCTGAGCTTTGGGCTAATAGAGAACACCTCCAGTAGATAGGCACGGCCCCCAGTTCAGGGATGCCCCCCCCCGTATCTCAAAAATTTTAACCCAGAAATGGTCCTGTCCAAGGAAAGACATGAACAAAAAAATGGAACAGAGACTGAAGGAAAGGCCATTCAGAGACTGTCCCACCTAGGGATCCATCCCATCTGCAGACACCGAATCCTGACACTATTGCTGATGCCAAGAAAAACTTGCTGATGGTAGCCTGGTAGCCTCCCTGAGAGGTTCTACCAGCACCTGACCAGTACAGATGCAAATACTCACAGCTAACCATCAGACTGAGCCTGGGGACACCAATGGAAGAGCTAGGGGAAGGACTGAAGGAGCTGAAGGGGATTACAATCCCATATGAAGAACAATATCAACCAACCAGACCCCCCAGAGCTCTCAGAGACTAAACCACCAACCAAAGAGTACACATGGAGGGACCCATGGCTCTAGCTGTATATGTAGCAGAGGATGGCCTTATCTGGCATCAATGGGAGGGGAGGCTCTTGGTCCTGTGGAGGCTTGATGCCCCAGCATAGAGGGATGCTAGAGCAGTGGATGGGAGTGGGTGAGTGGGTGGAGGAGCACCCTCATAAAGGCAAAGGAGAGGGGGAGAGTGGGGTCGGATGGGGGAGTTTGTGGAGGGGTAACCAGGAAGGGAGATATCATTTGAAATCTAAGTGAATAAAATGATTAAGAAAATAAAAAAGAGAAAGAGACTTAGTAACTGTGGACACAGGTTAACCTTGAAAAGAAAAGGGAATGATGCAGAGAATGAGCACAGCTTTTTTCCACATATTTACATATTTGTTTTCTTTAAAAACAAACAAACAAACACATTCTGAAGCCAAGCAAAATTTACTATGTTTTGCTGTTGGATACAAGTGTTCATTACAGCTTTCCCCATTATTTGCCATATCTTTTAAAATTCAAAATTGTATGTAATAAAGGAATTACACATCCCATATCACTTTTTCATGTGGCATTCATGTATCCAGGTATATTCGTGAATCCTAAGAGTGTGTGCATGCTTACTATGAATGTTATTATTGTATGCACATTATGTCTTCAATTTCTCTTTCTCTGTGGCTTCTGTTTAATAAGTTGCTTAATGTGTTTTCCTTCATAGAATACAGGCAGCATTTAACTTCTACCTAATATAAACTATGCTGCTGTAGAACACTCTGCTGCATATCTTTGACACTGTTTCCAGGTAATGGGTTATGTATATATACTTTCAACTCTCATCAAAACTACCACAGAGTTTTCCAAAGCTATTGTAATGAGTTAAACATCCAATCAGTAATAAATGAGAAATCTGGTTATTTATTGGCCATTTTTTCTTTACATTAGGTATTCTGCTGTTGTGACATTGTCATAATTTGCCTTTCTCCAATAACTAATAAAGCCAAGCCAGGAACACATATTAACCTATTTAATTGGCTATATTCTTCTTATGAGATGGCAGTTCAAGTTTTCAGCAATTTTTCTTATAAATTGTGTTACTGGTATATTCAGAATGTTTCATGCGATGTTCATAAGCTTATAATACCTTTAATATTAGCAGTGAGATTGGCCATTACTCTTCTTGAGACTAAGGTAATTAAGTCACAGTGTAAGGTTCTGATTTTGAATGTAAATACTGTTAATAAAAATACATTCATTTTGTAAAAGCTCACTTTTCCAGATAACAGAAATGATACAGTCCTAGGCCTATAGAACAGACAGGTAAAGTAGGTTCTCTTGAGTACATTTCAGCCTGATCATGTGCCTTCCCTCTAGTGTTTTCTCAGCAGATGCCACATTCACAGTGTGTGATGACCACAACCACCCAGTGTCTCAGGCCTGAGCATGAGTATCACTGACAAATTATCACCAGCAATTGAGAGCATTTTCAAACAAGATGAGTTTTAGGATTTTTTAACCCAGATTTTATTAGTTTTTTTTTTTCTGGAACCTAGCATTTGTTGTGACATAAAGCAAGATAACAGTAGTAATAAGAGTAATAATAATAACAAGCATAAGTTCATTTCTATTGAAATTATTGCTACCCTTAGTTCATAATATTTAATGTAAATTTCATTCATATTTTCAAATTAAAATAACTTACACATTTGTACTAAAATCTTTTCTCTCAATCTCTGTACATTCCCTATTCCAGATAAAAAATAAAAAGAATATCAGAGAATATAACAACTCTGATAGTTTACTGTCTTCTACAGGGAAGCTTAGGAGAGGCTAATAAGCGTCATGATGCTTTGGTTACAAATGCTTACAACCAGGACCAGGCTAGAATCTGTAATGTTTGGGTGTCCTCTTGTTCATGAATGTGTAATCCTATCTCCCCCATGTACAATTTGAATTTGCTACATGCAGTGCTAGGATAAATTTCATTCTGATAAATTCCCAGGAAATTGGGGGTGGGGGAAGAAAAGTAAGATAGATGTTAAGGTCAGGAGGTCAAATTCAACCTTTTGATTCTACTAAAGCAAAACTGTTATTCAAATCCAAACTTGTGGAATTCCAACTTTCTCATTGGTAGCTTAAGTCCTATTGCCTCTGTACATAAATTCTTCTGTAACATTTAATGATCTATTCCTTTAAAGTTTTTCTCCATAATATTCTAATCTACTTGTGGCAGAATCTTTGATTAAAAATGAACAAACACATGAACTCAAAGCAGACAGTATTTGTTTGATCAACATATTTTTTAAATTAAAAACATTTCAACTAGCATATATTAATCTTACAAAATGAGCATCACTAAGACATGATCTCATATGTGCAGTTTAAGCTTTGCGCCCACACTCCTCTCTTGTACCCACTTCTCATGCGTGCTATTTCACTTCCTTCTCCAAACTGTCTCTTTCTACTTTCAGGTCTACGTGTATACATTTTAAGAAATAATCTGTACGCAGAGATAAAATATGCTGTACTCATACAGAGTACTACTCAAATTTAAAATGGACATTAAGTTAGACATTGATCCCAGCACTTAATTAACTGAGGTAAGACTGTTGCTTTGAGTTAGAGGCTGGCCTGGGCTACATAGCATGATTGTATCAAACCAAGAAAAGACACAAATTAATCTATCTTGAGTATATATTGCTATTGGAAGAACACAAATATGGAAGACATACAAGTATAGGATGCAGAATTTCAACAGTATGGCTTCCTCAGAAAGTAGATGATAGAAGGAATATTGGGGAGTGAGGGGCGAGGTTCCCATGGGTAAGTAAAACTATTGTGTGTGAGACTGTGAAGATGTACCTGCATCAAACATTCGGCAAAACACAGAACATGAAGAGTGTGTCCTAACCAAAGTAGGGCTGATAACCCATGATAATGTACTAACACTGGCTCACAAATGCAGCAATTGTACCTCATCAATGCAGGATATCTATAAGAGGCGAGACTAGTGCAGAGCAACGAATGGAGCAAATTCATTGTATTCTCTTCTCAATTTTTCTAGAAACCTAAGTTTTCTTCAAAACCTACAGACTACTAAAGAAAAAGTATTAAGTTGGCTATATTATTCTTAAGATATTTTAGTGCCATATAATTACCAATGTAATAATTAAAGGTTGTTTTAAGGTCCACAGCTTTAAAAGTCATGCATTTCTTTTATAATACACACTGTCCGCTCCACTGGTTCATGCTGAAAAAAGAGATGTACTTCCAAGGTTAAGGAATAATGTGTATTAAAAAGACAAAAATTAATTTAAAATATTTTCATCCAAAATGATGTTTATAGTAAACTAGAATCCATATTAATCCATACCAAAATATAAATCTAGATGACTAGATTTAAGACTGAAATGAAGGCATGTGATATGAATATTATATATTATTAAGAAGCATAATTTTGGGGTGGGAAGGATAGAAAAGATTGAAACATCTTGTTAAAATATACAATAAGCAAAATTAGTAAATTCTTTCTAAACTGCCAATCATCTTTCATGCACTAACAAAGAGGTAATAAAGACAACATCCCAAGATCTCTTAGGAATTGATACTTACTAAAATAGCAAATCAAAGAACAAACATGAACAAAGCATAAATATTCAGAAATGCAAATTCAAATGCTAAAGGAAACAAACGTATTAAAATTTATAGTAGTGAAGGAAATATGTTCACAGATATTATCACAGCCTTGGGACTGGAGAGCTGGGCTCTGCTCTTAATGGCTTTGGCTCATGTTGTAGATGATCCAGGTCTGGTTCTCAGAACCCATGTCAGGAGTATGTCCTACAAATTACAGGGGACTGGAATCTCCTGGCATCCACTGGCACTTGAAAGTACATGCATATACTTGGTCACATGAACATACACATAAAAATAAATACACATTTTTAGAAAGAAGTGAAGGGAAGAAAATTAACAGAAACTTCAGACAAGTGATAATCCAAGACTTTCTGTACAATTTTTATACCAAAACTTAGTTAAGGGTTCTCTTAAAACAGGAGATGTAGCTGAAATAGCAAACTGTCTAAAGCCGTGGACTATTTACTTTATAGTACTGAAGAAAAACGTCCTAGACATTGCCTGTGTTTGTTTACTTTTGGCAACCTCTATAAAATAAAACCAACAGAAGAGGATTGAGAGGCATCGTTGGTAGAAAGAAGGCCATGCTGGAAAAGCATGGGAAGTCAGTAAGACTCAAACAATATTCAGTTCTGCCTTCTGCAATTCTCATTCACTGATTAAAATGACATTGACTGCAGAGAGTTTGGAATGTTGCAAATCCAGAGCCAAATTGTCATAGGTCATCTTTGGAGCCCTCTTAATAGTCATTTCTTGCCCTCTTCTGTGTCTGACCTAACCACTTTGTGACCATTAGATAAATCATTTGGAATGTACAGACAGAGCACTGTTTTCTAACTAACCAAAGACTAAGTAAGTAAAGACTGAGACCTACATCTGAGGCCTCCCTGCTTTGTTTTAACCCGACTTCCTAAAGTTTGTACTTGAAGAAATGGGTTTGGCTTAATGCTGCTTGTGTTACAATGTTAATTTTGGTCCCCCAAACTGCTTACAGGAGTGTCTGCATGTAAGACACTGAGGGACCCTGCTCCCAGTTGATTCTGATTTGTAAATAAAGATGCAAGCAGCTAATGGTTGGGTAGGACAGACAGAGGCAGAACTTTTAGGATTCCTGGGCTTGGGAGAGAGAGGAGAGGAAGAAGCAGAATCACCAGGAGATGTGTGTAGGATAGACCAGCCATGTTAGAATTCGGGTAAGTGGCCCAAGTGGCCACTTCCCTGATTGGGTCTGGCTTAGCAGAGATGAAATACAGATTTTAGGGATGTTTACTTTGGAGTACTAGAGAGGAGTGTTTGCTAGCTGAAAGGAAGTTTAGAAGTGCCTAATCATTAAGCTAGTCAAGAGACATAAAAATTAACTGGTGTTTGTGTGTGTGTGTGTGTGTGTGTGTATGTGTGTGTGTGTGTGTGTGTGTATGTGTGTGTATGTGTGTTTGGTGTCTGTCTGTCTGTCTTTAATTAGAGAATCCGGAGAGCTCTTGGGTGGGTGCATGCCAGCGACCCATTGGGAGCACAGAACAGGTTAACTAACTTGCCTCTACATGTATCTTGATTTATAACTTCCTTTGCTTCATTACTGTAAGAATCTCATCAAACTGCTTGCACACTGGACCATAGAATTTGGGGTGAGCTCAATTAGTGTTCTCCAAGCCATGGTCACTCATTGTTGACTTCAGAATAAGGTTTCTTATCCCTTTGAAATGAGACATTGATGGTTTGCATCAATAGAAGGTAACAATACAGTCATATTTTAAAAGATTTCAAAACAGGCTGTGAATTTAGCAATTGAAATGGTAGACCTAGAAGTAGGAGTTTGGAAAACACAACGAAGAAAGAGTTGAGAAGTACAAAGGAGCTGAGCATCTGGAGTTATGTGTTCTGTATTATCATTTCCCTTCTGTGGTTCTCATAAAGTATCCTAACCAAAAACAACTAAGGCAAGAAATGATTGGTTTTTATATTACAATTCCAGGTTACAGTCCATGATGGCAGGGAGGTTAAGGTAGTAGCAACTTAAACTGCTGATCACATTCCATCCACAGTTGAGTAAAGTGAGAAATACAAACACACATGCCCACTTGCTTGCTCTCAGCCAGATTTTTCATTTCTTAAACTGAGTAGAACCCCTCCACCAAGGAAAGAAGACACCAGCAATGGGTTTACTCTTCAGACATCAATTAACAATCAAGAAAAATCTGCCACAAACATATATACAAGGCAGTATGGTTTAGATAATTCTTCATTAATACTCACTTGCCAAGAGATTCCAAGTTCTCTTAAGATGACAGCTAAAACTAGCCAGCACTGGACACTGAAGAATGGGATGATTGGGAAGGACTAGGGAGAAGAGAGCTACCCACCAGCCAAAGACTATGTCTCAAAGAAACCTTTTTCCTACAGCTATGAGAATAAACAAATCCTGCAGGTTTGGGGCTGTGTAGAGTTGCAGATAAATGTTCCTGAAATGCTTTGGGAGGCAATCATAGGTCAGAATGTTTCCTCTATGAAGCACTTACTTTGCCACATTTGCAGAATGGGAGATACAGACTCCCCAACATAGTCATTAATGTGCATCTCCAGAAATGTGTAGGCCTACATCTGTTTGCTGCTGAAGGAAGTTTTATTTACATATATTTAGAGGAAATAGATTATTCATTGCTTTTGTAAAGAACAAATGGAAAAATAACCCTTTGATCTCCAACTTTTGGTATCATAACAAATTCTCATTGTTGAATATGTTTCTGAGAATATGGCTAGCTCTGAATTGACAAGTTCCTTAAAGCAACTCATTTTATGTTTACATTGAAAGACAAGCACACCATAGTTTAATGAAAACAGATGAGTTGCATTTTACATAACACACTATCTTCTTTAAAAAAAAAAAAAAGTAACAAATGAGGACAGGAAACTTCGACTGATTTTAAAAATTAGATAACTCAGAAGATGTCAGAGTGTCATCAGAGTATCCCAGAAGTACTGGAGATAACTTCAGTGTAACTAAGTAGCCCAGAAAGTGCATTCTCTCAACTTCTCAGGTATTTATGGGTTTTTTTTAATATATATACCTATACAAATATGAAAGGGCTTGAGGCTTCCAGAAATGAGCATCAAAATACAACATAGGAAAAGGGGAGGGCTTACGTCCTCTTCATAAATATGATCATCGTTAAGCTTTAAGCTAAACATGCAAATTCTAACATTTTCCCTAAATCTGATACATAAACAGGAATCTTTTTGGAGAGGCTTAAAATAAGCAAAATGTGAAAACAGGAACAATTCTAAATTCCACCTGTGATTCCAGGGTCAGAACAGCAGTGGAAAATTCAAATCCAGCTTGTGGGTTTACAGGAGGCCATCCTGAGAATTAAAAAGTCTTAGGCTCTCAGAGAGCTCTCCTCCCCATCTGAAGCTCTACCTGCCTCCTGGTTCAGGTTTTGCATTTTTAACAGGTGGTGGCAGGTGCTTGCAATATGCACATTGAAGTTTAATTTCCATCTGGGTGAACAAGAAGTCAGCTGCCTGGGGCAAGGGCTTATTTGCTGTGGACACAAGGAGGTTTGCTTAGAGAATGCCCAGAGTAAAGAGAATAAAGGCTTAACTGGGTAAAGAGGGAACACAGAAAATTCCCTGGGATTAGAAACGATGGGTTGGGCAAATATTCTTTACAGCATTTGATATTTGCAATATGGAAATGAAATTCAGATCAGAAAAACTGCTTCATGTACTTCTTAAATCTCAAGGTCTCTTGAACTTTCTTGAAACTGAAACATCTAAGTTACATTTGTATGTAGTTCCAGTGTACCAGGCTTAATGTAATATAAGATATATTCTTTAAATAAAACTCCATAGACTGAGTTTTGTGAAAAAAGGAATACTTTGTTGCAAAGAATTATTATATAGTAAAGGACACTTACATAAATAAAGCTTTCTGAGGAAAATCAGTGAGCAGTCCATTTTGTGGACAATCTTGCTGTACAGAGCTACAAAACTTGGATGTCCAATTGCAGTTTCATGAGTCACAACTTTAAAATTTGCCCAGAGGTAAGGAAGTAGGAGGGAAACTTGTGGGAGATTGCACAGTTCTGTGAATCCAACAAAAAGAAAAATAGCACCATTAATAAAAAGCAAAACTGCCCATACATGAACTGAAATATGAAGTCTTACACACACACACACACACACTTTCAAATTTTTGTTTCTCCTTAAGGAAGAGTAGATAAAGGCATATTTTCTCCAAGGGAAAATGGGAGAACACTTCAAATTGTTTAAATACTTGAAGAAGCTGCTATGCTTACTAAATGACAGCACTCATTTCAGCCATTGCAACACATCATTATGTCTGCGTGTCATACAGAGGCTAAGAAGAGACTTTAGCATGATTACTAGGGCAGGGCTCTGCCTGACTTGATTCTTTCTCTGCTGAGCCTCTTTTCCTATTATAAGGCTTAGCAAAAACAAAAAAAAACAAAAACAAAAAACAAAACAACAACAAAAAAACCCAAAACAAACAAACAAACAAACAAAAAACAGCCCTCTATAGACAACTTGCCAATCTACAGGAAGATGTTCTTGAAAGCAGACAGTTCATTGGATCTTGGACACATAATCATTAGCTAGAATTTCAGTCTGTTTCTTATTGTCTTTCTTCCCACTAGACTTATTCTGTTTATAACTCATTCCTATTTATACCTAAATTTTCAGTTTCAATGAAAAATTTACAACATAAGGCTAATGACTTTTATAAGCATCCAGATCCAATTTCTTGTCCTTTGTGGTCATGGAATGAAGGTCCTGGCTTGTCCAGAAAATGGTCTGGAAAGAAAGCCTTTGAAAGAGCTGTTGTCTTGGGCTGTATTAGCACACAATCTTAATCCCAGCACTTGGAGGCAGAGGCAGTAGGATCTCTGGCACTTTGAAGCCATCCTACTCCACATGGTGAGTTCTAAGCTAGCCAGGGCTACATAATGAGACCACGTCTCACAATATGAAAATTCAAGACATTGTCAATATGGTGGACAAAAATAAAAGTCAAGTTGAGTTACTGATATCTTATCCTACAAAAAGAGCAGACATAGACGAATAGAGAAGATGGATCAGAAGATAAGTCACCTAAATCCAACAGCAGTGGTTTCAACAACACAGCTTTCACAGTGGACTGAGTTATATATAATAACTAACTAATGAGGAAGGGAGAGAAGTTATTTCAAGAGAGATGGAAGATCTTGCAACATAGATAGCAGAGAGACCACAGTAACTTCTTGGGAGAAAATGAGAGTACCATTATAACTGGATCATACCAGTTTTAGCATATCACACCTCTCTATAATATGAAAAAACTATTGCATTACACAACCTTAGGGAAAATGTTCTAGAACATTACTTGGCATCTTTCATGACTCAAGTTTAAATACTCCCAGATGATTTTGATACCAAAAATTAGAATGTGGATAGAAGTTTCATTTTGTCTCTCTTACTCTGTATTTATTAGACCTGGTTTTTTGTTTTGGTTTTTTTTGGTTTTTTTTTGTTTTTTGTTTTGGTCTTTACAATAGAAAACATGGCAGCCAATATTCCTGTTCTTGCATTCCACAGTGACACGTCTCCTGCTTGAAAAAATAAAAATAAAATTCCAAACAAGTTTTTGGTTGGTATTGTGTAGCTAATGACCTATACCTGAAACAATACATGCACCCAATGCACCATGGTTTGAACTCACTAGGACCTGCTGTTTGGTTTCGCCCCGGAAAAGATAGGGTTTGTAATACAAAGAAATATATTAATCAGCACAGCTATGTGGAAGGTTGATGTGGGAGTAAGTCTCACTGAAAGAACAATATGAAACCATTCCTAAAAATAAACAGTAACTATATGAATGCTTAGTAAATATACAATGAATGAATACATGTCTCTCTCTTAGTATGTGTTCATTTGACAGGATGTCAGTAGTAATAAATAATCAAACAGGACTATCTGGTTTACCCTCCACTAATGGGAATCTGATATTTCTTGAAAGGAAACCTTTCATGACTGTTGGAGCTGACACTGAGCAATCCCATAATACAATCTAAATTCCATGATTAAGCAACAGACACAGAAAATATTTATCTGTGCAATCCATTGGAGTTTTGGTTTCTGCATTCTAACATTCTTCTCCCTCTTTTTTTTTTGTCTCTTTGAACATTAAATCCCTCATTGTTAGTGATCTGATGACAAAGATGAAGGATGACTTTCTAGTTTAATAACCTGCTGTAGACATGATATTTAAACAACAGCCTTAGTAGTGACCAAATGGGGTAAAGAATGATCTCATTAAAAGTAAAAATAAATAACTCTGGGTATAATTAAAAGAAAAGGCTGACTGGAGATAGCAGAACAGGTGAAGAACTAAGATAACAAGGACAAAGGCACCACTGTTGATACTTGCCTGGCTTGGACAGGTTGCTAAATAGATACTTGGGGTTACTGCAAAGCTATTTGAAGTCAAATGAGTGAAGAGCAAGTGCCATAGAAACATAGAAATCTCTCTTTGTTTTTTCAATGCTCTGGTTCCATCTTGCATCAATCAACAATCTTTCTGTACCCATGATTCTGAAACTCTAAAGCAAATCTTTACATGGCATTGTGCCCGGATGAACAAGTGGCAAGGGAATAATGCGTTTGTGTTTTCATTTGTTTGACTAGCTGCGTTCTTTGTGGTTTGGGACAGAAACTCAGCAGATCTCACTCTCTGGTGTGTACTCACGAATACTGAGATCCCTCAGGCAAGGATGAACTTCTCTATAAAGGTCACATGAAGACTAAGTAAGTCCAGCTTGTTCCTATAAATGTCAGTCTGTGAACAACTCTCACACTGTCCATGACCTGCTCTTCTCTAAAATAGATCTATTTTACCCTATATAATAAGGTTTGGTCATGTGCATGATAAAACTGAACTGGCTCTGTGCTGCTGTAGAGCAGATGAACATGCAGAAGAGCGTGTATATGTATATATGTATGCAAGTAATATTCAGCCCACACTAAGGTTTTTAGACAGTAATGGCTCAGAGTTTTTGATATATTTCAGCAAATGAAGCTTATCAACATTTAATTAAAAGCAGTTTAAGCATGCTGAAGTAGTAGGCACATCATTAAATCTCCATCACAGGACATGGCTATCCCATATCCTTTTATCATTGGCTCTTGCACGGATGCTTTATTGACAGTCTGCTGAGCAATACTGTATAATAACTCCAAGAATGAGAAGGCAAGTATTGATTCAGAAAGCAAGCCTAATCATGGTGTATATTCAAGCAAAATAGAATATTAAAATGATACTTGTTAGAATATAAACTATTCATTAATAATTCACTATATAAGAGAACACGAACAAGGAACATTTAAAATTATTTTTGTTTTTGATTAAAATGTGTGAATTTATAATGGATGCTTATTTGGTGGCATAGATAAAATGTTTTTGTGCCAAGAATTCTGTTACTGTAGCAGTGTAGGCTCTCCTTGATCACTTGGAAATGTATCTTCTAACCAAATGACTCTTGAGCTGCTGCCTTTTAGTGACACTGAGGACAGAGTCATAGCTGACAGCCTAGAATTTCCTCCTCAAACACGTCACTATAATGTCTTTTAAACTGAAGCTAAAGAAATAAAATTCCCTCTGCAGTGTCAGTTCAAAGTTAGGCACCCAATATGTTTCACATACTCTTGCTTATAAAGTCTCTAACAGGCATTTGTTTCATCTTCATAATTTTACAATTAGGAATGGCAGGGCATAGAACAGAAATGCTGGGCATATCTCAAAGTGAAGCTGAAGTCAGTAAGTAGCAAATGAGAGTGTCGTAACTGGCATCCAGTTCTACTTTTGAGGTCATCATTCTTTACAGTGTTGCCAACCTGAACTGAGATACTCAAAGGAGAAAAAATATAATGTTTTCAACATTATATTGAAAACAACTATGTATGAAACAAAAACCTAGGCCCAGGTAAGATGACTTCAGTGACTATGAACATAAACACGGCTACCTGGGCAATAGCTCATAGACACTCCTATGCTTACAAACCCATTCTTACAGTACATGAAGCCACAGGCACGCACTTTGATTCCGCTCTTTAGGAGGGTATGGAAAATCTTAGCAGTGTGCTTCTAAGGCACTCAGTTTCCTTTACAGTTCTGGACAAACCAGCTTTTCTGGGTTAGGCACTCACAGCGTGTTCATGATTTTCAAATATTTCTTCCTTTTCTTTTGAAAACGTTTCTACCTCTCTGTGATTTTTCATGCCTGACAGCTGAAACAGAGCACTAGCAATGGTGACATATCAACAGTGTGTTCTTTTCTGTGTTCCCACAATGAAAGCAACACAAGAGACGCACAGGCCTCAAGCACGCCTACTTTTGTCCATTTGGGAAAGCTTCTCTGTTGAGATTGTTCTTGACCTCTGTCATTTTAACATATAACTTTTCTTATATTTCCAATTAACTTCTGAAGCTGTTTCATTCCTTCTACCGTAGAGTTCTTGGGTAAAATATCATCATTCATTATTTCTTTGGTCTTATTCATTAAAGTCACCAATTCTGCATAAATGCTTTGATTCCAATTTCCTCAGAATTCTTCAGAAAAATAAATTCACTGACTGTATGCACAAATTGATGTGTGTGTGTGGGGGGGGTGCATATGTGTGTGTGTTTAGCTAGTTAACAAATCCCAGAAAACAGTGATATGTAATCATTTTTGCTAGGAACAAATGTAATATAAATGTCTTTATCTCATCTTTGAAACAGACCATTCAGAAAAATACTGAAGCATGAATTAAGTGATCTAGGGAAAGACATTATGGTTGACTTAAATCTCAGGTTTTAGAACACAATCAAATGCAATGAACTCTAAACACCATGCCATTCTGTGCTTGAAATATATATTAAATAATTAATGAAAATACTGTTAGAATTAGTATTTTATTAATTTCTAGAAATTTAGAAACTCCCTAGGTATGATTTTTTAATATCAAGAATAATAGTAACATAGTAACTTAGTACTGAGACAGTACTAAGAATTCCAACTTAAGGCCTTGTTAATTGCTAAAACTGAAATAAAATTAACTTTCAAAGTTCCCCAGATTAAAAACCTGATAGTTCCAAAGCCATTTTTCATAGATTTTACTTTTGAAACTACAGAAATTGTGCTTTAAAAGAAGTAATCACAGTATTTCTCCTTAAGAAGTTAGTATGAGAAAGGAAAACAAGAATAAAATCTTCTCTGCATTCATCATTTTCAAATGAGGTGAAATTTAAAAATATGTTGTAGATTCCTTGTTCTCCCTAGCTCTGGTCATGGGCTTCTATATCAGGAAAGTTGCAATTATTAATGGAGAAATGTTCTAGGAAATCTGTCTTGTGATATAATGTATGCACTCAGTACCAGTGAAGTGACTGGCCTCTGAGTATATAGCAGGACATGAGTGGAAATGTCTGGAGTTTCAGTCTGAAAGTACATCCTCTGAGAGTACATAGCTGTGTTGTCACCAGCTACCTCAAGTGTCACAAACAACAGCGTCTGCTTTGGTGAGAAAGAGATGGAACACCTTCTGGGTACAGAAGGTGTATCTTGCTCCCATTGGCTCATCAGGGTGTGTCCATAGTCATCAGCAGAGTCAGATCTTCATCACACAAACCCAAACAGCAAAATAGTTGTCGGCCACTGTCTTGAATATCTTGAGAAAAGAAAACCTTGAGATGACGTGCTGTGTCTAAAGTGAATCACAGGTGCTCATCTGGGAAACTCATAGATTATTTGCAGTGTACTGTTTTTATGAATTGTTCAAAGAGTTTTAAGCAAATAGGGTGCCTTCTCTCCCCTTTTACTCTTTTACAGACAGGAATGAATTCATTTAGCTAGAAACTAGCATTGCTGGAAGTCCATAATAAACCATGTTGTATTTTTAAGATTACACTCTAATTCAAGACTTTAGATAAAAGCAAGAATAAGCCAAAAAATAATATCCACCAAAAAGTTACAGTCATCTATTTTTTCAGCATACACATAAATACATGCTTATTGTATCATTTTGCATTTTGAATAATGAAAATGAAGTTATTGGAGAAGGAGATTGATATGGGGAGGAGCTCTTCATTCATCTGGGTCTCTGAACCTCATTCTGTATTTTTAAAGTCATATGATCCAAGAGAGAAAAGGGGTAGAAATATAATCTAATTCCCCTTTTACGAGCTTAGCCCTCCATGAAAGTAGATTAGATTGTACCTTAATAAACCAGAAAAAAAACAAATGAATTATCTCTTATTCCATTTCTAAATTTTGCTATAAGCTATTAGTACCCAGCACCTGGAAAAGACATAACATTGTTGACAGAAGACTACAGTCATTCTTGGTATCTATGAAGGATTGACTCTAGGACCCCCTACAGATATCACTATCAAAGCATCCATATATATATATACACACACACACATATATATATATATATATATATATATATATATATATGGGTGTGTTAAACAGACATAGACCGTCTCCCAACACACACACACACACACACACACACACACACACACACACACATCTTCCTCTAGGTTAGTTACAATGTATCATAGAATGGAAATGCTAAGTAAATAAGTGTTATATGTGCTACATTTCTCAGGGAATAATCATAAAGAATTCTCTACATTTCAGAACAAATACAGTTTTCTGTTACTAAATATTTTTATTCACAGTTGGTCAAAGGTATGGATATTGAAGGTGGCTATAGAGAGGGTAAAACAATCTATGTTATAAAACAGGAACAAAAAACCTGTCCTTATGAAACAGACTGAAATAAAAACAAAACTATCAGAAAAAATTACCAAAGACTCTGTAAGATCTAAAGTGCCAATGCTAAGATGAAGAAGGCAAGACAGGCAACAACCTGGGATTCTGTAAGTGAGGTGTAGTAACACTGGCGGCTGGAAGATCAGCCAAGCCCCAAGAGTGTTTCCTCTGACTCTAAACTGTCAAGGCACTTCCTGTGTGGTTACCACGGAAATAATTATACAACAGGACTTTGAGTTCCAGAAGCAGGATCATCCTAAAGCAGAAGCACCGTTTTCTGTGTTTGCTCTCAGACCCTAGAATTTCAAAGCAGATGGGAAAAAAAAAATTAAAAGCATTACTGAGCAGTTAATAAGGGCTCCATTGTCAAGCCAGGAAGCACGCTTGAACGGGAAAGTGAAGTTAGCAGCTCCCTTCCAACCTCCGAGTAATAGCTAATGTCGAAAGAAACAGGAAGTCAGGGCCAATTGAGGAGGAGATGGCCTGATTTTAATCAAGGAACTAGAAATAAGTATTTCTTTAAAGGTATGATATCAATCTTCAAAAGAACTGTTTTGTTTGCAGCACTCAAAAATGTAAAGCTATCTTTTTGCTAACAGCATATCCACCTTGATTATTTGCATGCAAGTTTCTATTCTTGAAATTTCTACATGTGTGATTGATAAATATAGAGGCACAGGCAGGCATGTGCCCATTCCTATGCACATGTACACACACACACACACGCACACACACACACACACACACACACACACACGTGTCATCTGTCTTTGCTCATGATCTTTTCTCATTTTTGTTCACTACAGGATTTTTGCTTCTGCAGTAAATTCTATTATCTGGTACACAATCTCAACAGTCTTTCAAGTCTAGCTGGGTTAAGACATGTTGATAATATCCTTATGAAACATATAATCACATTTTCCAGTTTGGTATGGTGAGTCATGGAAGGGTCCTCTGATAGCAACAGTGTTTTGTTAGACATTGTAAAGAACTAGACGACAAAATTACTATACAAGAGCCTAAATTGCAAGATTATTGCACAGATTGATTTTTCTTTTCATTTCTCTGATGTTGATAACCTAACTCAGGCGGCAAAGCTAACAACTAGTTTTATTATGTATGTTTACACATTCCAGTTTATCATTCCATAGTAAATCTCCTATCTAATTAAGCTTATCTCAAGGATTTAAAGTGCTTCAGCCAATTAACGAGCTGATGTATGAGTGTTGTAATGTTTACATTTCAATTACCAGTGATAAACACAGGTATGCCATGCTTAATAAACGGAAATATTAAAATAATAGATGTACAATTCTAACAACTAATTTGTTAGGCATGGAACACCTTAGCAAATCTAAGGCATAAGATATTAATCTCATTTGCAAGGGTCTAGGGGACTATTTGGAAAAACTGACTTTTGTAGATATAAATTAAAACAATCACTCAAAACTAGGCAGTAGGTAAACTGAAGAGCTGTGTAGAGAAGGGTAACTAAGCAAAATTGGGGACCACCATATAAAATATCACTCAAATGGAAGCAGAATTCTAAAGTATTCCAGAACCGAGAAGCAAAGTTTACAATAAGTCTACTGTATCGAGTGTAAGTGCTGAGCTTAAGTTTAAAATGTAAGTTCAATGTGAAATATGTAAAGTTGTATGTACTAAAATCTCTGCTGGACACATTTACTGTAGGCAGGGCCTTGACCCTGGTGCTGCTCAGAGCAGCAGGGTCAAGAATACCACTCTCCATCCCAGCTCAGTCCTGGCCAGCTTTGAGGTAAGAGTGATCTCAAATCCCTCCAGTTAACAAAGTCAGCTGCTGTTACATAACAGAATAACTCCAGCATGCTGTTTGCTTCACTGGGTCTTTTGAACTCTTGCTCAAAATTCTGCCAAAGCATTTCTGTCATTTCTCCTTAATTTAATGCGTGGCTTCCCTTTCCCCAAGCCCAAGCTTATGGTAAGCATCCAAACCAAATATTAGAACTATTCTCTGTACCTTTGCCAGGGAGGTTTCAGTCATGGCCTGAGAATTCCTTTCTGACAAATTCTTACTTACCTCTTTCACCATCCTCAACCCTCAACCCTGTCTAACATTATCAAGATCTACCCTCGGACAAGCTCTTAGGATTTTCTTTGCTTCAAACTGATTATATTTTGAAGTTCCTTTGGGGAGTAATTCCATTTTGTACTTCTCCGATGTATGCCAAGTCTTCATCTTAGTTATGGAACAAAATGGCAGATAGGAGAGGAATTAAAGAGGATAAATATTATCTTCCAGGTATTCCACCTGAATTGAAGCACTGGCACACTTATCATGCCAGAGAAGGTTATTTGCCTATCCATACTGAGTAAGTCCCTCCTATAGGACCAGGGGGTGAGGAGAAGGCAGTGGGCTCCCCTTCTTATGCAAGCTCGCCTGTGATTCTCATTCAGCCTTAGTGTCTCATTCCTTGCTTTATTCATTGAGCAAAAAAATGCCATTCTAACAAGAAATATTAAGCTCATGTATACTTGTAAGATGTTTTAGAAAATATTCTACCATTTAATTATAAGTTGAATCTATCTTTTCACAGTAAAAACTACAGATGTACCTAGATGCTGTCTTGAAGCCTTCTCTCTTTTACATCCTCATCCAGTTGGTTATTGACAAATGTGCCCTTTTGTGTCAATTTCCTTTTCCTGCAAACGAAACATTTAGCAACGGCCAAGCCCTGTTAGTTAGTATCAATCCCTTATTTCAGAAAGCTTGGGTGTTGAAATTTGCTCTATTACTATGTATTGTAATGCTAAATTCCATACCCTGTGCAAACCTTGTTCTTTGGTTTAAAACTACTGGTTGAATAAAATTAGCTACAGCCAATTACTGGAGGGATTAAAGGTAGGTGGGTTTGGAGTGGCCTGGTTGGAAGAGAAGAGAAGGAGAGAGGAAGGCTGCCATGAGGGGAGATGAATCAGGAGACACAGCAAGTACCTAGGGTACACCATTGGGGAGATAGCTGGGTTAGCAGTTAGAAGATTAGATTAGGGGTTACTTCCCTGGTCACTGTCAAAAAACAAATAAAATAACCATACAAAGGATCTCATTTATTTGTAAGCTAGTATCAGATAAGCTTAAATTGATTGAACTACATTTGAGACCTCATTACAAGGCCAGTGTGACTGGTTATATTAACTAGACAGGAGATCAACCTCTGGATATACCTGTGAGAGTTTTTCTAGATGGATTAATTTAGATGGGAAGACCCATCATGCCATAGCTAAATTATTGCACTGTATAAAAAGGAGAAAAAAAGATAATTACCCATATTCATTTGTCTCTGCTTCTTGACTGCAGTTACAATATGTCTGGTCACTTAAGTTCCTACCACCAGACATTCCCTCCACGATGGGGTGTACCTGTGAACTCTGAGCTAAAATAAACCTTTCATTCCTCACTTCTTTGAATTATTTTGTAAGATAACTTATTATAACAACAAGAGAGTACTGTATCTCCTGGAAATAGAATGACAGATGGTCGTGAGACACCCTGTGGATCTGGGAAGCAAACCTGGGCCCTCTGCAAGAACAACTGCTTTGAAACACTGGATCATCTCTCTAGTATCTTTAAGGACATTTCTAAGACTTTATTTGTCTTTAAAAGTAGAAATAAATTGCTATCAAACTGCAAAATAATCTGCTTCTGTGATCATTTCCTAAAGATTGTTTCCTAGGACCACGTGGAGATGATCCGTTTCATGTGGGTCTTCCACCAGGTTTCTTAACATTAAGAAAAAAGGGATAACAAATGTGATGGTAGAAAGGACAGAAATGTAACTAATCACCTCTAGAGTCTGGAAGTTCCCAACCAAGGATCTGACTGGCTCTCTCCCTCTAGGCTGGGAAGGTGAATCTGTCCCTTCTCTCCTGTATATTTTGTTACCCCTTACCTGGCTTTTGCAGTTTTCTGTCTATAGATGCATCTAATTTCTGACTTTGTCTCTGCATGGGCACCTCTGCTTTGTAATTCTGTGATGGCATGATGTTTACTTTGGTGTTATTAATGAAATGAAAAGTATCAGCTCAGGACTCCAACTTCTCAGCACAAAGGAGTTGTATTTGCCCCAGAAGGACGGAAGGCAAGGAATCAGACACAAAGACAAAAGATAGAGGACAAGGAAAAGGGAAGAAAACAAGGTTATTTTTGCCAGAGTGTGGCAAAGGACTGCTTCTGGGTATATAGGAGACACACAGGGCACACAGGAAAATGGCAGTTTAAAAAGGTACTAGGGGAAATCCCATTCTAGGGTAAGTTGCTCTTTCTTAATTGGGCATGTTAACCAAGTGAGACAAAGGGGCCCTCAATTTCTGGACCTCAATTCCCCAACAGCTGGATCCTAGCAGCCAGCCTCAGGAGGAAGAAGTAGCCAAACTAGAGAATAGACCCTGGGGGCCAGCTTTAGGCTTGCAATCCCAAGGTCTTCACTAAGGCAAAGGCAATGGGAGAGAAGGGCAAAGCTGTCCAGAGCCATGCTCATCAGGCTCAGGCTGGCCAGAGTCCCATCAATTAAATTCTGGTTTCTTTTTTTAAAATTTATTTATTTTTATGTATGAGTACTCTATTTGTTTATATACTTGTATGTCAGAAGAGGACATTAGATCATATTATAGATGGTAGTGTGCCACCATGTGGTTACTGAGAATTGAACTCAGGACCTCTGGAAGAGCACCCAGTACTCTTAACTGCTGAGTCATCTCTCCAGCACCAAATTTTCATTTCTTATAAGGACATACCAGGACTTAAAAACAAAATTCATATCCAAATTTGAGGATTGACTGTAGGTGGAACAAATGGGCTGACCACATAAATGACTTCTTCGATTCCATGAAAGGCTAATAATGCCATCTGGTTATATATATGACTTTATCTTTGTAAAATGATGAATGTAACATCTTACTGAAATGATTTGCTGTTATACAATGTAGGTATAATGTTGATCTTAGTCAGTACTTATGAGAACTCTGTATAATTGTCTTTACCTGAGATTATGGTCTGACATATTCATTGCTTACAAGAAAGATTGACTTACTATTGATCCTTAACTCTCAAATTATTATACCAAATGTCCTCCTTATGTGCTTAGTGAAAAACACCAGAGTGGTAAGTTAGTCATCAATATTTAAGAAATAAAATGTAAAGATGGAGTTTCATTGAGGAAAACAAAAGAAAATGAGAAATGGGATATAGAAGTAATTTTTCTTTTTCCAAATTAGTCAGACCTTGGGTAAATATTTACAAATTCAGTTGATTGTGGTTCTGTTGTTGCTGTTTTGTCAGGCATAAAAGAATGAACATAAAGTCACTAGTCCTATTGTTGTGTAAACTGAGGTTCTTTTTAATGTGATTTACATGAAAAAATTTATTTAAAGAGTGAATGGATTATCTACAAGCACAATCTATTTGGAGGAAGTGTTTACATCCAGTGAATGGAAAATACTTCAACAGCTTTTCAGACGCAGAATAAACATTTAAACATCTTGTAGAAATATTTCTTCAAATACGGAAAATTCTGAAGCTAATTTCACAAAGGTTCTACTCAACCTCAATATTGGTTAGCTTTTAACCCTATTGAGACAGCAGAATATCATCTGATTATATATATATTAATTCTCTTCACGGAAGTGTTGGGTAGCTAAGGAACTGTACTGGCTGGTTTTGTGTCAACTTGACACAAGCTGGAGTTATCACAGAGAAAGGAGTTTCAGTTGAGAAAATGCCTCCATGAGATCCAGCAGTAAGGCATTTTCTCAATTAGTGATCAAGGAGGGAGGGCCCCTTGTGGGTGGTACCATCTGTGGGCTGGTAGTCTTGGGTTCTATAAGAAAGCCAGCTGAGCAAGCCAGGGGAAGCAAGCCAGTAAGGAACATCCTTCCATGGCCTCTGCATCAGCTCCTGCTTCCTGACCTGTTTGAGTTCCAGTCCTGACTTCCTTTAGTAATGAACAGCAATTGGAAATGTAAACTGAATATTCCCTTTCTTCCTCAATCTGCTTCTTGGTGATGATGTTTGTGCAGGAAGAGTAACCCTGACTAAGACAGGAACCCTTAGGACCTAGAGCCATTGCTGGAGGAAACCATTACTAAGCTTTGGGAGCTTACAATCTTCCCCACTACCAACTTTCTGCTTCTTGTATGCATTTTGCTGTTTTCCCTCTGTTTCTTGCTTCTATTGTCCTGTTTCACTTATCATTATGGATGCCTCTTTGGGAAACTTAAGGATGAAATAAACTTTTTTCCTTAAGATATCTCTGGTCCTGATATTTTATCACAATAACAGAAAAGCAATGGACACAACAGGGGTCTAGCTAGTCATCCACATATGCATGGGTCACATGCATAGCTCAATAGAATATGAATACACATGTATACACATGGAGAAAGTATTTTCTAATTTTTGGAGTTGATAAAAATGATGATATATTTTTTAAGGAAAATGACCTGATATGATAAATGTACTTCATCATCTTTTGGCGGAATGTCAAGAATGACAAAGAATGGAGTTGTAGCTTAGAAAAACGAATTGGACATGCTTTTAATATATGAGACTGAGCAAGGAGAATTACCAGGAGTGGGGAGCCATTCTGGACAACACAGTGAGTTCCAAGGCAGCCTGAGATACCAAGTAAAATCTCTCTCAACAAAACCAATAAACAACTAAATTAAACAACATAAATAAAAATGGTATGTCACATCACCGCTATGAAGGTGGGAATAGGAACTGTTGTTTAGTACAGAGAAAATAGCTAGCTATTGATCACATAGGTGACTGGGGCCTGGAGTAGGACCTTGAGTCACTATTCTTAGTGACAGAATGCCACTGATTTCCCAGATGTCACTCTGCTATTCTGAGATGAACAACAAGGATGAGGCTAACCTAAGCTTTTTGATTTGGTCTGATCTAAAGAGACTAAACCAAGAGGATAGTACACATGAAAATACAAATAAGTAAAGGAAATATCATCATAGTATATGTTAACTTATGTGTTCACATCTTGTTTGCTGTGCTGGCTTGTCATTTGTCCAATCATATAAACAATAGGACAGTTATTTCTTCTTCATAGAAAGGACCTGTAATTTAATCCACATTTTCCTGTACATGTTCATGAGAGGTGGACTGAGTTTCTAAGTTAATACTTTATGCTTGTGTCTAGCTTCTAAGTTCAGAACACTGGGTTTCACTTTCGTGAAGAGAACTACCTTTTTTTTTAAAATATATATTATCAAATGAGATTCTGCTGTCTTAATAGGGTTAAAAGCTAACCAATACTGAGGCTTAGTAGAGCCTTTGTGAAATTAGCTTCAGAATGTTCCATATTTGAAGAAAAATTTCCATGAGTTGTTTAGATATTTATCTGCTAGTACATTTCAAAACATGAACCTTCAAGTCTTCAAATACATGCGCCTGTGAGGGACATTTCTCATTCAAAGCCCTCTTGAGCTCTGAACTGGCCTTACTGTAGGTTGAAATATTACTGTTTTGACCTTATCATGCTTTAATAACTACCCAGTCATCTTCCCCTCATTAATGCAATGTTTTCTCTCTTAAATGTCATGTGCTGTCACCAGACTCAATGTCCTAAATGAATAACTTTGGTCCATTGAGAATGGTGATCAACTATCTGTAATTAGGTCATACTTTAAGTATTCAAGACCTGCTATTGCCTGTATCTGCATCTACTTCCTCTCTCTAATTTTAGCTCTTCCTCTTGAACTTCTTTAAAAACCCTATATCTCAATTTAAAGTTTGTTGGCCTTTCTTTTAAGTATCCAAAATGCCATCAAACATACCATTCTGTATAATTCTCTCAGCTAATTAGACTTCTACCTTTTACCTCCATGTTTACCTTTTAAATAGTCCTTGCCAATCTTTACCTTCTAACTTCTGGTTTCACTACTTATGTACCTGCCTTGTCTGTCTTCATAGTTTATGGGTTCTTCAGAGAGGAACTATATCTGGCTCACTACTTTTACTTCCAAAGCATTCACACCTCAATAATCAATTGATGACCATATGAAAGAATTAATATTTAAAATATTTTAGGGAAGAAAAACAAGGAGACTATATATCTAATATAATAGTTCTTTATGAAGAGGCTGTTTTTCTTATCAGGGATATGGTGGTTTAATTGCAATATGATTTCTGGAGAACAAATGGAGCCTGCCACCACATCCACATGTCTCAAGATTCTAGTCATCCACCTGCGGAAAGTGCTGATGGCTGTTATTGTTACTCTAGCTAATAATAGCTTTGTCTCATGAGTTCAAAGGCGGTGAGCTTATCAAATACAGTTATCTGTCTTATGTGTTGCCAATCAAGCACGTAAAGAATGACCCAAAAGGAGGTTGCAATACATAGAATGTAAGCCATAGGTGAAAGCGGTTGAAAAAATAACAGGGCAGGCCTGTTTGCTCTGTTGGAAATATTTCAATCCCAGCTCCCTGAGCCAGGAAAAGTCCTTGTTTGCAATGTTTCCCATCCTTTCCACATCCACGTTACCAACAATTGCTGAACATGGAATTGGAAAACATATACCTGGGCTGTGAGTGGTCTTTTCTGAAGCTACTTCATCACACTGCTGACCACAGACACTATCCTTCATTGTGCGGGAAGATGACCTGCAGTGCATGAGGCAATTTATGAAATTGATGCCACACTTTCATAGAAATTTACTTTCTCCCACCCAAGTGGGGTATGTAAAAATCCTTTACCAATGGTTTGAGGTCAGCCAGATCTGAGATATATGCACAGCATGAAAATGTCATAATGATAAGCCTCCTTGAAGACCCCATAGATGGCCCTCTGTGTGGAGCTAAGGGAAATGGGATGGAGCAAAGCCTTGTGCAGCTCAGGTAAAGAGAACCTTACTTACTCATTTGCTCTTCTGCTTTGCAATTACCAACATTTCTTCTGTTTTTACTTGTCTCACATAAGTCTATCTCAGTGAGTCATATTTAAGCTCAATACATTCCACCCTGCTCTCTGTTCTGGGGGAATTGATAGGAGAATATTAAAGTTTGGTTTTGATTGTCAGAAGGTCTTACAGGATATGGCCCACAGGCAGCAGGGAGATCCAGCCTTGATGACCTGAACCTTGAAAAGCAGTGGAGAAGGTTATTTATTGATTGTTAAACAGATGGGTTTTTTTGAGGGGTGGGGGGGTTAAAGCAAGATGCTAAGACAAAAGCCTCTAAGGTAATCTATGTTTTGTGAAGGAAAAACATGCAGATGTGCTGGGAAACTCTTGTGACCAAAGTCACAGAAAGGCTTGAAAGCTCCTTTAGAAAAACTACTCGACAGATAACAGAAAACAAACACTGCTTTCTACAATGATTTCTTCAAGGTCACAGTACTTCAAGAAAACAACTATTCATTCTGATGTCTACCCTACATTCTGTGAAAAGCAATGATTTCATCCTAATGTTAACCCTAGATAAAATGATTCTGCTAGAATTCCACTACATTTGATATCTACTCATAGAGCCACTTTCTCTCTTGTTTCTAATAACTGTTCTATCAACTGTTTCTCTAGCCTCTGCTGTTGCTGTTATGAAGAAATAGCACAATATCTAATTGTTTTCCTAAAATGCCACCTTATAACTTTCTAAATAAGATCATCTTTAAACCTCATTAATTGTTGAGCTTTGATTGTGTCATTTCTTACTATGTGAGGGACATAGCTGATACTCTAAGTCATAACCATTTCTACTTGGTGTATTTATTAATCATATTGATTCAGGAATAAAAAATGACAAATATTTCCTTTTGTAGGGAGTTGTATATTTGATTTTCATTATGAAGCATCGATTCCACCATATATTTATGAAATTAAGTTAGAGCTAAATACTTTAAATAAATAAGTATTATTGACATAAATGGGCATTGGAGGTGTTCTTCATGTTGTTTTGACACAAGCTAGAGACATTTGGAAGAACGACCCTCAACTGAGAGCTTGCCTCCACAAGGTTGGCCTGTGGAAAAGCCTGTCGACTCTATTTTTGATTCATGATTGAAATGGGAAGGCCCAGTTCACTGTAGGCAATTCCTTTCCTGGACAGGTGGTCCTGGGTGGGATAGAAAAGCAGGCTGAGCAAGACAACAAGTACCACTCCATGACCTATTACAGTTCCTGTTTTGAGTTACTGCCTTGATGTCTCTGTAGGATGGACTACAAACTGAAAGAATAATAAACTCTTTTCTCCCCAATTTGCTACTGTGTTTATCACAGCAATATAAACCCTAACGAAGACTGCGAGATAACGGGAGAACATTATGTAACATTGAATTTTGTAATGCAGGTACTATATTAGTTTTATACATATTGATGTAATAGAGAACCAGAAACTTCACCACAGTTGTAAGTATTAAGAGATGTAGTACAACAAATGAGTGGACCTTCCCGCTCATCAATATTATTTCTGGGTTCTACTGCAGTCAAGTAAAAACCTACTGCTGTAATTTTCATTTAAAAAATGGGAGGTGACATAAAAATCTGCTCTGATGTCATCAAAATCTTGAGGGCTACATTACTAAGTTGAGGAATTTCCAGAGGGGAAAAAAAGTGATGTGCTAATCATTTGTTTCCAGAAAGTCAGCACGCAGTAATTCCAATCAGGATTTAAGTAGAGTGGACTTAAGAGCTCTTAACTCTATCATCTGAGGCCAACTTGTATTAGTCATCAGACTAAGGTGCTGTTTCCAGGGTGTGAGGGAAACACTGTCTTTTCCCTGACTTGCTAGCAGACGAGGAGTAAAGGTGCATGACTGTTGCCTGTGGGAAGGAAGCATTATATTGCATCATTTTTATGATATCCCAATGACTACACAATGCCTAGAACCTACACATTCTAAAAGCAGGATAATGTGAGATTAAAATTCCTTTTTCATGTGATATTATTGCTGTATTTCATTGGCTTTGATATTATTTTATAATTGTAACTCTGTTTATACATAATTTAAATATGTGAATGCATAAAAGAAATGACCCAAGTTATTGTGCTATCCTTTTAATTTCCAAAGGATCTAATATAATGACTTAATGTTTAAGACATTTTACCTATTCATTGAGTTAAATGCAAATATTCACTATATTGGCTGTTTATGAGGAGTGTTTCAAATTTAAGCATTGTTTTCCCCTTTTAAAAATAAAAATATATTTGCAGGATATTGGAAGCTTGAGGAAATACTATGACTCTCTCAAGGAGCTATGGATTACCTTAAAAGGCTTGGCAACAGAGTCATGGCACAGGAAGTCTGCCCTGGATGCTCTCCTGCTGGGAATTGGCCCCGGAAACAAATCCATCCACACTGATGAGTCATGACATTAAAAATTATGAAGAAAATGGACTGGGTAAGCCATGATTAATTGCTGAATGGGATGAAACTCAATTGTTTCAAATAGTTTCTATGCAAATCTAGAAGTTAATATTAATTTTTAAAATGGTCTCTATAATTTTAGTACATCTTCAATATCATTGTTTCAAGTTGCAAGCATTCTTTTACTTTTCTAAGAATTTTTATACATGTATGTGCAGCCCAAGAAATTAACACTATTTTGATATTAATATGCTATGACCAATTTTGTTTTTCCTTAAGATTTTTTTATTTTTATGCATGGGTGCTCTATCTGCATGCATACCTGTGTGCCAGAAGATGGTATCAGAACCCATTATAGATGGTTTTGAGCCACCACGTATTGGCTGGGAAATCATACTCAGGACCTCTGGAAGATCAATCAGTACTCTTAACCACTGAGCCACCTCTCCAGCCCCAGCTATGACTAATTTTAATGGTATATAATTTTACTCCTGCTTATTTTACTAGGTTGATAGACTGGTATTTTCTTGCTTCTTTCCAATGGTGGAAAATGGGCTTCTTCAAATAAATTTAAATACTATAGAAACACTGAACTCAAAATCTAACATAAAGTTGGATAATCTATAATGAAAATTGTAACAAGCGTTTATAGCAACATTGAGGGACTGATAGACATAGTATCATATGTAGTAAAATTGTATCCTATGTAGATGGTCTTTTCAGTCCACTCATCTTATGTGAATGGCATAGGGTACGGTGACAGTGAAATGCATCCAGAAACCTCACCTGAGGAGTATGTGAGAGTTTATTTTAGTCAAGGTTATTTGCTTTAGCAACCCAGCAAAGCATCACTCTTCTCAGTGCTCCAATTAGCCCTTCTTAAGGGCTCCAGCCCTAAGGTTAAGTGATGGAACCTTAAGTGCCATAACTTAAAGGTTCTTGGTGAGGTTAAGAAGCTGCTGTGTTGAGGTGAAGGAGCTGGGGATGGTGTCTAAACTCCTCGCTGATGAGGCTTACAGATAAGGAGTGGACTGAGCAACAGATCTTAGACCTGCGTTCCACGTTCTCAGTCCCCAGACAAACAGCTCGGGGCAATACGATTCCTCTGTCTGAAGGACTGTGGATTACAGCCACTTCTCTCTTCTTAGATACAACGCTTAAAAGCAGGATTGAGATCTCTATGCTTGTTCTTCAACTGCTGTGGCTACTACTATTTCAAAAAAAAACAGAACAAGAAAGGTAAAGACAAGAAATGGGTCTGTAAGGCCAAAAGCGAGCTGTCTGGGAGACTACTGGGCTCACTCACGTGAATGTATGGGTGAGAGGGGGAAAGCTGTGTGACTAAGTCCTGTGATTTGGAGATTGGATCCAAAGCATAGCCCAGCCACTATATACTATCATCAGAGTGAAGATACAAGTTCCTGAACTAACTCGGCCTAAATTTTGCAGCTAATCCATTCAGAAACAGACTTGTTCTCATCGTTCCTTGTTTTGTTCTCCTATAAAGACGACTCGAGCTTTCCCCCACATGACCAGCAGGTATGTTCATAATAAACCCGAGTGACCATTTTTGCACAGTAAATAAAGTATTTTTTAGTTATCCAGATTTTATTTAAATGAGTATTCAAGATCAGAGGGACCTATCTTGTGGAAGGAGAAAACCAATTCCCTCAAACTGTCTCCTGACATCTTATTGAACTGCATGGCACATGCAAACACACACACCCACACCCACACACTTAATTAATAAAAATAAAAATAAATCTAAAGCATCAATATTCCTATTTGTGTATTTTCCCACATAGAAAAGTATCTAAATATTTAAATACCTTGATTTTTTTTTAACAAACAGTCCCAAGGATAGCAGACTACAAGAAGAGAGTAGAGGATCGATTTCCAGACCCATAACTTTTCCCCAACTACCTGTTTACTTCATTTATATTTAAAACCAATCATATAGATCACCCCAATTCTCGACTCAACATCGCATTTCCCATAATATACAATCTATTGTTAGTAATACTAATATGTTTCTTATATATTCACAAATATTCATAAATGAAAGGTGCTCAGCCTCTGTGAGACATGGAAATTTTCATATTACCTATTCCTAGTATCAGCAGGGTTCTAAAACTATCTTAATATCTGATTTATGTTCTGTGTAATGTGAAATTACTTAAGAGGACATACATATCTTTGTCAGTATATATTCTGAACAGCAGGGCCTTGGCATGTGAGGGGAGGGACACTGAGAGTACACATTTACACTTTTCTTTGAGGTTTGAATTCTTGAGTTTCAGTCAGGATATGTGAAGTCACATTTATGACTCAGAAAGTCACTTTTCCCTCTCAGTCAGTGAGTCACAGTGAATGGGGAGTTGGCTAGAGTTAAGCATAGAGTACCACAAAGTGAACCCTGAGCCACCAAATACTCCTTTAAAACCCAGAGCAGGAAACAGTGTGACTCTTTGACATTTCTAATAGTCTTTACTCTAAGTCCGAAACTAAGAACTTTTCAACAACCAAAACAGTGTAACAAGTTTAGATGTGTCTTAAGAATATGGAAATACCAGTCATATTCTAAGTGACTAACAATAAGGAGACTTTTCCAGCTTGTTTATATTTCTTTAATGTTTTTGAACATGTTAGTCTTTTAAATATGTGATCCCTCATAATGTTCAGGGAAAATGTCAGGCAAATATTCATGAGCTCTTACTTTTTTTTCCATAGAGTTCTTGGTCTTGTAAGTAATAAGTGGTAATTTTGAATATTTGGGAGCTAGGGCCCATCTCTTTTCATTGGCTGCTCTTGGTAAGGAGCCACTGCAAAACTATAGAGGTGAAAGACCGAGCAGGAGAGATATACTGGGTTGAAGAAGAGAAAGGGACTAACCTGCTCTGTTGTGATGAACGGTTGGGGGAAGATAGGTAAAGAGAAATTTTAATGCTGAATCATTTGTGACATATATAAATTTTCATTGGGAAAGAATGAAGGCACCTCCCTCCAGTCAGAGATGAATTTTCCAGAAAGAATCTAATACTGAAATGGGCTATGAAGGGACAAGATCTAATTTTTCATGGACTATTTAAATATTCTAGAAAACATATAGCTAATAACACATGCTTTTCTTTTTTTGTTTTTTCTTTTTAAGATTTATGTATTTTATGTAATGTGAGTATACTGTAGATGTCTTCAGACACACCAGAAGAGGACATCTGATTCCAATACAGATGGTTGTGAGCCACCATGTACTTGCTGGGAATTGAACTCAGGACCTCTGGAAGAGCAGTCAGTGCTCTTAACCACTGTGCCACTTCTCTTTCAATGACAGAAGGAAAACACAAAATCATAATGGATTATAGATGATTATTCCTATTATTATTATTTATATTATTTGTAATTAGATCTCACCCTGTGGCCTACACATCTCACCACACTCATTTCAACACTGTCCTTCTTTTCACAAGTATTTTAATTACATTGTTCAATGTATATGTCCTGGGGGCAGGAGGTCAGTTCTAGTATCTTTATTGCCCCTGTTTCCTTTCAATATAAAAGGGGGAAGGGGTCTTACTACCTAATAGTCTAGTTATAAGAACTAGTATTGTCTTAATAGATAATAGCAAAGAAAGAAGCTCATATATTTGAATGCTTAGACATCAGAAAGTGACACTGCTTGAGAAGATAAGGAGGTGTAACCATATTGGAGAAAATGGGCTTTGAGCTCTCAAAAGTCCATTCTCTCTCCTCTCTCTCTCTCTCTCTCTCACCTATTGCTCCAGCACTATGTGTGTTGCCACTCTTCTGTGATGATAATGGATCAAGACTCTGAAACTGTAAGCAAGCCCCAATTAAATGTTTCCTGTATAAGAGTTACCTTGGCCACAGTGTCTCTTCACAATATTAAAGCAGTAATGAAGACTGACATATATGTGTATTCCACAGAGTGCTGGATTTTTGGATTTTTGAATTTTCTTGTTTATAACTTTGGTCCTCAAATATTGCTAACTAATCTGCTTAATAACAAGTTGAAATAAGCTAGTGAGTAAGGAAGTAACAGGGTCCTCAGATATAATTTA
Organism: Rhynchomys soricoides; assembly: GCA_019843965.1. Taxonomy (NCBI): domain Eukaryota; kingdom Metazoa; phylum Chordata; class Mammalia; order Rodentia; family Muridae; genus Rhynchomys; species Rhynchomys soricoides. Next base: position 6,567,658 of record JADRCH010000081.1, on the reverse strand, counting down.
TCCCTCCCATTTATGATCTTCCATATTCTTACTTTATTTTTTATAGAAAAATTATCAATATGGGCAATTTGACATATATTTGTACCACTAAAACAATCAGGTTGCTTAAGTCTCAAAATAGATTATTGCTTCTCTTAGTGACAAAGCAAAGGGATGTTGTGGAGGACTTTATTAATAATATCCAAAGTGTTTTATAGCCATCATCTCTAAAAACATCGAGAAATAAAATCCTATAAATGTGGGTTCAGCTTTTTATTACCCATGACTGAAGCCTTTCGTGCTTTCCTGTGGAAGAGATGTGAATGAACAACGTAAACGAGGTTGCCTGCCAGCCCAATGCTTCTTAAGGATGTGCAAACAAATGCTTCAGATTTTAAGAATCATGAAAAACAGGAACATCCTGGCCCACAGTGTGGAATCGCTAACTATGGTTTTTATCTTCCTCTGGGCAGAACTTATTACTACATCTCTCATGCAAGGTTGGTTTCAGGTTAGAACTTGATCTCTTCCGGGTACACATCTCTGAGTCCTTGAAGTGACCTGACACATGAAGGTGGGACTGTCTTTTGTGGGTAGATTTGGCAGCAACAACAATCAGAGGGTATTTTGTTTGGTTTTGTTTTTACAGGTGGTGCCTTGCCTGGAGAGAAAAAAAGAAAAATTACAACTGCGTACAAAACAAAGTGTGACTTTTATTCAATTCAGATCAACTTAGATAATGAACTGAAGACTGAAATAGAAAACACATATATATTATTCTTGACAGTTCTAAGGGGGAAAAAAAACAGGAATTCGGGAGGTAGTTTGAATGAGAACGGCTGCAAAGGCTCATACAGTTTAATGGGCTGACCCCAGCTGGTGGAGGGTAGGGAAGGATTAGGAGGCGTGGCCTTGCTGGAGGAGGTGTGGCCCTGGACTTTTCAAAAGCCTATGTCTTTCTCAGTCAGCTTTCTTTGTCTCCTACTTGCAGTTAAGGATGTAAGCTCTCAGCTACAGCTTCAGCGCTATGCATGTCTGCCCGCCTACCTCCCTGCCTGATGTCATGGTCCCCACCATGATCATCACAGACTCATGCTCTGAAACTATAAGTCCCCAATAAACTCTTCCCTATGTTTCCTTGGTCATGGTGACTTATATCCATGGCAATAGAAAAGTAACTAAGACAATATGCTCCAGTTCTCTTTTAAATGGGTAGTATTCAAAATGTGAATTTTCTTCTGTACTCTACTGATAAATTATAAAGATGGCAAGATTATGCATACTGATATAATAGAAGTAAATTTGATAAATTGGACTGTTTAACTCCTATAGTAAGTATAAAACTGCACAAATAAAATACCTGAAAATTATCTCATCTGTGGCTAACAATAAAAATGACAGACACAAGAGGGATTCATAAGTAGTTTCTGTCTTTATTACAATTTAATTTTATACTCCCACACCAAGTCTGTGAGGTCTTAGCAGCAGGAATGGCATTTAGCAGTTTGTAAGGGGAGAATGTGTTCTAAGGGGTTATCAGCAACCCAAAGAGCAAACTCAAAAACACCGAGGCACTAAGAATACAGATTTTCATCAGTTCAAGCTTATTTTTATAGGCTTTAATTTCTCTCTCTCTCTCTCTCTCTCTCTCTCTCTCTCTCTCTCCCCCCTCCCCGTGTGTGTGTGTGTGTGTGTGTGTGTGTGTGTGTGTGTGTCTATGTATATGGCTGTGTACAAGTGAATGCTGGTGTTAGCAGAGACCAGAAAGGGGGTGTCAAACCTTCTAGAACTAGGTTTATAGGCAGGTGAGCCATTTTGTGGGGAATGGAGGAAACCCTTTTGAATGTGTGCTATTGATATGGACAGGGCCATATGAAGGACTTGAAGTGGAAATTTCTGGTTTCTTTAACATTTTCTGGTTTCTTTAACAATTCAGCTGTGCCATGTGATGTTTCTAGAAGCTGTCTGTGACAAGGTAATGTGATGTTTTGCTGAAAACAGACACTTGCGAAGGCACCTGATGGAAGAATATAAATGGAACTGCATGAGCAAACTGTGAGAGGATGCTCTTCCATTTGCTGCTATTTGGTGATCTTTACTGGTCTTTGCTGTTCTTTGATGGTCCTTAATTCATAGAGAGAAATGTGCCAAAGAAATTCTCGTGATATTCTGGCTGATTTTGCCCACTTCCACTGACTTGTGCCAATTTGGGGGAAGCCCTGCTATGTCTGTTGGATTGAGCTACCACTACTGATTTGTTTGGTGTTTGCTATTGAACTGAACTGTGGGTATCCTGATAATAAAAAGTGGAATTGCCTCAAGGAACGACTTTTAAATATGTCTACAACCCCCTTTTCCTATTAACCTTCTTTCTTCCCTACCTCTGGTCAGTGGGCTAGAAGGGAGGTTAAAGCATTTAAGAACCCTGAATAATGTAGGTTTGGAAAAATCTAAGCATACAAGGACAAATGGCTCAGACACATGGGAATTTGGCAAAGCTTTCCCCAGGGTGAGCTCAGAGGGGTGGCAAAGCCTCCATCTGGTCCTAATGCAAAAGTTGGCAATGTGAGCAAAAGCTAGCAACTGCTATTTTTTTCTGCTAGATGTTTCCAGCCTGAAAGTGCTGCTTACAGACTGACTGTTGAATAACTAACCCCTCACTCTGTGCTGTACGTAATTAACTCTCTTAGGCTCCAGGTTGTTGAGATAGTTGGTGCTGCTCTACCAGAATATGCACATTCCACCTGACCTCTACTTTTGTGTATGTGTTTCTGTCCATTCTCCATCGCTCACACCCCAATGAGGTTTCCAGGACTCATCCCACACTGGCACAGGACACAGCACCACCTAATGTGCTAGGGATCGAACTTGGATCTTCTGGAAGGGCAGCAAAGGCTTTTCAACACTGACCTATCCCTCTAGTCCTCAAAGCCTTTTAGTTGTTTGTTGTTGCTGCTGTTGTTTTGTTTTGGAGACAGGGTTTCTCTTTGTAGTCCTGGCTAGCCTTGAACTCACAGAAATCCATCTCTTTCAACCTGTCAAAGTCTGGGATTAAAGGCATGCACTCATTTTCCAAAGCCTCTGTGTCTTTTTATTTTTATTTTATTTTGAGACAGAAATTCATTACACCAGCATGGAATTGGAAGTTGATAACAGCCAATTTGGACCATTTTACTCCCAGGTCATTCACAGTTCTCTCTCTCTCTCTCTCTCTCTCTCTCTCTCTCTCTCTCTCTCTCCCCCTAGTGGATGTAAGTTCTCAACTTCTGCTCCAGCCCCCTGCCTACCTGCCTGCTGACTTACTCCTTATCATGATAATCATGGACTATAATCCTCTGTAACTTTAAGCCCCCTTGTCTATCTCAAGTAAGAGCATCCTCACTTGGCTGCTTGTGCTGAGAAACCATCAGTGTACTCAATCTCACCTGCAGAATAAGTTGCTAGATCCAGCTGTATAACATGTGTGGTGTCCCCTGACCTCTGTGTTTGTGTATGTATTCCTGTTAATTCTCCTTTCCCTCACACCCCAGTCGGAATTCCAGTACCTGTCCCACACTCACACAGGACCCAGTACCACCTGACATGCTGGGCTGCTTAGACTGAGAAATCAGTAATATAACCTCATGCCATAATTAGGCTTTAGACTGCTATAATCATTTTTAAAAGTACACATCTTGGTAAGAATGTCCAGTAATTCTGCTGTGTTGAATTATACTTATAAATGTAATCAAACATGTTTTGTATGTGCAATTTAAATGTTTTTACACATTATACATTAGGCTAAAGCCAATAGAATGTAGATCTTATTAATAGGGTTGAAGGCATCACTTACCAATAACAAAACACTTGCTCTAGCAACATTTGAGACAATATTTAGGTGATTAATCATATAATCTTAATGGTAACAATAATATTGCCATTTCATTACTAAGATAAACTTTCTCTTTCAATTTAATTGTTTGAAATTATGATACATGTTATTGATCATAATTATTGATGATTAATGTTGTTAAATATTTGACCAATTGTGAGGCTCTCTAGACTTTAGTGTAGGAAATATGGCATTAACTAAGCTTTCAGAATGTAGCAGACCCTGAATTAGATGTAAAAGTTGTGTGACTTGAAATAAGGAAAATTGGTTCAGAGGTGTGAAGGACCCAGCCACATTAGCAACTCATATCAAAAAGCCACGATGTGGAATTATCTTCTTCTTCGTCGTCTTCTTCTTCTTCTTCTTCTTCTTCTTCTTCTTCTTCTTCTTCTTC